>WOVY01004157.1:0-195560 GCA_013436015.1 Rhipicephalus annulatus
AGTAGATGGAGGGAAGGCCGCTATATTAGCTCTGTGGTTGGAGCATCGAACGCGTTATTCGAAGGTCGTAGGCTTGACTCCTGCTCACGGCTGGTTATTTTTTCATCCACTTTTCTGTTTTCTTATTTACATTCCATTGGTTCTAATAACTTCCCCTGTTCATTCCTTGGCATTACTGTCTGTTAGATCTCATTATTATTGTGTTAAAACACGAAAAAACGAGCCCTTAGGTATACACTTCTTTCCCTTATTTCATTGAACGAGGGTCTCGTACTGGCAGACTTGGTGTGTTTAGCTTGTATAAGAGGGACAATTATTCAGCTGCCCGCTCATAATAAGTTCACGTGCTACGTGACGCCATACATGCGCATAAGAGTGTTTTCACACTCGTCGTTTGGCTTATAGATGGCGCTGACTGTCACTCCTACTCTAAGTTCACATATAAGCCCAAAAAAGTGGATGGAGGGAAGGCCGCTGTGGTAGCTCACTGGTTAGAGCATCGAGCGCGTAATTCGAAGGTCGTAGGTTTGATTCCTGCCCGCGGCTAGTTATTTTTTCATCCACTTTTCTTTCTTCTTATTTTCATTCCATTAGTTCTAATAACTTCCCCTGTACATTCCTTGGCATTACTGTCTGTTAGATCTCATTACTATTGTGTTAAAACACGGAAAATGGAGCTCTTAGGTATACACTTCTTTACCTTATTTCATTGAACGAGGGTCTCGTACTGGCAGACTTGGTGTGTTTAGGTTGTATAAGATGGACAATTAATCAGCTGCCCGCTTATAATAAGTTCACGTGCTTCGTGACGCCAAACATGCGCATAAGAGTGTTTTTACACTCGTCGTTTAGCTGATAAATGGCGCTGACTGTCACTCCTACTTCTAAATTCACATATAAACTCACAAAAAGTGGATGGAGGGAAGGCCGCTGTGATAGCTCTGTGGTTAGAGCATCGAACGCATTATTCGAAGGTCGTAAGTTCGATTCCTGCTCACGGCTGGTTATTTTTTCATCCACTTTTCTTCCTTCCTATTTACATTCCATTGGTTCTAATAACTTCCCCTGTACATTCCTTCGTATTACTGTCTGTTAGATCTCATTACTATTGTGTTAAAACACGGAAAAACGAGCCCTTAGGTATACACTTCTTTCCCTTATTTCATTCAACGAGGGTCTCGTACTGGCAGACTTGGTGTGTTTAGGTTGTATAAGATGGACAATTAATCAGCTGCCCGCTTATAATAAGTTCACGTGCTTCGTGACGCCAAACATGCGCATAAGAGTGTTTTTACACTCGTCGTTTGGCTTATAGATTGCGCTGACTGTCACTCCTACTTCTAAATTCGCATATAAACCCAATAAGTAGATGGAGGGAAGGCCGCTATAGTAGCTCTGTGGTTGGATTATCGAACGCGTTATTCGAAGGTCGTAGGCTCGACTCCTGCTCACGGCTGGTTATTTTTTCATCCACTTTTCTGTCTTCTTATTTACATTTCATTGGTTCTAATAACTTCTCCTGTACATTCCTTGGCATTACTGTCTGTAAGATCTCATCATATATATATATATATATATATATATATATATATATATATATATTTGGGTGGTTATATGTCCAGCTTAACATTGATTGATTGATATGTGGGGTTTAACGTTCCAAAACCACCATTTGATTATGACAGACGCCGTAGTGGAGGGCTCCGGAAATTTCGACCACCTGGGGTTCTTAAACGTGCACCCAAATCTGAGCACACGGGCCTAAAACATTTCCGCCTCCATCGGAAATGCAGCCGCCGCAGCCGGGATTCGAACCCGTGACCTGCGGGTCAGCAGCCGAGTACCTTAGCCACTAGACCACCGCGGTGGCGGGGTCAGCTTAACATGGAATAAACATATTAAATACATACCATAACTAAACAAGCCAATCGTTCGTTGCGTTATTTTCGCCGTAACGTCTCTCGCGCTTCATGATCATGGGAGTTACTACTTTTTAAAACATTGATAAGTTCAAAACTAGAGTACGCTTTAACTATATGCAACACCTATTACCTCAACCTTATCAAGGCATTGAACTATTTACAAATAAATTTGTCACTTCATTCTATGCGACTACAAACGAAAATTCAGTGCATCTTTAACAAAATAACGTCTGCATCTCAAACTGCTAGATTCGCGACGTGAGTTTTTACGCTTATAATTTTTTGATTATGTTTATCACCATCCCACATCACATTCGTAATTCATGACAGGACCATGTTACCTATTTTATCGCATTTATTGTGAAGGCAAAGTTAGAGCTTGTGCAGTTAACACCACATGTTTTTGAATATCACTCATACCTCATTAATCACGTGATCGCAATGACCTCCCGGCTGATATTGTGAGCATTATTAAATAGGAAAAGTTTCGTAGATCATCACAGAACATTTTGAATCAACAGACTGTTGTGTGAAGTGTTGTCAACTTACCAATTTTTCGACATAATAATAAGGCTGTGCCTGTATATCTCATCTTCTCAGTTTAAATGTAGATGGGGCTCTTATTTCATCACTGTATTTCACATACTCACCTAATACTGTACAAGCAAATAATCACACATTTCATCATTCTTATGTACTCATTGTGCACAATATTTGTCATGCTCAGCTAACAATTTTCAATAATAAACTTGGTACTAGTTATGTACTGTGTTATCTTTGTTATTACTGCACATTTTCTCCCTGTAACCCACTCTGCTCTCTAATGCCAAAAAGCCCTGAAAGCAAATAGATAATTAAAAAAGTGAGCTCCTACTGCGGACGGCCTCACGTGTGAATAACCTGCAGTTTCGCCGCTTACTACACATTCATAAAGCCGTGATGCTTAATTAGCTGTTTAAGTACAAGTTATGCGGAACATCACTTGTTGTTCTATTGTTTAGAGCGTCATGGTCTCCGCGTGTTTCTGCATCATATTTCCCTAGTCCACTCCAACATCACATACCGTTCAGTGCAGGCAGTGCAATGTTACGCCCGCCGCTTTGTTTCCTGTGTATATTGTAGGGCGCTATAATACGATCCGCAAAATTTTGCTAAGACCATGCCACGCGCCTTGCCTCTACAAGCCGTGGTAACATAGGCAACTCGGGCTACGTTTATCCACCGGCAATACCACGTCAAGCGCTCATTGCCACCCACCGGCTTAGGTGCAACAATAATCAAGTCATTGGTAGTTACTAAGCGAGTACAAAGCACATAAAGTTTGATAAAATGCGCTATTTTTGTTCCATTTGAAGCTTAGCGCCACAGTGCGGTTCCTTCTACACTGTAAACAAAAATATACCCAGGTGGGAAGAATCGGGCAATGACGCGCCCACTCTGCTTCGGTGGCCCCACTCAAACCGGATTGTACCGGAGCAAATACAGTGGTTTTCCAACGTTTTTCTTTGGTGGGCCCCGGACGAAGGAAACCGGAAAAAATGGCTTCAAACACCTGGTCTTGCTCCCGTGGTTGCTCTGAAAATATTCCTGCACATCACTTTTGCCCCAGTGGATGCTCCCCAATTGCTCCGGCTCATCGCTCAGCGGCATTCATTGGCTTTTCGATGAGTTACGTAGGCAGTCTCGTCACCGGGAGGCATTTCTACACAAACCAGCATGGCGCAGACCAAGCCGGTGCAGTGAGGATTCTGCGAAACGTTTGGCCGCTTTGGAGAAAAAGAAATCATTCTGAGCACCTTCCGGATTTCACAAGTGACAAGCAGCAACCAACGTATCAGCGACCGAAGGGAGTGGTGCGAATGGTAATCATGTGTAGGTTCCTGGCAGCGGACACACATTGTTATCTCGCGCGTGTTCGGGGACCCGGGAGTTGCCGGTGCGGTGAAAAATTGGGGAGTGAGCTCTCATTCAATTACCTGTGTTATTCGTGTCAGGTACTGCTAGTATTAAATACCGTTGGTTTGATAAACCACACATTTGATCAATATCACGTAATTTTCACAAGATGTAAGTAAAAAATCGGCGGAATTTTGATAATGCTTTGTTTGCACAACGTATTTTTTCAACATAACTTCGGTTAAGCAAAACTGAGAGGTGAGCAAGCTGGCACTGATTCATTAGGCCGTTAATGTAGCGCAAAAAAGACAAGATAAGGAAAGTAAACACCACAAGCGCTTGTGGTTGTTCACTTCCTTGTAATCGTTCTTTCTTGCACTGCATTAACACCACAATATCTTCGGTGAATTGAAGCAAGTTGCTGTGATATTTGTAGCGCTGATTAGATAAGCAGCAATAGTAAATATCATAGTTTCAGTTTGATTCTATCAAACGCTCATTACTACTATAGGTAAGCCAAACTGGTTAAAAGATATTTGTGATCTTGTCAGTACACATAAACGATCACTTATGTCCGCTTTCTATATCATTTATTGCCATGTCGATGTCTACCAGTGCGCAAAATTGATTTTGATAGATTATGTAAGCTGAAATAATAAAACTTGAATAACTAAAATTGCTGTATATTCATTATGAATGCAGTAAATTAAGTTAGGGCGCAGTGTTTGCTACATACATAGGGAATGCTTACATGCACTCATGCCTGTGAAAAAGCCCCGCAGGGGCGTCTGCGTAAGCAGGCGTTTGGTGTGTAGCGACACCACGGACCCGAGCTAACGGGGGAGTTTCTATTCTACTCCCTCCCACGCCTAGCTGTGCGTGGCTTTACCGTGTCCGGGGAAACGGGGATCTTGGGGGTTGAGCCGACGCTGGGTGATTGGACCTTTAAGGCCCCCCGGAAGAGGCAACACACCCCTATGGCCCCGGCTTCACGTAGACGGCACCCCTGGGCTGACCCACTCAGGGGAAATCGGCAGTCGCCTTTTCCTATCTCTCTCTCCCTATATCTTCGTCTATTGTTCTCACTTTACATCTTTCCTGTCTTCTCCTCAATTCATTTTAATTCCAATTTTTTCTGGCGGCAAGGATCAACCTTGTGTGGCTATCCAAACTAGGGTAAACTATATTGGGTTATAGTAGCTGCGTACTGCTGGCGTTGCGCAGACATGCCCACATGCTCTGCCACGTCCCCTTGTTGGACTCTGTGGTGGGTGGTAGGCGCCGTTACCGAAAAATACACATTTTCCCATGGGATCTTCGACCCCCTCTCTAACTGATCGTGCCTCGAAAAGGGTACGCACCGACGCAACCTCATCACTTTGGTCGAAAAACAGAGAAACTTTCCCAAATTGTCATGTCCTCCACTGCGAACAATCATCTACAAAAGCTAGAGCAATCTCATCCTTCCTTGTGGCCAAGTGCTTGAGAGAGACCATTGGAACCGGTTATAAGGCCACGAAGATGGCAAGTGGAGATCTGCTTCTCAAAATAAAAGACAAGGAACAGTACAATAAACTCTCGCACCTCGTAGCCTTTGGTAACATCCCCGTCTCTGTGAGCGCACATCGTACCATGAATACAGTTGGGCGTGGTATCGGACGAAGATTTGATGACACTGAGTGAAGAAGAGCTTCTTGATGGATGGAAAGACCAAGGTGTAATAGATGTCCAGCGCATCATAATCAGACGCAACAACAACGAAATAGCAACAAAGCACTTATTACTCACCTTCAACTCAACCACTTTACCTGAGACTCTCGAAACTGGCTATATAAAACTCCATGTCCGACCCTTCATTCCGAACCTGAGGCGTTGCTTCAATTGCCAGCGATTTGGTCATGCATCCCAGAGCTGCCGAGGGCAGCTGATCTGTGCTAAGTGCGGCACAACCGGCCACAGTGCCGATGAATGTAGTCATGATGAGGTCCTCTGTGCTAACTGCGAAGGTAGTCACCCCGCATACTCCAGAGCGTGCCCAGCCTAGAAAAAAAAGAAATAATAACTATAAAAGTAAAGGAAAATATCACGTTCAGGGAAGCAAGACAACGGGTCTCACTAACATTGGCACTAAAAACACCTTTCGCCAAAGTGGTGCAACGAGGGGCAGCACCACAAAGGCCCTTGGCATTTGCCCGGACCTCGCCTAGCGTGCCAAGGCCAATGCCACAAGCCCCTACGGCGGGAGCAGCCAGCGCTGCCCTGCCCACATTCAGCCTGTCCACACCAGTGACCTCTACAAGCTCTGGCAGCAGCCAGGGCAATCACGAGGCCAAGGGGGCTTTATCCACCCCCAGCTCGGTGACGACAAAGACTTCGTCGATCGAGGCGAAGTCTAAGCGACGCACAGATGGCTCTGTAGAGCGGGCGTTTAGTGCCTCGCAAGAGGCTATGGACACCACTTCAAGCCAAACGGCGCAGGAAGCGCCGAAGGAGTGGCGAGCTTCTCTCGACCGCCCCAAAAAAGACAGAACGCCGATTACAGGGCCTGACAAAGGCCCTGTAAAATGAGCGAATCTCCGTCCTTTCTGCACACAGCACTTGTTCACTTTTTTTTCCACTATGGACAAAATCATACAGTGGAACGTAAGGGGATTACTTAGAAATTTAGATGACGTTCAAGAATTTCTGAGTAAGTTTAACGCGAAAGTGCTATGTGTGCAAGAAACGCAATTAACTCCTAAGCACAAGGACTTCCTACGACAATATATTATTTTTCGAAAAGACCGGGAAGATGCTGTCGTACCATCTGGCGGTGTAGCCATTATAGCTGATCGTAGTATAGCATGCCAGCATTGAAGCTCCAAAAAGCCCTTGAGCCAGTGGCCTTTCGAGCTGTACTTTTTAACAAACTTATTACCATATGTTCTGTGTACATACCACTGCTAAAACAGCTACACAGACGTTATCTAGAATCATTAATAGATGAACTCCCAGAGCCGTTTCTGGTTCTAGGTGATTTTAATGCACACAATTTCCTGTGGGGCGATGCTCATTGTGATGCGCGCGGACGTCTCATTGAGCAGCTCCTTTTCTCTTCTAGTTTATGTCTTTTAAATATAAAGGAGCCTACGCCTTGCAAACAACGCGTACTCCTCCATAGATCTTAGCATTTCATCACCGTCCCTTTTACCTGTTTTTAAGTGGAAAGTTCTTAAGAACCCTTATGGTAGTGACCACTTCCCAATCATCCTGAGTGTGCCGAACGAAGATCAACTACCCCCGCAGGTTTCTCGATGGAAGATTGACTCAGCTGATTGGGAAGGGTATAGAACTCTTACACACATGACATGGACTGAGCTGTCTACCCTGACCATAGATGACGCTGTCACGTATTTTACAGCTTTTATACTTGATGCCGCATCTAAATGTATTGCCAAAACGAGCGACATGTCTTCGAAACGGAGAGTCCCATGGTGGAACGACGCATGCAGGAAAGCATGGACCACTCAAAACAAAGCTTGGGCGTTGCTTCGCGATTACCCTAGAGCAGAAAACCTGGAAAATTTCAAGCGGGTTGAATCGCAGGCGAGGAGAACGTGTCGACAAGCTAGACCAGAGACCTGGACAAAGTTTATATCGTGTATCAACTCGTACGCAGATGAGGGAAAAGTGTGGAATAAGGTAAAGAAAATTAAGGGCCAACAAACGTATTGCCTTCCACTAGTAAATAGCCTCGGGGAAAGCTTGGAGGATCAAGCCAACTTTCTTGGCACACATTTCGAACACATATCGAGCTCCTCACACTACTCCGAATCCTTCCAGAATTACAAGGCACGAATAGAAAAACAAAAGTTAGAAAGAAAATCCCCAAGAAATGAGGCATATAATGCACCATTCTGCTTAGCAGAACTGCGAACAGCACTCAGCTGCTGTAATACATCTACCCCAGGTTCTGACAACGTAATGTACGCGATACGGAAGGAACTACCCTCCGAAACTAAAAAAACCCTCCTCTCTCTTTATAATCGCATATGGTTTTCAGGTGTGATCCCCTCCTCCTGGAAGGAGGCTGTTATAATTCCAATTTTGAAGCCGGGAAAGGATCCCTCTACTCTATCAAGTTACAGATCTATAGCGTTAACAAGCTGCCTCTGTAAGCTATTTGAAAAAATGATTATTTGACGCTTAGTCCACTACTTAGAAACAAACAATTTGCTCGACCCATTTCAGTGCGGGTTTCGAAAAATTAGATCCACTACAGACCACCTTGTTCGTATCGAGGCACAGATCAGAGACGCCTTCGTCCATAAACAATGTTTTTTCTCTGTGTTCCTCGATATCGAAAAGGCTTATGATATAACATGGCGTTTTGGAATTCTAAAAAACCTGTCCCACCTTGGTGTGCGCGGAAGAATGTTTCACATAATTGAAAGTTACCTGTCAAACCGAACATTCCGTGTCCGTGTAGGCAGTGTTCTCTTCCGAACATTTGTCCAGGAAACAGGCGTGCCACAAGGTGGTGTACTCAGTTGCACACTTTTTATTATCAAAATGAATTCCTTCCACTTGTCCATCCCTCGCAATATGTTTTATTGTACATATGTCGACGACGTTCATCTTGGCTTCAAGTCATGCAACTTGGCAATTTGTGAGCGGCAGGTTCAGCTGGGTTTAAACAAGGTCTCCAAATGGGCAGGTGAAAACGGATTTCGACTTAACCCACAAAAAAGCACCTGTGTCTTGTTCTCTCGAAAGAGAGGCATGCATTCGGAACCTGACATTGAACTGAACGGTCAACGTCTGTCTTTCAATGCGGAGCATAAATTCCTAGGCATAATCTTGGACAACAAGTTGACCTTCGTACCGCACATCAAGTATTTAAAACAAAATGTTTAGCAGCCATGAATGTTATAAAAGTGTTGTCACGTACTACATGGGGTAGTGACAGGCAATGTCTCATCAACCTGTATAGAAGCCCCATTCGCACCCGCTTAGATAATAGGGCCGTTGTTTAACAGTCTGCGACTCAAAGTGCTTTGAAGATGCTGGACCCCGTGCACCATTTGGGCATCCGCCTCTCTACGGGTGCTTTTCGCACCAGCCCCGTAGAAAGCCTTTATGTTGAGTCAAATGAAAGGTCGCTTCATCTGCAGAGAACTTACATGTCCTTTGTATATTTTCTGAAGGTGAAAGCAGACAAGAAGCACCCCTCATACTCTACTATTAATAATCTGTCGAGCTCCATTCTGTTCCAAAACAGTGCTTCGATGAGGCAGCCCTTCTCAGTACGCCTGAAGGGCCTAGCTGAAGAAACTGGAGTGTCACTTGAACGCAGTTTAATGGCTCCCGTAGCATACCCGCCACCGTGGCTGTGGCAGACTATAGACTGCGATGTGTCTTTCCTAGAAGCCCACTGGACTCGACCGAATAGAAGCCACCCTACTTCATCGCGTATGGCTAGAAGTGGCATTTACAAAATCTTACTCCTTTGCCATAGGAATGGCAAAGGAGTAAGATTTTGTAAATGCCACTTCTAGCCATACGCGATGAAGTAGGGTGGCTTCTATTCGGTCGAGTCCAGTGGGCTTCTAGGAAAGACACATCGCAGTCGCGTATGGCTAGAAGTGGCATTTACAAAATCTTACTCCTTTGCCATAGGAATGGCCGACAATGCTCTCTGCGCTGCCTGTCATTGCGAAGAGACGCTACACCACATCCTGTGTGACTGTCCATTGTATGAAATCCAGAGACAGTCACTGGCGTCTGCTTTTGCGCGCATCGACAACAGCCAAATGTCTGTGGACACTATTCTGTGGAGTGCCCGAGAGAAGACACTGCAACAGAAGGCGACAAAGCTCTGTTGAAATTCCTACGCGACACCGACTTGAACAAGCGACTGTAACAGCAATGTCACACACCGCGAAAGACAAGACTGGACTATGACTGAGTGTGCGCGCATGTGCTGCCGAATGTGCTGTTTCTATCTTCCCTCTCTGCTCTCTTTCTTTTCCCCCATCCCTCCCCCATGCGCAGGGTAGCAAACCGGCTGCCTATAGGCTGGTTAACCTCCTTGCCTTTCTTTTCCCTCTATTTTCCTTCCTTCCTTCCTAGAAGTTACAAAACATGCGCCTATTGCCCATATCCGAACATACTTCCTGGAACTTCAACACAAATACCTACGTCCTGAGTTTTTTACAGATGCCTCTAAGTCCAACTCCTCTGTGTCCTACGCTGCTGTTGGCCCTTCCTTTTTGGATGCTGGCCCTCTACATCCAGGCACAAGTATCTTCACAGTGGAAGCTTACGCGATACTTGTGGCAGCTAAACACATCAAACAATTTCAAATACAAAAGGCGGTAATTTATACAGGCTCCCTCAGTGTGGTAACGGCACTGCACAGTCTTAACAAACAAAAAAAACCCTGTCCTCGTCTCACTTTACTCCATTTTATGCACACTCTACGCACTAAACCAACATGTTGTAGTGTGCTGGGTGCCAGGGCACCGTGAGATTCAAGGCAACGTGATAGCGGATCAGCTTTCTGCATCCGTCCACGAAAGCACCGCCACTACACTCACATATATCCCGGCCCATGATCTTAAGCCGTCTATCAAACGAAAGCTCAGGGACTACTTGCAGAGCAAGTGGGATACACACATACAAAACAAACTACACGTTATCAAGCCACACCTTGGCCATTGGCTACCAGTATCAAAATCACGTCATACACAGGTAACATTAACGAGGCTCAGGATAGGACACACATACACGACACACTCATATCTTTTGTCCGGTGGCGATCCACCATTGTGTGACAGATGTGGTGAAGCACTAACAGTTCTTCACATTTTAATTCAGTGCAAACAACGGGACACTATAAGAAAACAACATTTTCCATTACCCTACCGACAACATATACCTTTACACCCTGCAATGTTCGTCGGTAGGGACCCGCTTTTTAGTCATAAATCATTGTTATCGTTTTTAAAAGAAATTCATAGTTTTCATAATATATACCCGGGCATTCCGTAGCACGACCTCTCCAGAGAGGTTTTCGCTGCGGTGGCTACACAAGAAAGCACTTGCCTCACGGCCCTTGGATGCAAGGGTATGAACGAGTGAGGCACTTGTGCTAAAGCCATACTTATCTACCATCGTCTTTTATTATCACCAACTTTTGTCATCTATTGACACCACACACACCTTTCACGGCATGGTCATGATTTTATTACTTTTATGTTCTTACCCACCTTATCGCGAGGAATTTTATGGCCCTTATACAACCGCTAATCACAATCATTTTCCACAATCCATGTCCCATGAACTGGCGCTCTTTGGCCATCGAATGGCCCTTGCGCCAAAAAACACCATATATCATCATCATCATCATCATCATCATACCTCTGAAAAAGATATTTATGTTGGATAAGCGGTGTCCGAGATATTATTCTAAAAGCATACTGGGCTCTTCGAGGGACTTGGTGCTTCCAGGAAAAGAAAAAGAGGAGAGAAATGAACTGGCGATAGTAGAGACGAGGAATGCAAAAAAAACACGGAAAGAAGAGATGCTTGGTAGAACGAGCCGTTTAACGCTCCACGTTTCTGTGAAGGGGGGGGGAGGTAGTAAAGATGACCCATGTGACAATCCGGCACATTATTCTAAGACGGAGGACACATTGTAGTAAAAGAAAGATAGAAATGAGAAGGCACGCTTTCGAAAACTAGCTCTAATTTCTTTGTTGATGATGGTAGAGATTACTATCCGTGTGCTGCATTTTTTTTCTCTTTTCTCTCGTGCTGCATGCGGTAGCTGTTGGTTTTTTGGCGGAAGGCGCGATTGCGAAAAGTACTGAGATGTACTGAGAACAGACTGAGACGTACTGAACAGTACTGAGACCTGCACAATGCAAAGACGCTGGCCTGTGAGCAGAAAAGGGGAATAAAACTTTCTTTAGAGGAGGCACTGGCGCGTGTTGACGCTTCCACGTGCATCAACTTCTGTGGCATCAGGGTGTTTGCATGGACCTTTTGGTTGAGTAAACTTGTCGGCTTTCTCTTATTTCTGTGAAAACGCAGTTGGCTTAGGTGGCGTAATGTTTGTGAGGTTTATTTCTTATTTATTTTGTTACGTTGTAGTGAACTTTTTCTTATTTTGTTCTTGATGCTGTTCATCTCGAAATACATGATTCTACAATAACTACTTTGAAAAAATGTTCACAACGACAAGTATCAAAACAGAGTGGGCAGTGCAATATAAAAAAAACAATGCCAACTTCTCTTAAAAATATTTTCTAATTGCTAGGCTTTCCTTAAAGACTGGCCGCAAATATGCAAAATGTACTTTAACAATTTGCTTGATTGGGCTGGACATTCGCATCATCCGTGTATTGCTGTAACGATTCCAAATGGCAGCGTTTGCGAGCTTGGAGCTGCATGCCACTCCTAACAGAAACAGGAAATTGTTTTTGCCGCCAAGCTGACGAAACATAAATGAGCTCTCTTGACCGCTTCGCAACGTTTCCCAGCGGAGGCGAGAAAAAAAGCTGTCTTCAATTCCGCCACTCCGCATAAATTGATGTCTGGCCATGCTTATTCTTCTACCTAATTCAGGTAACAGTTAGAAATGTTCCGAAGCTCAAATGTAGAATCAGCAACCATCCCAACTTACCACGTCGAGAGCCGTCTTACCCAGCGCCCGGCCCAGTGAGCATTAAGCCTGTCGGGCCGGCAGCGTTGGTGTATACACAGTAAAAATTTTTACACCCAAAAGGGTGTAAAAGGATGTTTTTACGAGAAAGCACCCTTTGCAACACCCTTTAACACCCATAAATAGTCAATTGAAAAAAAGCACACATTTGTTTGGGTGCTTGCCTCGATAGCACCCTAAAATAGGCTCTAAGGGTGCTTTTGTGCCTGAGAAGGGTGTAGGTGACGATTCATCAGATGGAATATGCAGCATAAGAAGAACACATAATTATAATATTTGGTATTTTACGTCTCAAAAACCTCGATATGATTATTAGGGTCGTCGTAGTGGAAAGCTCTAGAGATTTTGACCATTTGGTGTTCTTTATTGGGCGCTGATATCGCGCAGTGCACAGGCTTCTACCTTTTCGCCTCCATCTGAATTCGACTCTCACGGCCGGCATCGAACCCGCGACCTTCGGATTGGCGGCCGAGCAGCGTAGCTACTGCACGAATATGTGGACCTTGCGTTAAATGACGGCCTAGACTTAGAATGTGTGAAGGTGCTCTCCGAATACAGCAGAATGCCAGCAGAAGCAAATCGCGTTTCATCTATAATGGCAATTAACTGCAATCCACGTTAGGAAAGCTCACCTTAGCGTTGGTTATAAGCTACATGTTTGCTGTGGATTATATACAGGAACATAATGTTCGCCCTAGTATGGGTGTGTGTGCGTGAACCTGCGCATGTGTTCGCGTGTAAGCGCGATTGTGTGTACACCCGTGCATGTGTGCGTGCGCGTGTATGTGCGAGTCCGTGCTTGTGTTAAGCGTGCCTGTGCACATGTGTACGCCCATGCATGCGTGCGTTTACGGTCGCGTGTGTGTGTTGCCGTATGTGTGTATACGTGTATGTGTGTGCGCCTGTGAATAAGTATGCGTGTGCCCTCAAATTTGCGTGTGCCCGTGCGCCCTCAAATTTCGTGTGTGTGTGCGGGGGGGGGGCACTGCTTCTTAGTTTTTAAGGTCCCATACCTGTTCAGACTGGGAGTCTATATGGGAGGTGACTTAAGAAATGGCGGTGGTCAAGGCACTGTACACTAACTATTCAGTACATGGAAAACAGCTGCACAATTTCGTACCTCATCATTGCTTACGAACTTGCTGAGGTAACTGATTAGCTCCGTTGAGGCGCTTCTACGCTCGAAAACGTGGGTTATGACCAATTCACACGGAAAGCTGTCACTGCACTTATGCACAACCATCGTTTATATTAACAACGTTTAACAAGAACGTGCACTGCCTTTGCTACAGGTGCTTAGCTAGCTCAGTGGGCAACCATATGGAATTATGTGCTGATCATGTGGTCAGCAAAAAGTTTGTTATAACAACCTCGGCACGTTTCGTGGTGCATGACAAGCCTTCTAAACATCCGCTACTGTGGATTAATTTGTTCCAGCTTCGACTACGCATTCAGTGTTTGCGGCACCATACGCTGAATCGCCTGACACAGACAATGCAAAAAGAAATTTCTCTGGAAAAAGGTGTAGCGATGCTCTCCCGCTAATGCCACCGAGGACGAAATAATTATTGTTTCTGGCCATTCCATGGTGCACTTTGTTTTGCGCAAGTTTAGCTTCACTATTTTTCGCCCACTGCAATCGCATTCCGTCAAAATGCTCAAAGAACCCGAGGCTGGTAAATAACCTGCGTCGCTGTGCGACTGGCTGGGAGGAGAGTGGCCGTTTACAAGGAGTCATTCCGCGTTGAACGGCCGTCCGCCGTATGCGCCATAGCGTTTGCCTTTCGGCGCCGTCTTGGCGGGTTTGCAGCTCCTCACCCCCCCGCTCAACCCGGCCAGCGTTGCTCCCACAACGGCGGCGTAGATAAGCGAAGAGTTGCGTCACCGAACACCTGCGTCGACAGCTGCGGCGCCGCCACGCCGCCGCCAGTGCCTCCTCCTTCTCTCTCTCAGTGTTGCCCTCTCTGTCTCATCAGTCTTTCAAATGCGTTGCGTTGGTCGGGGGTCTTGGTCGCTGTGTGTGTTCTAGCGAACAGGCGCATATTCTATGGTGGTCACGCATGACACCGTGTTCGAAGTGACGCTCGGATTAAGGAATATTCATGGAGTGGCGGACACGGACAACGTGGGCCTGTTAACGGTGAGTGTACTGTTTTCGTAGGTAGTAATCATACAGCGCTAGCTGGGCGCCTGCAGCAGCTCTGCCGAAGTAAGCTGCCAGCCATTTACAACAGCATGCGTTCGCGGGCCTGTTGCAGATGCCCGATTGAACGTGCGACTTAACGAGTTCACACTGCTATGCGCGATGTTGTGTAAGTGCCTGCATCACTCATACAGTGAGTGATGTGATCACTTAACAAGGGCGGGATTACTTGCTGATCGCACATTGTCTCTACACTGCACAAAGTGATTCATATTGTTTTAAGATGTGCTTTGGGCTACATCGTAATAACATTTCCATTAATACTCAAATGTGCAACGTGCTTCTGTAGGTGTAAGTGCAAAAAAAGAAAGAAAAAGCAAAAATTATGTACAGAGGCGCACTGTATGAAATGGCTTTTTTTGCTTAAAGACGGTATAGTTGGAGGTGCTGATATGCCGCGATGCTCCCAGCACGTGCATCTCGGTCTTTTAAGCTATTTAGGACAAGTGCCACCAGCAACAGGGAAAGATCTAGCAGACTTCCAAAGGCGCGTTGTTGTGGCCATCGCCGTGCGTTGTTTTCCCTCGTTTCTGTTTGCTGTTTTCGTGCTTCGCTTTTATCTGCGAAAATGTTCGGCGTTATAACTGAATCGAGAGAGTATACGTGACTGTTGGAGCTATGTGCGGTTGCTCTAGCATAAGTCATGGCTGCTGCAACTTAGTCGGCGTCCGCGCGCGTTCGTGTCGTTCGAGCGCTCTTACTTGCGTGAATGTGTTTAACTGAGTATTTAGGCACGGGTTACGTTTGTAAATCTCGTAGTCAATAATCGCTAATAGCGTGCCCCTGATTGCCATCAGAGGATGGGCTTGGTTGTCGAAATATGCCAGACGCTTTTTCTGAAAGCAAGCTTTGAATTTTTTTTAAAGAAGTACTTTCATACGTGCAAGGCAGTGGCTATTGCAGGCCCGCAACTCTTTAAAAACTGGACGAGCTATCACATCTTTTATCAATTTACAATGAATTAAGATGAGTGAATTATAGCTGACGAATTTCTGTGCTAGATTAGGTGCACAAAACACATGTTCGCAGCCCTACGTCTAGAAAGCAGGCAAATAGGAAGCACAGCGTCAAATTTTGATTAGATTCCGTTGACGGAGCGTCTTGTGAGAGTAGAAAGAACGAGAAAATTGTTCATTTTTGATGCCCTTATAGAGGCAGTCAGAATTGCACTGATTGGTGACTTGTAACAATTCCTAAAATTGTTAGAGGCGTGATTTAAGTAAGTAAATCTTTTACTTTTTTTGCAGACCTCTTCGCTAGTGCCACGCCCAAGATCATTTGTTCTCATGTAAAAGAGAAAGCAGAGATGTCTTCACTGTTTGTACATAAAGAGGTAAGTTTCTTGTGCGTTTTTATTAATGCTACATGTTATAAACGTTGTACTTTAAGAATTGCTTTTCACACTGGCTCACTACCTTAGAAGGAGTTTGATTCTTAAGTGAGTTCAGGCTTTCGTAAGTGCCATTTTTCAGCTGTAGTCTTACACTTCACCTCATTTCGGGAATTCGCTGTATGCTGGAAAACTCTTATCTTTATCATACGAAATTATTGGAATGTATGGGTTGTATGCTTCGAGTTCAGTGTAATGTCAATTACACGCCATTTCGAAGGATACACACTACACATTCTTTATATATGGTGCTGCCAGAACAGCACGAAAATTTTTTTATGAGAAGTCATATTTGCTCTTATTACAGGATGAGAGGGTGCCGCTGACGTCCTGCGTAGTCTACCCTTGACCCAGCCTAGAGCAAGCCTACTTCCTGAACCTCCACATGGATAACCGAAAAATCTTCCGCGTCAGTAATGACGAAGAAGGAAGGAGTGACAGCACTGATGAGTTGATTTTTTTTATTTTCAACATTGTCTACGGCCGCAAGGCCTTTAACAGCCACCGTGATTGAGCGGTTTTTTCTCGGCGTGAGTTTGGAGTTTATCAAAGAAGTTGTTCAGGCAGTACAACGCTGAAAATTTTAGTGTCACAATGCCTGAACAACTTTTTCTAGTGTGGTCATGGTAGATGAACAAATAATGTTATTTGTGTAAGTTATTTTGCTTAAATATAGCTGCACCATTCCATGCCAAACGTCCCAGCCACTTTGGCGACCATCTGAATTGTATTTGAAAAAAAATGTGCTGACTTACTGTGTTGAAAACAGTGAACTGCTAGAATACTTCAGCGAGAAAAAGAGTTTTGTTCATGTGGCTGGCTTATAACTTCCTGGCATAATGCCGTCTGTGTGCTGTTTGTTGAAAATTTTCTTTTAAAACTACCGCTTATTTTTTCTGATGCAAATTCGGTCTACCTGTTAAGTAAATGTGCTTCTGTAAGGTATTTGAAGCTAAATAATAATAGTGCAATTTTTTTGCCACATTCGCTTCCAAGAATAAAGCCAAAATGTGTTATGTTTGCATTTTTTATTGCAATATTGCACTTTGTATGAATATCTGAGCAGTGAATACTTACTTCACAGAAGGTATATTCTGAGGAAAAAATATCTTTAAACCTCTCAAGCTGCTGAAATATACGAGAAAATATCACGAATTTCACAAAATCGTGATTTTTGTCCGTATTGAGATGCAATTTGCTCCATGTTGTGATACAATGAAAACTCATCATTATACCTAAACTGTAAGAAAATGAAATTCTTTTCTGTAATAAAAATCTTATCGCAAAAAGGACAGGAAAGAGCGCTGTCAACTTAATTTTATTGAAGGTGCTACGAGCGTTTTTATACTGAGCACAAGACCAGGGCTCATCTGCAACAACACATGTGTGACCATGACAAAATAATTTTAACGAAGAAAAGAATACTCTTTTTCGGAAAAGATAAGTGAAGGTGACTGATGCATTGATCCTTGGCCTTCCTGATAAAGAGTTCTAAAATCTCTCATTTTTCTGCTTGCTTTTTTATCAAAAACCGTGTTTTATGAAACCTAGGACTACACTTACATTCTTTACGGTGTCCGGCCATGAGACTTCTATAGCCCTTCTTAACATTTGAAGCATGCTGTCTTGCTTGATCATTGAAGCATTGCCCAGTTTGTCCTATGTTTACTTTTCCACGTGTTAGCGGTATCTCATACACATTAGATTGGCATTCAGTAAACCTATTCTAGTGACGAATGGTGCAAGATTGACTATTCCTGTTGCTGTAAGTACATGCACTTTTGAAAGCTTGCAAGGGGTAGAAAACAACAATGTCATATCTGCTGGCTCTTTTCCTAAAATTGTGAGACACCTTATGTACGTAGTACCATGTGACATGCAAAGGTGATTGGTCATTCTCTTTTTCTTTTGGTCCTGTTTCCTTTAACTTTACTTTCTGCAGGAGGGTTTCGCAAACAAGTGTGATGATGCTGTTGGGGTATTGGCTGGTGCTATCAGCCCAGGAGTGCTAAGAATGTTCTGCCTTTTGATAGTGGGCATTCAAAATTAATAGAAAGAGGAATTGATACCACATGTATTCAGGCCACCATTCAGAAGTCATGTTAGCACAAGGGCGAGGTCAGGCTTAAAAACCAGATTAAAAGACTAAAAGATGCTGGGTATCCCAACAGAATCTTCACACCCGTTTGCAAAACCTTCCTGCAGAAAGTAAAGTTAAAAAAGACAGGACCAACAAAAAACAATGACCAAAATCTTTGCATGTTATACCACATCACGTGTCTCACAACTAGAAAAATAGCCAGCAGATATAATATTAGCGTGTTGTTTTCCACCCCTTGCAAGCTTTCAAAAGTGTGTGTACTAAACAGCAACAGGAATAGTCAACCTTGCCCCATTCGTCACGAGAATAGGTTTACTTAATGCCAATTTAACGTTTGTAGAAATATTTTTTATCGGGTAAACCAATGATCAGTGCATCACTACACGTTCACTTATCCTTTCCGAGAGGGAGTATTCTTTTCACAGTTAAAATTATTTTGTAGTGCTCACACGTGTCGTCGCGCATGAACACGGTTCTTGTTCTCCGTATAAAAGCGCTCGTAGCACATTCATTAAATTCAGTTGACAGTATGTGCTCTTTCCTGTCCTTTCTGTCTCTTCCTAAAGTTGTCGCGCTGTGACTAGCACAAAACCACGATGAATCAACTCTCCCAAATTAAGCTCTTGTTACGTAACACGTAGACCGAGCTTCGTATGGAAAGAAGGAGCGGTGCTTTTAAAATAAAATTTTTCACATACAACACCTAGACGGCATTCCAGAAAGTTCAGAAGGCAGCCACGTGACCAAATATTTTTCCTCTCCTAAATATTCCAGAAGTTCACTATTTTCAATGCAGCACGAGTTTTTCGAATACATTTGAGATGGTTGCCAAAATGGCTGGGACATTTCGCATAAAGTGTCCCAGCTGTGTCATTAGCCATAATTATGCATTACCTCTTTTGTTTTTTGTGTGTCCTGACTCAGTTTTGTGTTCGTTTTTAGCATATTGTGTTTCTGATCATTGTATTGGTTTCTTAAGTATTCGCTAAAGTTATATGTGCGAAAACCCGTATATGTTTGCATGTACATCACTTCTCATAACCAATTGTTATACATCCAAGAATACAAAGCTTAAAGCACTGTGATTGTATACATTTGAAAACACTATTCATATATATTTTTGTGTGCATCACTTCTTGGAAACGATTGTGTACATGAAGGCGTATATAGTCATGGTGATTGTATACATTTGAAAGAATCATAAGTATATATTTGCCTGTATTTCATTCCTATTAACCGATTGTGTACAAGAAGGAGTATTAAACTGGAAACCACTGGGATTGTAGATACTTGAAAGAATTATAGGGATATATTAGCGTGTATTTCATACGTAGTCTCTATGTACTTGAAGCAGTATACTAAACTGAAACCAGTGTAATTGTATGTTGCAAAGAATTGTCAATAAAGTGAAACTTAAAAAATTTAATAAACATATGAGGTGTTGCATGTGTAGTGTACGTATACATGAACGTATATCTGGTGAAAAAGTTGTGTGGCAGAAGAAAAGTTTATGTTTTATTTGCCTATTAAATAAACGCATTATGCAAGGGCAGCAAGGCTTCATTTTCTGTAACGCGCATTATGCATAGACACTGAAGTATATATAGATCCAGCACAAGTTCATACACGATTGTACGCGTTTATATTTTTGCCCACACGCAATGAATGGAGCTCGACAGGTGGTGCACCATCGATAATCAGGGCCACTTTCTTCAAGTAGTGTTAATCAGTGCATGCTGATATCTATTGGTGGTAGTATTCGCCACCCCTGCCATGGGCACTCAACACCCTTGTGCACCCTTCTCGCACCCTCCTAAGAGGGTGCTGAAAAAGTGATCGACATCGAAGGCACCCTTCCTTAAGGGTGTTTTTTAACACCCTACAGTTTTTTTACATGTACACCCTATTTTAAGGGTGCATGGTAAAGCACCCTTTTTGGAAGGTGCTGAATTAACACCCTTAGGGTGTCGTCCACAGGACAAGCTCACTTACACCCTTCTGGGTGTAAAAATTTTTACTGTGTATGTTACCGGCGCTTCTTTCTTCATTTACGCACAATTTTACACTGTGAGAATAACTGTAAAGTGTAGTTTATACATCAATGAACCTAAATCGACTTTTTTGCCTTGTGTCCATGTTGCAGAAGGAGCGCTGACGATCGATGTGTCGCGTTTTCAGCTACGCAGGCTGTCACCGAAAGCTGCCGGCCGCACTTAGCCGATACTTCTCCGACCGATATGTAACAAAACGCAATTTCCATTTGGTAACTTGGTGCGCCTTCATGAGCTGACTCCCTGGCATACGTTTTCAGGGGATTGCATTATATATCTATGGGTGTTTTTTGAATTGTTGGTATTTATATAACTGCATATATCTACAGACTTGCACGCCCGCTGTATACTGCCAGCAGAGATCAGAAAAACTGCTGTCGCTCGGTATCGCCACTCTGTAAATGCATTTCTGGCAATGATTCACCTTCTGCTTACTTCAGGTACACTTAAGCTAACAGTTAGAAATGTTGCAAAACTCAAATGCAGAAACTTCAAGCATCGCAACTCAGCTGCTTCGAGAGAGACCTTACCCAGTTCCCCGTCACAGCGAGGCCTATCGTGCCGGCCGCGTCGGTTTACATGCTGCTGGCGCTTTTCAATTTAAGTAGGCAGAGTTATAAAATGTAATAATGACCGTAAAGTACAGTTTAGACATCCTTAACTCTAAATCTACCATTTATTCACGTGTGCGGTGCCCGCACAAGGAGCGGCGATGATCGATGTGTCGTTCTTTCAGCAACGTCGGCTGTCAACGAAAGCTTCCTTCATAGCGCAGGAGCCGGTACTTCTCTTACTCGTATGTAAGTCTGACTCGTATGTAAGCCAGACTAGTAAATAAGCCAGTTTACACCCTTAAGGGTGTAAACTGGCTTATCGCCAGAGAAACACCCTATGGGTGTTTTCAGATACACCCTACAGAAAGGGTGTTAGCTGATAAGGGTGTTCTTATACTTCACCCTTCTAAGAGGGTGTTGAAATGGTGTGCGACCTTCGAGTATTGCGTTACTCGAAGGTCGCAGGTTCGGTTCCTGTCCATGGCAAGTTATCTTTTCACCCACATTTACATTACAATTCGGTCTAATAACTTCCCCTATACATTCCTTGGCAATATTGTCTGTTTGATCTTATTGTATATATACATATATATATATGTATGTATATATTTATGTATAGATATGTATGTATAAGCAAGCTTACTGAAATTCAATGATATTACTCAAAGCCTTCTTTGTAAAGCCGACTATAGATATTGACTGCCTTTCATGGTTATACAATTAGATACAAATATTTGGTGTTAAATAGCATAAGCATCTCGGGTATATCAATTGGTGGCTCAGTGAGTCGATACAGCAAGGGTGCTCGGTATGCATATGTTTGTGTAGACACACAAACACATTATATTTAAAACATTATTACCCGTAACAGTGCACACGTCTCATGCAGAATGCAGATATATACATATTTAGCAACTTAATTTGCAGTTACACTTGGTATCACGAAACCATGCGAGTTCAGTCTCACCTAGTTCATTTCAAACTTTCTGATTATACAAAAATAACAGAGCTGCTTTGGTAGACATTGTTTTCACATATCGATATTGTGAGGAACCGGTTTATTCGGCCAGGCTCAAGCTAAATCACTCTGGTGAGGATATTTTTACATGAAGAAGATGTACAGGTGATGATGATTACAAAGATAATAAAGAGTCATTTGCTTGTCGCGCTCACACTAATTCCCCCGCGCGGTAAAAGCGGCCGCCTGGTCGCTTGACAGTATTATGGAATGCGCCGCGCATAAGGCTTTAAACGAGATACGTGAACTATCTCTGTTCCTCGGCAACGATGATCAGGACTAGCGCTAAGAGGAGAAACGCGGTAATTGACAGGAGATGTCTGTTCGACCACCGTGTATGGCCCAATAAAGCGACTGATGAATTTGTCGCATAGGCCGGGTACGCGTAGTGGAGTCCATAGAAGAACTTCTTCACCAGGATAAAAACTCACAACACGGCGAGACGAGTGGTAGCGAGATTTTTGAGTTTCTTGAGAGAGGCCCGTGTTAACACGGGCCTGGTGACGGCAGTGTGCGAGACAAGATAGGAATATTTAGAAAAAGGAGCCGTCGAGGGTGCAGGGGCCGAAAGAAAAGAGACATCCAGAGCAAAACTCGGCGAGCGACTATGGACGAGAAAAATCGGAGAAAAGCCGGTAGTGCGTTGAGCAGCCGTATTATAGGCGAATGTCACGAAGGGTAGAATGGCATCCCAGTTCGTGTGGTTGGGGTGACTGTCCATGGCGATCATGTCCGATAGGGTCCGATGAAACCGTTCAGTCAATCCATTGGTCTGCGGGTGGTAGCTAGAAGTGGTCTTGTGAACAGTGTTCGCGGCACGCAAAACTTGCTCGACAATGGAAGATAGGAAGACTTTGCCACGATCACTGAGGAGAATGCGTGGAGCTCCATGACGCAAAAAGATGTGGCGAAGAAAGAAATCGGCGATCTCAGTGGCAGTCCCAGATGGTATAGAAGCTGTTTCTACGTAGCGGGTAAGGTGGTCGACTGCCGTGACAATCCAGCGATTCCCTTTGGATGATATAGGAAGAGGGCCATACAAGTAGATTCCAACGACTTCAAAAGGTGAGGCAGGACAAGGAAGAGGTTGCAATAAACCAGCCGGAGCAGTCGTCGGTCGTTTTTGCCGTTGGCAATGGACACAGGAGGCGACGTACTTAGCGACGGCTGAAGAGAGGCCAGGCCAAAAACAATGACTTCGTATTTTGTCGTAAGTCTTGTGGTAGCCTAGATGAGCAGAGGTTGGATCATTATGAAAGGCTTCCAAAACTTGACGTTGCAGAGAACGTGGGATGACGGGTACCCACTTGTTGCCATCGATGTTTTAAATGTAGCGACATAAAGCATCACCGACAAGCTTAAATTGTTTAAGTTGTCGACGGAGTCTGGCGTTTGGAGGAGTAGTAGAGCCGGTCAAGCGGTCAACAATGGTGCGGAAGTATGGGTTGACACGTTGTTGTGAAACAAGGACGGATAGGGTGGCAGGTGATGAACGTAGCGCTGCGATTGGAGAGATGCTGTCGTTTTGGAGTATCGATGGTGAACTGCTTCTGCTGGGCAAAGGACAGCGTGATAGGGCATCAGCATCTTGATGCTTCTTCCCAGATCTGTAGGCGACATCGAAATCATACTCCTGCAACCAAAGCGTCCAGCGACCAAGGCGACCCGATAAGTTTTTCAGCGATGAAAGCCAGCATAGGGCGTTATGGTCGGTCACGACGGTAAAATGACGGCCGTGAAGATATGGTCGGAATCTTTGCACTGCCCAAACAACAGCAAGGCACTCCTGCTCGGTGATAGTGTAGTTCTTTTCTGGATCGGTAAGAGTACGGCTTGCGTAACCAACGACGCGTGCGCGTGAGTTTTTGTCATGCTGCAAGAATACCGCACCAAGACGATGACTACTTGCGTCGGTGTGAAGGATGGTGGGTGCGGTGTAATCGAAGTGGCACAGTACCGAATCTGACGTGAGGGCTTGCTTCAATGCCGTGAAAGCGCTTTCGCAGTCTTCGGACCAAATGAAGGGGACGTTCTTTACGAGGAGTTGATGGAGCGGAGACGCAAGTTCCGCGAAACCACGTATGAAGCGCTGGAAGTAAGAAGATAACCCAAGAAAGCTGCGTGGGTCCTTTTGACGTAGTGGACGAGGAAAATCGAGGACAGCGGCAAGCTTCTCGGGGTCTGGCCGAATTCCTTCTTTGGTGACAAGGTGGCCGAGAACCTTGATTGTCTTGCTAGCAAAGGTACATTTCTTGGTGTTAAGCTGTAGACCGGCTTTTGCAAGGTATGTGAGCACTTCGTCAAGACGTTGTAGATGCTGCGAGAACGTGGATGAAAACACTACACACTAAGCCGAAATTCGGCAAAGTTGGACTAACTGCAGTCGTTAAACCAATGGACGAACGGTTCGTCCAACAGGGACTAAATGTGTGACAATGCGTGTCTTGCGCAAACGCCCGGCAATGAAGGGACCAACGGGGAGGGTAACTGCGCCGCGATCGCCTCCTGTCGATGCTGCACTGCAATGCTCGGCGTGGTCGGCGATCATGAAAACAAGTTATATAGGCTATACGCCACTGTGAAAGCTAAGTAATACGAAAGAAACAGATGGTGTCATTAGAGGCAAGTAGCACAACACGCATTCAGTGCACACAGCAAGCGCCCTCGCGTTTCCACCATGCCGGCACGGGCGGGTCGAAACGAAGTGAAAATCGCCGAACACGGGCAATGCGGATAACTCGCTTCAATGTGCTGAATAAGTTCGTACTACGGTGAACACTGACAATGCTAATAAAGGTAAGCTGTTCATCAGCGGTCGTGTACCCACACAGTGACCACAAGTTCAAAGCGATATATAGGAAAAGTAGGCTTCGTACGTCATCGGTATCAAGCGGGCTGCCGGTGTGAGTGCATTGCCGGCACAAGCGAAGAAAACGTCGCGTACAAGTTAACAAAAATAGTAGCTCAGACAAACTTATATCTTTTTATCCATGCGACAATCGTTATCAAAAATCCAACGTGTAGGCGATCGCGGATACGACTAATCGTGCGGCCAGGGGTACACAGGTTGTGCCTTACCAGCACGATGAAAGAACCGTGCCTGCGAACGGTCTCGTCGCTGTAAGTATGCAGATATCTACATCACTCGGTAAGACAAAACGAACATGGGGCACTTACTTATTGTTCATTTGTGACTATAAAATAATGACGACGAAAATTCCACGCGAGCCGCATGTTGCGATCGCCGGCGGTCGTTTAGCCGTACTCGTCGTAAGCCTAGCGACGCCGTCGGCAAGCCGACACGGTATGGCGTCGGCGGGGCGCCTGCGGCTGCTTCGCCGGCTTTCCCGCGCAAGCGCCACTGCTATGTTTGTGTTTGCGGACTCATGCGCCAGCACTGCGAACGCTGGTTCGGCCGACATGATCGAATACCAGCTGATAATTCGTATTCTCGAGCTGGGGGGCATGTTGAAGATTAGATGGATCCATATTAAAAGATCGATGCGCATCGGTGCTACGAATAAGCCTATGTAAATTTTCGCTTTACGGTGTCGATATTTATTGTTTTCTTAAGCTGAGTAAAAGTCGCCCACTGGCACTAGATGGGAGGTCAAAATACTGTGCTATATATACCCGATAGTCTGTTCTCTGTATACAGTACAGCGCGGGCAGTCATTGTATGCGGTGTTTTACTTTGAAATAATAGTGCGTATGTATGTGTGTGTGTGTGTTGCATGAATAACATACTATGATCTTCAGTGCTGATTAAATTGGAATAAACATAAAATATACTGCACAAACGCAGTGTCGCCATGTTTTTGCCATTGGTCCAGACGGTTCAACTGTTAGTCCCACTGGAGCATTCTACTGGGGCCAACATATAAACCAAGTGGAGTAAGTGCTGGAGTAACAGTTGAGCCCCTGCAGTTACTCCAGCAGTTAGTTCGAAATTGGTTCAAAATCTGTGGCAGCGAATTTAGACCCCTAAAGGACCAATGACATACCCCACTTGGTTACCCCACTGGCTAACTTCCCTGTCCTTCCTCATTTATTCCTTCTCCCCACTTTAGTCTTTTTCGGCTTAGAGTGTACTATGTCATCGAGATAGCACAGACATGTTTTCCATTTCAAACCACGCAATACGCCGTCTATCATGCGTTCGAAGGTGGCGGGCGCATTACAGAGTCCAAAAGGCATCACATTGAACTCGTACAACCCATCTGGCGTTGAAAAGGCGTTCTTCTCTTTATCAGACTCCGACATTGGTATCTGCCAGTAGCCTGACCTAAAGTCGAGGCTGGAAAAATACTCTGCGCCCTGTAACGAATCCAGTGCATCATCGATCCAAGGGAGGGGATAAACATCCTTGCGCGTTATTTTATTTAGCGCACGGTAATCGACGCAGAAACGCACTGTCCCATCTTTCTTTTGAACGAGAACAACAGGGGATGACCAGGGACTCGAGGAAGGACGTATGATGTTGCGTCGTAGCATGTCTGAGACGTTTTCCTCGATGTTCTTGCGTTCTGTCTGAGACACGCGATATGGACGCCGTTGTACAATACGAGAGCCGTCAGTCTGAATGTTGTGAGTAGCGGTGGTAGTCATGCTGAGGGCGGGCTAGTTCACGTCAAATAGAGAACGGTGTCTATTTAACAGGGCGAGCAAATCTTAAGTTTGATCAGGTGTTAAGCCATTGCTTATTGTTTCGGACACAGGTGCGGGCGAGGCACTAAATGGCAATGATTGCGACTTCGAAACATTGTTGTGGTTGTTGTTCGGAAGAGTACCAATTGCAACAGGCTCACTGTCGACCGCGCAAGATACTGTTGAGCCACAGCGTAGCAGTACACACTCGGGCGTTCGATTTATGGCGGTTAGGTACGTACACCCATCGAAGAAGCGAATAAGCTCCGGTGTGATCACAATGCCTCTACGTAGGGTATGACCGTAAGGGAGAATTAGAACGTCGCCATCCACAATGTCGGTGCAATTAACACTTATAATTTCTTCGATCTATGGCCGAAGTACATAATCTGACTTGGTGACAAGGCGGATGCGTCCATCTCGTTCAAGCGGAGAAGAGTCAGTGGCATTTAGATGCAGAAGGCGCTGATGACAAGATATGAAAGCGGACGCAGAAGACAAGAAATCCCACCCAAGAATGAGAGCGTGGGTGCACTCACGAAATACCGCGAAAACAATGTGATGACGAATGCCTTCTATGCAGACACGAACAGTACACTGTGCAAGTGGACGAATGAGAGCGTTGGTAGCCACACGTATAGGTGGGCCGCCATAAGGTGTGGCGACTTTTCGAAGGCGGGAACAAAAATCAGCGCGAATAATCGAAACGGTAGCGCCAGTGTCTACAAGAGCCTCAACACGTACACCTTCTACAAACACTACTATCAAATTCGATGGCCGCTCTGGAGGAATTGTTAGCTGTCGAAGGGTTTCAGTTTCCCCTCCTAAAACTGCATTGGGGAGTTTTCCGCGTGGGCGTTCGTGGAATGGGAGGCGCGCCGTAGAGGCGACACTGAACGGCGACCTGGCGAAGGCGACCTGCGGCGAGACGTACGGGAATTCCCAGGCATGTCCGTATGGTAAGTAGGTGACGCTGAACGGTAATAGGGCGACAGGGAGGGGGGCCGTAAGTAGTTCATGGTCGGACGGAAGCTTCGATATTCTTCGGGAGCGTAGCCGCGTTGCTCCTCTTGTTGGCGCCTTCGACAAAACCGAGCGATATGTCCTCGATAGCCGCAGTAATAACAGATTGGTCAAGGTGGGCGCTGAGGTGCGTAGTAAGGTGGCACACGCACTGGCGGTGATAACGAAGTCACAGGTGTATGGTCTGCTGTTGTAGGCACAGAAACGGTGGGTGCGGCAGAGAGCGCGGCAACTTCGGCGTACGTACGCGTCTGGCGCACGCAGGGACTGTTGGAACACTTCGCACGCGATGTGGAGGCGCTCTCTTGTTTAATCAGGTCTCGCAAGCTATCTTTTTCAGGAGGTAAAGTAACTTCCGCAGCACAGGAAGAGCAGCGTCCGTGCAGCTCTTCGCGAACGATGTTGCGAATAAGCGCACGCAACTCGAGGGGTGCAGGCAAACGAACGTCGGTGGCATGGTAGCAAAGGCGAAGAGAATGAAGCTCGTCAAGTCGCTGACAGATTGTTATCACGTCCTGGGTGGTGCAGGATTTTTGCGTGGCGGGGGCGTTAAAGGTGACGATGTTAATGCCTTTAATATAGTGGCGTATTTGGTCGTTTTGAGACATGCCGGTGTTAACGCGCTTGCACAGTGCAAGGACATCCTCAATGTAAGAGGTGTAAGATTCACCCGGCAGCTGCGTGCGTTGAGCGAGTTTCTTCTTTGCTGCCTCAGAGCGAACAGCAGGGGCACCAAATATCTGGCGAATTTGCTGTTCCAAAGTGTCCCAGTCGGGAAGATCCGGGTGGTGGTTCCAGAACCAAGTTTTCGCAACATCGGACGAGTAAACTGGGACGCTGCGCAACTTCTGTGGATTGTCTCACCTGTTCAAATCGCTGACGAGGTCGTAGTTCTTGATCCAGTCTTCGACATTATCGCCTCGGAGACCGGAAAACGCAGGCGGATCACGCAGGCGAGTGTTGTTGGACGGAGCGAATGGCGGTGGCTGCAGTAAGACGGCGACGTTGGATGGGCCAGGGTTTTCTTGGGCCGCCATGGTAGGGGGTTGCATGCGACGACCCGAGTGGAGCTCCAGCGAGAACGGGCGAGAGGACTTAAGGGAACGAAAAGCACAGTTCACCACTTGTGAGGAACCGGTTTATTCGGCCAGGCTCGAGCTAAATCACGCTGGTGATGATATTTTTAGATGAAGAAGATGTACAGGTGATGATGATTACAAAGAGAATAAAGAGTCATTCGCTTCTCGCGCTCACAATATATATCTTTTCCCACCTCCTAAAAGTAGACATATATTGGCGTAAGATAAATGTCAAGAACATGTACCACAACACAGGTTTTCTCTCAACTGAAAGCAAACACATTTATTATGATATTTCATACATTTTATTTTCATTTATACTAGAGTTAGAGAATCATACCACCAATATTCGAACAGGTAAAGCCAGTGGCTTAAGAAAGATGAATAACAAATCAGCCCTCATCTCATGAAGCTTCACCGCATATAAAATTTCAAGTTTTATTTTTAAGCATCTTTCTAGGTGATAGAAAATGCATTCATTTCTCAAAAACACACTCTTAACAAAATCAAAATGAGAGCCGACAGTTGGAAATGCCTCAGATAGGCTGATCAACGTTTCGATAGGAGAACCCAACTTCGTCAAAGGTGCCTAGCCTTCTCATCTTTCGCATAATAGTTTCAAGGGGGTTAGTAAAGACGTCATCTCCTGGTGGTGGCATGTGTCCCTGTTGGCAATCGGTGTTTGAAAAAAAACTATAAAGCAGAGAAGTGAAGTCCTTGCTTGATTTCAAGTTGGCTGGTAGTGATTCAGATTGTTTTCGAAGGGTGGAGAAAAAAAAGAAAGAAAAAAAGGAAGCACCTTAAGTAGGAGGAGTGTGATGCCAATGGGTGGCTATTACATACACGAAAAACGCAAAGAACTTGAAAGTTCGAAGCCAGCCGACGGTCCCCACGTTTGGCCATCACAAATGGTTGCCAACGATAACGGCCTCTGCTGTTCTCGAGCATCTATGAATGGGACTCATAAAAAAGCGGTTACAAAAAGGCGCGAGATTGAAGCCGGCGGCTACTTTTAAATGCCAAGATGTCAAAGGTAAGCGACACCAAATGTGTTCGGAAGATCGTGTGTTTATAGGCGAAGGTCATTGGTTAAAATATGCTTTCACTATCCCCGTAGGTGTCCCGCTCAACGGAATTGCCTGAAAAATTTGGCGGCATGTTGGCAGAGAAATATGCAAGTTCAGAATGCAAAGGACATAAGCAACGACGAGAGAAACACAAAAGAAAAGAAAAAAAGAAAAAAAGGCGGATTGGTGGTAGGTAGTACGCTAGCGCTGACAGAGGAGGGAAAAAAGGAGACGAAGAGAACTTTGTGGGTTGGCAATGACTTTAACGATGCATGGTAGGACTGTTTATTGAAGCGACCAAAGCGGAAAGCCGAGATTGAAAGGTCTTTGAAAATAAAAACTTTGTAGTATGTATATAGACACATGCATATCTATAATTAAAATTTTAAAAATTTTGAGTAAATAATATTATACGATATGTAGGTTAGGAGTGATTCCATGTAATACCAGTTATGTCTATATGAAGGTTGAACGTTTCTAGTCCCTAAATACGGCCACAATTTTGCAATGGCTTTCAGCGATTCCAAATTACCACGTGCAACATGAATTCCTGATGGGTGTAGGGACATAAATTTGTGTATAAAGTATGATTTCATGTATTTATTCTCTCGTGGTGACCGGAAATTATTTTGTAGAACGTAAAGCTTTGCCTTTTCGAAATTGTGGTTCTGATGGTGGAAGTGACCGGCTACTGCTTTCGGTAAATTGTGCTTTGTGTCTGCACGGTGGCCGTTCAGTCTTACGAGAATTAGTGACCCAGTTTCGCCTGTATATTGTTTTCTACAGCTGGCACACTAAAAAAGTATAATAGGTTGTTTAAAAGTGCAGGTGAAGCTCTATGTGACCTTGTGAATATAGTCAGATGCTGTGCTTTTTATGCTGGTAGCCGGCTGTATATATTTGCAGGTTGAGCACCTCAGCTGGCCACAGGGATCAGACGTCCTAGTCTAAGTTTGCATGAACAAGCATGTGTAAGTTAACGTTGCAAATGCCACGTGCCACACATTGCAAATTCCCGCAAAACTTAAAGCCAACACTAGGACGTCTGGTCCCTGTGGCCGGCCCAGATGCTCCACCTGTAAAAATATATAGCTGGCTAACAAATTAAAAAGCACAGAATCTGACTACATTCACAAGGTCCCATCGATCTTCATCTGCACTTCAAACAACCTAATATACTGTCTTAAGTGCGCCACATGCAGACACCAATTTATAGGCAAAACTGGGCAGTCAATTCACGTAAGACTGAATGGCGACTGTGCAGACACAAAACACAATTTATCAAAAGCAGTAGCCAGTCACTTCAACCAACAGCGCCACAATTTCGACCAAGCAAAGCTTTATGTTCTACAAATTTCTGTTCACCATGAGAGAGGAATTACATGGAATGATAATTGATACACAAATGTAAGCACCTACACTGATCACGAATCAATGTAGCACGTCGCAATTTGAAATCGCTGAAAGCCATAGCAGAACTACGAATGCTTTAGAAACGAGAAAGGTTCAACCTTTAAATAGACATAACCGGTATTACATGGAATCGCTCCCAGACCACAAGATGTACCATTGATGTTCTCTCAAAATTTTTAAATTATTATTTTATATATTTACAAATGTCTATATGCGCACAACTACGAAGTTTTTGTTTTCCAGCACTTTTCAACCACAGCTTTCTTTCCTGTTTTGTCGCTTGAAAAAACACTCCTACCATGCACCATTAGGTCATTGTCAAGCCACAAGTTTCTCTGCATCTCTTTTTTTTCTTTCCTCGTCTGTTAACGCTAGCTGTGTCGTCTACCTCCAACCCGCCTTTTTTTCATATTTCCTTTCTTTTTGTGTTTCTCTCGTTGATGCTCATTTCCTTTGCATTCTGAATTTCTCTATTTCTCTGCCAACATGCCGCCAAATTCTTGTGGCAATTCTGTTGAGCGGGCCACCTACGGTGATAGTGAAATGATACTTTAACCAATGACTTTCCTAATTAAACACATTCTCTTCCGAACACATCTGGTGTCGCTTACATTTGACATCTTTGCATTTAAAAGTAGCCGCCTGCTTCGCTCTCGCGCCTTTTTGTAACCACTTTCTTACGAGTCCCATTCATAGACGTTCGAGAACAGCCTAGGCCTTTATCGTCGGCAACCCTTTGTGAAGGCCAAACGCGGGGACCTTATGCTGGCTTCGAACTTTCAAGCTCTTTGCTTTTTTCGCGTCTGTAGCGGCCACTCCTGGGCAGCACACCGCTCCTACTTTGGGTGCTTCCTTTTTTTCTTTCTTTTTTTCTCCACCCTCCGAGAACATTGTGAGTTGCTACCAGCCAACTTGAAATGAAGTGAGGACTGCACTTGTTTGCTTTCTAGATTTTTTTCTTTTCTGACGGCAATTGCCAACAAGGACACGCACCACCACCAGGAGATGACGTCTCTACTAACCCCCTTAACACTAACATGCCAAGGATGAGAAGGCAAGGCACTTTTGACGAACATAAGTCCTCCTATTGAAACGTCAGCCAGCCCATCTGAGGAACTTCCACTGTTCATCCAGACTATCCCACTCTTCACAACAGTTTTTTTATCCTAAGGCAGTTTTCAAGGCATTCGAAACACTATGGGCTGTTGATATAACCTCTGCACACACAAATTAGCCATCTGATGTACAATATGCAATGTATATCAGAGTGACATGTTGGGCTTTACAATCTTACAAAGTATAAAAGAAGCAAAATTCGCAACTTCATATGTAACTCAGAATACATGCAACAATCATTACCTCATGCAAGAAATTAGAAATGTAATAAACACGAGCACACACTACGCAGAGCTGCTCGGAAATGCATCCGGATAAAATACCTAAATATTGCAGGAAATAATGAATGCAAAAACACAACACCAGTGCACTAGTAGAGATACCTGGTTGGCACCAAACTGCTGTACTTAAGATGCATCATGAAAGCAAGACCATAGCCCACAACTAATATACGCTTCAAGTAACCCTTGACTGCTGAACTGAAGGCAGCAAAATCAAACCAAGGCTGTGGTGGCTGCAATTCCGATTAAGGAGGAAATGCTTGACACCTGTCTGCTTAGACGTGGATACATTTCAAAGAACGCCAGGTGGTCAAAATATCTGAAACCCTCCACTCCAGTGTCCCTGATAATTATATCGTGGTTTTAACACGTTAACCTCAGTAAATATTATTCTCATCACACTTGACATGAAATAAAGCAAGCAGATATTACTATGTAAATAAAAAAATTCACCTTTCAACCCCCGTCCCTCCATTCCAAAGACTCACGTTACAATGTTCTAGTATGCCTTCTATCAATTATTAACAGTGTTAAACATGAGTATGTATCACTGTAAAATATCCGACATGGTTTGGTATCGGCAAAGTTAGGTATGATGAAGTACGACAATAGGAAAACACTTGATTGCACTTATGAATTGAACTTCCCAAAGGCAATGAAATAACTAAGGTAAAAAAATATATTAAAATAGAATATTCAGTGAAGGTTACACTGAAGATAAAACTATTATAGTGCTACTTTTTATCACAACACAAAAAGTGTTTTTAAATGGCCAATTGCACAAAAGCCGTCAATTAACATGACATGCGAGTTTTGCGGGCAACTCACTCAGTAGATTTTGGAAAAAACAAAATTGCCAATAAAGAGCTCAGTAAGTAGCACTGACACATTCATAAATGCGCTGCCTAGTTACATTGAATTTTAACCTTAAGAACAGAAAAAACACCTTGGCAGATTGTGTCCAGAAGGACAAAAAGTAAGAAAATATTGCTGTCATCTGCCCAATCAACCAAAAATATTGACATTTTAGTAGCGCAAATAAGCAGGTATGTTTGTATTAAAAAGTTGGAGGCAGTCGTGTTTCTACACAGTCTTACTTGGAAAACTTTTTTGATTATGTTTATGCTCCTAGATATCCCGTTTGAAAGTTTAATTTTGTCTTTCATGATTACGCAGGCAAGCAAGTGAGGTTCAGCAAAATATCACTCCATAGCGGAACGAGCAGTCGGTTCTTGCTATCGCCAGCGAATAGCAAGAGTAACCATTTTAATGTTTGCCCATGCTTTCCACCCACGGTCAGTATAAATGCATGAAATCAGAGAGTCTGTGCTAGTGCTCACTGTCCTGCACACATAATAATGCAAGCCACAACTAAACTTCCAGCAGGGTATCTGAGCGCAGGCATGCTAGAATTCTTACAAGTGATAATACGTAGAAATGTGACTGGCTCAAATATTTAACACATACAATATCTCCTGCTGCGGTAACTATTAGGTTGATTATTGAAACAATGACACCGCTGACAGTGATATTTATTGTCTCACATTACATCCTTCTGGATACATAGCTATCATCAAAGGTTGATTTACAGACATAACTCACAGCGTTGACTTCTCTTTTAAGGAAAAACAAAAGGGTTAACTTTGAACACTCTGAACCTTTGTGCTCCTTGAATACAGGTAGCAGGTGGCTCTGTGCAGCTCACTTTTCAGAAGAAACAGAAGCCATGCGCCGCTGATGTGCACCAGTTGTCAAATTTTCCTCGAGCCAGTCTTGATGATTGGATAGTCCAGACGTCTCCCACACTCTCTTCCTACGACGAGCATGTATAGGCTGCAATAGAAACAAAAAGAAAAGAATTTACAGATGTGTCTGTTAGCGAAGCAGAATTTGGAACTCAATTTAGAATGATCTAGAACGTTGTGTTTTAAAAGAGTAGGATGTACGAAAACCAGACATGCTACAACAAAAACATCCTCAATGTTTTTGGCGAACATAGCTGCAACCTTACGAAAAAATACGCATTTTCCACCTAACAGATTTGTCACAAAATATACCTAAATAGCGGTCTGACATAGTGCGCATACATGCCAATTCATTAATAGGGCAGTGCGTACATGACAGTATGCGCTTTGATCAAGTATCCATTAGAGGTAACACAAAATTATATTACAAATGTTAGTTTGAACACAACTAATGTAAATTTCTTCCAGCTGCCTACATTAGTACGATTATGCCGATAACATAGAAAATTGGTTTTACTAAATTATTATTGTCAACTGCTAAATTATGGCTGTTAGTTCAATCATTTCCGGTGGCTAAAAAGGCAGTACCCTTCACTCATCCCAAACACGCACCTCATTACAAGCTGTCTAATAAATAATGGAAAAAAATGTGGAAATGCTCATACAACGGACCCATCTCGAGCTGAATACCATCCCAATAAAGCATGCAAGCTTCTGCAATGATCTCCAGTAACAAGAATACTGGAAGGCATTGGTCATGATTTAGCAATACACAAGAAACGTTTGATGAGAATGATTTCTGTAGTTGTGTAATTGCGTCAATGCCAACAGCTTGGAAACATGCAGTCTATATTCATGATTGTCAGATGAACATACTGTCTAATTTTCCCTTTTCACAGCAACACATGCATGCCTTATGTATGCATACTATGATGTATAACATTATTGCAAGTTTTGAGCGTTGAATGATATATTCGTTTCTCCAAACACCACAGATCCCTTCTATAACTGTAGCGCATGCCTATAGAATTTACTTACGCTTTTCATCTGATGTGAAGACAAAACAGCATGCTGACGCCAATTGAAAGCATGACGTTTTGGCCCCCACACAAAAGCCCTATTCACAAGTGACAAAGAGTGTGCTTTTATTTGTGGCCAGTGTGTGGTTTTTCAATGTTTTATGTGTGTTTCTGACCAGATCGGCATAAACTTATAATCTGTTATTAAATGCCATTGTAGATGGTGGTCTAAACTGTTCTCACTGTTCGTACAACTAAAAGTGCTTAAGAAAGTTTGAACACAAAGTTTGGGTGAGGCACATACAATATTTATTAAACCACCGCAAAATAATGAAATCTAAGCATAGCGAAAACAAGCTGGATAAAATAAAATGTGCTCTACGCATGAACAACTGATCGAATTAGGGCTCGCACAGTTAAGCTACAGTTATTCGGCCCCAATAAGCCATGAAAATTTTGTTCGAAAATACAGTTCAAGTTTAACGAACGGCTCGAAATTCATGGGTTCCGAACGCATCAGACAACCTATGTTGCGGGTGTATAACATAAGCTCAGATTTGACTGAACGGGCTGCATAAAAACCTAAGCGTATATACGTACAAGCCTTGCGAGCCATACCTAAGACGAGGCAGCATGCTGCACGCGAGCTCGAGTAACACGGTAGTTCAAAGATGCGTGCCGGCGTGGATGCATACACCGTCATACGTTCGGCTACCCGCAGCAATTTCTGATAGCAGCTTAAAAAACGGCGTACAACATATGAAACTATATTCAAACTGTTTTGAACGTACAACACAAGAAACGTACAACATATGAACTCGTTGACTCCTGTAGCACACAATATGAACAGGCATGCAAAAAAAAAATCCAAGTTAAGAGATCCAAACATACGCGCCCCAGGCGTAATCGACGCTTACAGCTAACAAACACCGTCTTCGCCAAACAATTATTTAACCAAAATATTGGTCCATCGTGAGCAGGGCTCCCTGCCAACACCACTTCCGACAGAGGCGGGCGCCGTCACAACTCGCACAAATCCGCCGCTGAATTCCCTCTGCGCACGCACGCACCATGTGCTTCACACACCAAAGCAGGCTTGAATCGAAAGGAAAAGCTCGCCCACGCTTGACTTCCCCCAAAACGCTTTCATCCTAATGAAATGACACACACAAACCGGTTCGCTACGTTAAAAAACCTTACTTATCGCCCCCAGGTAACGAAAAACGTAGCATGGCGTCGTTATCACGCTCTCGGTGTTGACAAAGCGCCGACAGCAGGAATGGGGTACGTACCTGGCGACTGTTCTAAAATGCGACGCCACACGTCCTCGCTTGAGTAGAGTTCATCTTCGTAATAGGCAGCACCAGCAGACTACAAAACACGAACGCAGCGCGCAAGCACACCTCAAAAATCGAGAAAAAACGTTGCAGAACCGACTAGCTGCAGCGCCCGACCAGCGAGCAAGCACGCCCAAAGAAGTATCGTGGTTACAGCTCCGCAGACGTACAATGGCGCAATAAAATGCTTTATTGATGCGTTTAAGTACACAAAGTAAACGGAAATACATATAACATAAAAAAGAAGCGGGCAAAATAATTTTGTCTCCACGAACAAACAAAATTAACGTATGAATTTAGCGCGCGAAGTTTGAAACGCTTGCAGGTACAACGCATTTCTAACAAACGAGAAACAGGGGTAATAATCACCTAAAACACTTATGTTCTTGAACTCGAAATGTACTATTGTTGACGCACACATTTACACACAAAATTTTATTGCATTGATTGATGTTGCCTATGCATAGGCGTGCCACCTGTTCTGGTTCACGCGCTCAGCAAAGACACAACCACACGAGACGCTAGCTAGCAAGGGACTGTTTATTGATGGCTACCGCGCCGCGCGCGCACCCTCTCTCAAGGTGGCCAGGTGAGGTGGGATCATCCCGATTTATTAAGCGGTGGCCCGCCTGGTACATCCTCCTTTTTCTTTAGGTGATGTAGTCGGCAAAGCGCGTCGGTGCTCTACGTGGCCTAGTTGATCTTCTGAGACTCGAGTCGGCTGCTTCTTGTGCCTGGCAAGTGACCTTATGCTGGGACGGGACCACGTCGGGGTCCCTTGATGGTTGACTTGCAATGGGTGGTGCACGTGCAGCTGACTGGTTCAGTAGAGCATCCGATGCAGGCGCCTGTTGCGACGGATGTCGTTCCTTTCGTGATGCGGATGCTGTTGTCAAATCGGGCGCTGTATCTGATGTTGAATGTTGTCTATGCTGTATAGGCGACGGGATTATCGGTGCGACATCCTTGTCATCCAGTGGGTCTAAGTGTTCGGGCGTCCTTTTTAGATGCTGACGATTCCTTCGATAACGCCGGCCTTCATCTGTACAGACTATGTAAGATCTAGGGCCAGCAAGTTTCTCTACTCGGGCTTTCGGAAACCACCCTTTGTCGTTTCTTATTCTGACGACGTCCCCTTCGGAGAGAGGTGTGAGAGGTATGCCTTTGCAGTGATCCTGTGGATGTTTCCGCACTGACGATGTCGAAGCCGATGAGAAGTCTGGAAGTCGTCCCCGAAGCATCCGTCCCATAAGGAGCTGACTTGGTGTGCGTCCGTCTATCAGGGGCGAGATTCGATAATTGAGCAGTGCAACCCAAAACTCCTCGCCAGCATACTCACTTTTCTTCAAGAGGCGCTTTACGACCTGTACCCCTTTCTCAGCTAAACCATTGGCCCTGCGGAAGTGTGGACTGGATATGGTATGAGTAAAATCGTATTTTACTGCAAACTGTCTAAACTCTCGCGATGTGAACTGTGGTCCTCCATCGGTACAGACTTCAATGGGTATACCGTGGCGAGCAAACATGGTACCTAGTGTGTCCACTACGACCTGACTTGTTGACTGAGGCAACTGTTCCACTTCTGGGTAGTTGGAGTAGGCACAGTACGCAACCAGGTAACGCTTGCCCCCATGGTCAAATAGGTCGACACCAATTCGCTGCCACGGCCGCGTTGGGATTTCCCTCGATAACAGTGGCTCTGAAGGTTGCCGGTAGGCAAAGTGCTGACATGTGACACACTTGCTAATGAGTGACTTGATGTCAGCATTCATCCCAGGCCAGTACATCAGAAGGCGTGCTCTGGCTTTGCACTTGCTCATTCCCAAATGGCCTTCATGAAGACGTTGCAGCATGGATCGCCTCAGACCCTTTGGGATGACCACCCTGCTGCCCCGCAAAAGCACTCCATCAACATATGACAGTTCTGACAAACATGGAGCTAATTCGCCTGAGAATGGTCGTCCTTCCTGGAGTGCCTCCACCACTTGCTTGAGGTATGGGTCCGCCAGGATTGCAGAGGTCAGTTCAGTCTTCGTGTTCTCACTTACGATGCTGGCTAGCACGCGAGTCGCATGGATGCATACGTCTTGTTCGCTTTCTCCGTCACTCGGTTGGGTTCCTGGAATTCGGGACAGCGTGTCCGCCACTAGCAGATGCTTCCCAGGAACATACTGCAATTTGATATCAAAGGCATTAGCCTCAAAAAATAGCGCTGCAATCGTGGTGGCATTTCACTCAGGTTCTTTTGTGAAATAGCAAGCAAAGGTCGGTGGTCTGTTTCGACTGTCACTGATAACCCCAGTACGAACTCCCGGAAACGCTCACAAGCAAACGTCACGGCCAGCGCTTCCTTTTCAATTTGGGCATATTTTGTTTCAGCCTTCGAGAGCACCCTTGAAGCATAACCCACTGGGCGCCAATCTTGGTCATGGAGTTGAAGAAGAGCAGCACCTACTGCAAAGCTTGATGCATCAGCTGAGAGTTTCGTTTGCTTCAATGGGTCAAAAACTGCGATCACTGGAGCCGATGTCAAAGCCTTAATAAGATCTTTCCATTCTTTGTCATGGTGAACTTCCCATATGAATTCAACATCATTCTTTATCAATGACCTAAGGGCGTCAGTTCTTTTTGAGAGATTAGGTATGAATTTGCCAAAGTAATTCATAATACCTAAAAACCTTTGAACTTCCTGTTTACTCGACGGCTTTTGCATGTTGGCAACGCATTCAATGAGACTAGCATCGGGTTTTATTCCTTCTTTGCTGATACAATCTCCCAGGAATTTAACTTCGGCCTTAGCGAACAGACACTTTTCTTTGTTCAGTGTCAGGCCAGCCTTTCTCGCTGCCATCAGTGCTGCACGCAGGCGTTGATCATGCTGCTCTTTTGATGCACCCCAAATTAAAATATCATCGACATATACGCGTGTGCCCGGCAGGTTTTCAAACACTTCCGTCATTGCCTTTTGAAATACTTCGGGGGCGGACGCGATACCAAATGGCAGGCGCAAAAATCGGTATCTTCCGAACGGCGTGCTAAAGGTGCAGATCTTTGAAGTGTCTTCGTCTAAGGGGATCTGGTGAAACCCGCTATTGGCATCAAGCTTGGTGAACATCACCGCTCCTGCCAGCTCTGCTTCTATTTCTTCACGTGAGGGTAGGTGATAATGCTCGCGTTTAAGGCTTCGATTAATGTACCGCGGGTCCAGGCATATTCGCATGCGGCCATTCTTCTTCATAATAAGAACAAGTGGACTCACCCAGTCCGACGGCTCTTCCATTTTGCATATGATGCCCTGCGAGACCATCCGGGCCAACTCCTGCTTAAGTGGCGCTCGCAGTGCGTGTGGCACTTTCCTCGGCGGCATGATCGTGGGGCGCGCATCATCCTTCATTGCCAGCGAGTATGGTCTACTGATGCAGCCCAGCCCGTGGAATAACTCCGGGAACTCGGTGACCCAGTCGGTGCTAACGTCACTTCTTGAAGACACATCGTGAACGCGGGAAATCAGCCCGAAGCGCTCTGCTGCATTCAATCCGAGTAGGACTTGCTTGCCTCTCTTGACCACAAAAAAACTGATATTCTCTTGCTGCTCTCCTAGACGTAGTGGCAGACTGATAACGCCCAAATGATGTATTTTGCTTCCTTCGTAGTTAGTAAGTACTGTGGTCGATGGCCGCACCATGGTCGGCAAACGCATCCTGCGAAAGTACGAGTACGGCAATATGTTCGCTTGCGCTCCTGTATCCACTTTCAGTTCTGTCGGGTGCCCGGCAAGGTCCCCTGCCACCGTCCAATCCTGATTTTTGGACACGTTTCTGATTTGCACCGTGAGAACTTGAATGTCTTCATCGGTAGCGTCCGAGGACTCCTCCAGTGCATCTTCTGTTGCAGCGACGCCTAACTCATGAACGCCGCGTCTACTCCTGCAGCAAGCTGCAAAATGGTTTCTTTTGTTGCACAGCGTGCACGTTTTTCCAAACGCTGGGCAGCGTCTTGGTCCGTGAATCTTGCCACAGTAGCCACAGCGTCGACGTTGTCCGCTCGTTCGAGACTGTCCGGCAGCGTTTGCAATTTTTTCGACTCTCTGCACCTTTGCTTCGCTTTCAAGAGCACGGTTCTGCGTTGCTGCCAGTTCCGCGGCTTTGCAGATTTCTACAGCTGATTCTAGGGTTAAGTCCTTCTCCTGAAGCAGGCGTGCACGTAGCTTCTTGTCGACGATACCGCACACTATCTGGTCCCTCACCATCGAGTCCCTAAGTTCGCCAAAATTACAAGTCTGTGCTTTCAACTGAATATCGCGCAAAAACTGTTCGAAAGGTTCACCATCCTGTTGTTGCCGACTGCGCAAAACGTACCTCTCGAATGTCTCGTTGCACCGAGGCGTGCAGTAGTCTTCGAAGGCTTTGACGATCGAGTCATAGTCTTCTCGTTGTTCTGCTGATAGAGGTAGGGTGTTAAACACTTCAATTGCCTCTGGGCCCGCGACGTGTAGAAAGATGGCAGCCTTCTGTGCTGGCGTCCGTTTCTTGTTGGTCTCAGTAGCTTTGAAGTAGAGTTCGATTCGTTGGCGGAACTTTTTCCAGTTGTCGGCCGGAGCATTTGTCAGTACAAGTGGCTCGGGTGGTGGTAGGCAGTCCATCTTCAGCGCAGGGTTCGACTGTTACACTTCTGACACCATGTTCTGGTTCACGCGCTCAGCAAAGACACAACCACACGAGACGCTAGCTAGCAAGGGACTGTTTATTGATGGCTACCGCGCCGCGCGCGCACCCTCTCTCAAGGTGGCCAGGTGAGGTGGGATCATCCCGATTTATTAAGCGGTGGCCCGCCTGGTACACCACCATGGGGGAAGGAGGGCGGGAGCGGCCCTTGGTCACTTAGGGGGCAATGTAAATTCCTATCGGTACATAAAGAAATAGAGAGGGGGCACTGTAACTCGACGGGGGTTGCAGTGCCCCCCTGCTGATCACTTTATACACCCCCCCCCGAAGGGATGTCAAACTGAATAGATAGTAAATACAAACTTTACGGCGTGGGTCACAGTGTCCCACGATATATATATATATATATATATATATATATATATATATATATATATATATATATATATATATATATATATAGTGGGAGTAATATTTCAATGGGCCAGTTAGTCTTCGTGAAGGTATGGGATAAATATAATGCCACAGGCATGGAACGAGGTTTAGCCATGCCAATGCGAGTATGTGCCATGGTGTGACAGAAGAAGAGGACGGTTGGTGTGTGCTCGTGCTCTAACGTTCGGTTCGGCTCGACGTCCAGTACTGCTCCTGTGAACAGACGTTGTGGTCGTTCTGTGATCACGTGACATTTTCTGGTGGAGATGCTGGGTAGTGTTGTATGCACTGCAATCAGCAGCAAGGTCCGACAATAGCCGCGACTTGGAAGAACCAGCTGACCTATGGCGTAGCAGGCGACAACTAGGCCTACCTCCTGAATTCGGACCATTTCCTCAACTCGGCAGTACTATGGCTAGTGCGGTAACGCAAACCCAAGAAATATCAACTCTGCCTCCTCCATGGTTCTTCAACGTCCCGCGTACTCCGAAGCCGTTCCACGATGACCCTTATGAGGACGTCGACGACTGGCTCGACCACTACAACCGTTGCGGCAGCGTCAACGAGTGGAACGAGCAGCGAAAGCTTCGAAACGTCTACTTTTATCTTGAGAACTCTGCGCGCACTTGGTTCGAAAACCATGAAGCCACTATGACAACCTGGCCAGAGTTTTGCAACCAGTTCCGAAATACTTTTCGAAGCTCTGACCGAAAGAAACAAGCGGAACGGCTCCTCAATTCCCGAAACCAGCGTCCGACCGAGAGTGTTGCCATGTTCGTTGAGGACATGACGCGGCTCTTCAGGCGAGCCGACTCTTCAATGACGAAAGAAAAGAAGGTGCGCCTCCTAATGCGGGGAGTGAAGGAGCAGCTGTTCGCGGGACTAGTGCGGAACCCTCCCGGCACTGTAGAGGATTTCCTTCGCGAAGCCACGACAACAGAGATAATGCTAAGGCAGCGTTCGTACCAGTATGAACGTCCTGGCAGTCTTTCGTCAGCGTAGTCGGCCCTACAAACACCTGACGTCACGACTGTAAAAGACCTGACGGAGCTCGTGCGCAGTATTGTGCACGAGGAGCTGCAAAAGCTGCACGTGGTGTCTTCTCCGCCCCATGTTGCTGCTTTAACGGATGTCGTTCGCGAAGAGGTCCGGCAGCTGGTGCACCCCATGACGACTCCGCGTGCAGCCGAAATCCAACCCATGACGGTCCCGCGTCCAGCCGAAGCTCCGCTATTAACGTACGCGGAAGCACTGCGTACTCCTGCACCGGCTGTTGGCTATCCGTCCCGTCCATCCACCCTGCAGACGGCACCGTCGTTCTACTCGGGACCACCGCAGTACGGCAACCCACCCCTTACATGGAAATCCAGTGTATGGCGTGCTCCTGACAATCGGCCTCTATGTTATCACTGTGGTGAACCAGGTCACATCTACCGTGAGTGCGCCTACAGGCACATGGGTCTTCCCGGCTTTCGTCCGGATGCTCGTCGACCCAGAGATGGTGAGCGGCCCCGTGCTATCGCCGAATACTTGGCAAGCCAACGATCTTGAAACCTTCCGCGTCGCCAATCCCGCTCACCATCTCCACGGCGTTCCACGTCACCTGGCCAACAATCAATCTTTGCGGACGTCCTTGCAGGAAGATCACCTAGATCCACAAGCCCGCACCGGGGAAACTAAGAACAGCGACCTCTGGGGGTGAGGCCGCTGTTGATCGACCGTTACAAGACCCTCCCCCGATTTGTCTGCCGACATTTGACGACATTTTTTCACCGACGTGTGTCATCGACGACAAACAGGTCTCTGCTCGTATCTCTGTTCTTCTCGACAACCACCCGCTGACCGCTCTGGTAGATACGGGTGCCGATTATTCTGTTATAAGCGCTGACCTGGCTGCACAGCTAAGAAAGGTAACGACACCTTGGGGCCATGGAACCAACCTCCGGACTGCGGGAGGTCACCTATTGACACCGCTTGGAATGTGCACTGCCCGCCTCCGAATTCGTGATTCGACGTACATTGTTTCCTTCGTTGTATTGCGCGAATGCTTCCAAAACCTGATTCTCGGAATGGATTTTCTCCGCGAGCATGGAGCCATTATTAACCTTCGCGACCTGCTCATAACGTTATCTAACGACCATACAGCCCTACGAAAGGATGCAGTTGCGCCGACCACAACACTTCGAATTGCTGACGACACCATCGCACTGCTGCCGCGAGCCAGTATGTTGGTAACGGTGGAGAGCGACTGTGACAACAAGAGTAGTGGAATCGCGGAAACTAACCTCTCGGTGCTCTTGGCTCGGCAGATTTGTATCGCGCGTGCTATCGTCAAACTGAAACATCGGAGGACTCAGCTTCTGATTACGAATTTCGGCGGCCAGTACCAACACTTAGCAAAGCGAACAGCAATCGCGAACTTTGAAGCCATCGATGACGCAGAATGTTCCACTATCACTCCGACTGCCACTGCTGCCGAAGGTAACACTGATATAGCCAGTACGGTTGACGTGAATTGCCAGCTATCCTGTGCGCAGCAACAGCAGATACGCATGATTTTACGTACGTATAGTGATTGCTTTGCGTCCACCTCCAAAATCAAGCAGACCCCAACCGTGAAGCACCGCATTTTAACGGACCCTACCGAACGGCCTGTACGACAGCACGCCTACCGCGTGTCGCAAAAAGAACAAGAGGCAATACGTTTTCAAGTGAAACAGATGCTCGACGACGACGTCATCCAACCCTCGAACAGTCCATGGCCGTCACCCATCGTACTTGTTATAAAGAAGACGGCACTCTTTGATTTCGCGTCGATTACCGGAAGCTCAACAAAGTGACGAAGAGAGACGTCTATCCTCTCCCACGCATAGATGATTCACCGGATCGACTTCGACATGCCCGATATTTTTCCTCAATGGATTTACGCAGCGGCTACTGGCAGATCGAGGTCGATGAACGTGACAGGGAAAAAACAGCATTCATAACTCCCGAGTGCCTCTACGAATTCAAAGTGTTACCATTTGGATTGTGCTCTGCACCGGCAACGTTCCAAAGGATGATGGACACCGTCCTGTCCGGTCTGAAGTGGGAATCCTGCCTCGTGTATTTAGACGACGTCGTTGTTTTTTCCAAAACATTTGAGCAACATTTACAACGACTTCAGTCCGTCTTCGTCGCTATTCGATCCGCAGGCCTATCTCTAAAACCGGAGAAGTGTCAGTTCGGCAACAAAGAACTAAAGTTCCTCGGCCAGCTTATCAGTCACGGCGGCATTAGACCAGACCCAGAAAAGACCATGGCTGTTGCTGCATTTCCTCCACCTTCGAACAAACGGGATTTGCACCGGTTTTTTGGTCTCTGCGCCTACTACAGCTCACTGACCGTGGAACAGCCTTTACAGCCCAATTCATGCAAGACGTCACGAGACTTAGTGGAACAGCTCATCGCAAAACAACCGCATACCATCCACAAACCAACGGTCTGACGGAGAGATTAAACAAGACGCTCGCTGACATGCTATCTATGTACGTCGACTGTAATCACAAGAACTGGGACGCAATTTTGCCATACGTAACGTTCGCTTACAACACTGCGGTTCAAGAGACTACAGGTTTCACTTCATTCCGGTTGCTTCACGGCCGAGAAGCAATTACGATGCTTGATGCCATGCTGTTGCCTGACACAACCGATATTACTACTGATGCGAATGACTTTCTCCGGCTCGCCGACGCGGCCCGCCAGCTTGCACTCAAGCGGATCCGAAAACAACAACGAATCGACTCGCAGAGGTACAACTCCCGTCTTCGCCATGTCATTTACCAACCCGGTGATCTGGTCTGGCTGTGGATCCCCGTTCGCAAAAGGGGCCACTCGGAAAAGTTACTTCACCGCTACTTCTGTCCCTATAGAGTACTACGGCGCCTCACAGATGCCAACTACGAAATTCTGCTTGGAGACACAGCTCAGCGATCTCGATGTTCCCAGCATCCCGACATTGTTCATGTGTCACGGATGAAGCCACACTACCCCCGAGCCACCTGACACTGCTTCTTCACGCGTCTTTGTGCGTGTACGTGACTACTTTAACTTTTAATCGGCATTGGTCACCGGGGTGGTACTTTTTTTCGAAGGGGGGGGGGGGTAATGCCACAGGCATGGAACGAGGTTTAGCCATGCCAATGCGAGTGTGTGCCATGGTGTGAAAGAAAAGGACGGTTGGTGTGTGCTCGTGCTCTAACGTTCGGTTCGGCTCGACGTCCAGTGCTGCTCCTGTGAACAGATTTTGTGGTCGTTCTGTGATCACGTGACAATATTTATTTCCCAACAGTTTCGGGAGGGGTCCTCCCTTCATCAGGGGATGAGTTATACTGACATAAACTTCCAAACTTCGTTGCTGCCGCGTCCCTCTGGCCTTGAAAGATGTTTGAGAGAGTGAGAGGGAACTAAAAAAAGAAAGAAAGGAGAAAAAGAAAAAAGGTGAAGAAAAAGACGAAAAGAAAAAAAAGAGAAAAAAGACAAAGAAAGAAAAAAAAGAAAGTAAAAAAAAACCACTGTCAACACCGAGAACAAAACCAACTGTCCATGTACGTCCACATCCGGTTTTTATCACGTGCTGTTCAACTCTCGACGTGTGTCGCGCCACCCAAGATTGTCGCCGTGGTGGCGGGAGGGTTCCATGACGGCGTGCGTAAAGAAAGGGTTTCCCCTTAATGGGTCGGTCGGTTCTTTACCTTTAATTTTCGTTCGTTTCCCTTCAATGGTCATCAAGTGGTAGGCGAACATAAACACTTTGTATGTCCATGTAAAAAAAGAAAAAAAAGAAAAACAAAAAACAAGAAAGGACCGTGTACACGTAAAAGTCAGTCAGAAAAAAGCATGGTCTCCAGCTATCAATCTTTGTCACCAATTTATTCCTGGCTTACTTCTCGGAGGCAGGAGAGTTTTCCAGAGCCTCGTTGATGCCGGCTGCTAATGTTCGAAATTTGAAAATAAAATATGCCTCACGCTGTTCGTGCTCGCGCCTGTTTGAGAAACCAGACTGCAAAAGATATACACTGATATTTTCAAAACTGTGATTTGGCAGGCGCAGATGTCTAGATAAAGGTAGTTTCGGCAGTGAAGTGGCGTGGTACTGGTGATTATTGAACCACAGCCTAAATGGCGTGTCTGTTTGGCCAATGTATTCTTGTCCACAGATGTTGCAATGTAACATGTATATTACGTTACTGGAGTCACAATTAAGGCTTTAAGGTATGCAGAATTTGAAATCCAAGAAGTTCGCTTTGGATTTACGTGTTGTGACTATCTGTGGGCATACTTTGCGTCCAGCTTTTCCGCAGGGATGGCACCCTGATTGAATTTCGGGGGTGTTTGTTTTTGCTCTGACAAGAATGCCCTTCAGATTTTTATCCCTGCGGTACACCACATGAGGTGGCTTAACGAAAATAGAAGTTAGTCGTTTGCTTTGCCTGATTATGTTGAAATGGCGGGAAAGTATGTTGTTGATTCGTGGCGCTGATGAGGAGTAAGTTAGTGCAAGGTTCATTTGGAAGGTGGTTTTAGATAATCTGCTTGGCCCCTTAAGTATATCAATCCTGTTCACGTTGCGAGCACGTTGTATGGCATCGTTAATAATGTCCTCCGGATAATTTTGTTTCAATAAGGAATGCTTTAGGTGTTCCGCGTGTCTGTCGAATTCCCGCATATCGGTGCATATTTTTCGGTACCGGTAGGCCTGAGAATATGGAATACCCGTTTTGCAATACTTTGCGTGGCTGCTGTTGAAATGTAGGTACATTTGACGGTGTGTAGGCTTTTTGTAATTGTTTGTTGACAAGCGGTCATTTTTGACCGTGACAGTGACGTCCAAAAAGTTAATGCTAGTTTTGGAAATTCTGTGCGTGAATTTATTTGACGGGTGGCGCTTGGTAAAATCCTCTATGAAGCGGGAAAGACTTCCCTCATTATGGTTCCATGTCATAAAAATATCGTCTAAGTATCTTCTGTAGTAGAAAGGTTTCAAAGTGCGTCCCTGAATGAATGGGATTTCAAGTGAAGCCATAAAGGGGCTCGCGAAGTTGGGGGCCATTTTCGTGCCCATTGCAGTACCACTGACCTGAAAGAAATGCTTGCCATTGAATTCAAATTGGTTATAATTAAGTACAAGTTCAAGAAACGTAAACAGTACCTCGCAACTTACACTAGTTGATGAGTCAGATTTCACATATTCAGAACCCATAGCAGCTTTTCTGTCATGGTGGGGTATGTTGGTGTACAGTGAGCAAACGTCCATGGTCACCAGAAAACTGCCACCTGGGATGTCGAGACTTGAAGTTTCGCAGATGAAGTGGCTCGTGTCTTTTGGGTAATAGAGAAAATTTGGGGGGATGCTTTTATTAAGAAATTGATGAATTCTAATATATTTTCTGCTGATGTGCTGTTACTGGATACTATCGGACGTCCCGGATTGCCTGCCTTGTGTATTTTGGGGAGCAAGTAGAATCGACCGGGAACAGAATGGGCCGGTATCATTGCTTTTAACATTTAGCCGGTAATTGTCTTGTCTCGGCGGAGATTGTTTAGGGTTACTTTTATCTCCCTTTCAAATTCGGGAGTCGGGTCCGTTGGAAGTTCTTTGTAGAATTTTGTGTCTGATAGTTGTCGTTTCCCTTCCTTTAAGTAGTTCGACGTGTTTAGAATTACTATGCAGCCCCCTTTATCAGCTGGTTTGATGGTAATTCCAGTGTTTTTTCGTAGTTCATCAAGTGCCCTTCGTCCTGACTTTGATATGTTGTTTTGAAAAGGCCGATTTTTTTCATACGCTCTGATGATATCTTTTTGAACTGCTGATATATACATATCGAGGTGTTTGTTCCACTGCTCACCTGCACACCATGATTTGTCACCACCAATCAATCTATTCTCGTCCGTTTTCTTCACATGCACATACAAAGTGTTTATGTTGGCCTACCACTTGATGACCATTGAAGGGAAACGGACGAAGATTAAAGGTAAAGAGCCGACCGACCCATTAGGGGAAACCCTTTCTTTACGCACGCCGTCACGGACCCCTCCCGCCACCGCGGCGACAATCTTGGGTGGCCCGAAACACGTCGAGAACTGAACAGCACGTGATAAAAACCGGATGTGGACGTACACGGACAGTTGGTTTCGTTCTCAGTGTTGGCAGTGGTTCTTTTTTTACTTTCTTTCTTTTCTTTCTTTTTCTTTTATTTCTTTTTTTCTTTTCGTCTTTTTTTTCTTTCTTTTTTTTTCTTTTTTTCTTTCCTTTTTTGGTTCCCTCTCACTCTCGCAAACATCGTTCAAGGCGAGAGGGACGCGGCAGCAACGAAGTTTGGAACTTCATGTCAGTATAACTCATACCCTTCCGAAACTGTTGGGAAATAAATTTATTTATCCTTGTCTACAGCGCTTTCGTTGTGCCATATCCCATATATATATATACACACATATATATATATATATATATATATACCCCTAAGGGGAAGACAGAAGGTTAGGTGGGCAGATGAGATTAAGAAGTTTGCGGGTATAAATTGGCAGCAGCAAGCACAGGACTGGGTTAACTGGCGGAACATGGGAGATGCCTTTGTCCTGCAGTGAACGGAGTCAGACTGATGATATATAAATATATATATATATATACACCTCTCGCCCCCCCCACACACACATATATATATATATATATATTTATTTATTTATTTATTTATTGAAAATACCTTACAGGCCAGAAGGCATTGAGTAAGGGGGGTTACAGTGAAAAATCGCATGTAAATTTTAAAATAAATACGGTACAATGTCGGATAGTAATAACAAAAAAAAATAAAAAAATTAACAAAGCAATAAGTCAGCAATACGTAAACATGGCGATGAAGTATATAAGAACACTCCGTAACATAAAAACCCTCGGAAAAGAAGTAAAAGAACGTCAAGATGAAATATTAAGGAAATGCGTCTGAACTTTTTGCCGAAACGTGTTGGGGTTGCTATCAGAGGCGATATCGTCGGGAAGATCATTCCACATGCGGATGGCTTGTGGTAGTGCGGATGTGTTGAATGCGTTCGTGTTTCCAAAAATGCGAGTGAAGCTGAGATGGTTATGTAATCTGCGTGACGTGTAGAGCGGGCGTTGAAGGTGCAACGACGATGTTTTGTTACTGTAGACGTACTTATGAAATAGGCATAACAAGGACACGTGACGACGAACATTTAATGCTTGGAGGGAATGATGAAGTTTAAGCTGAGTCACACTGGAATTGATGTCATAGTTTCTAGAAATGTAACGGGTGGCTCTGTTCTGGATTGTTTCCAGCATGTTAATTTGATACTGAGCGGAAGGGGACCAAACAGATGAGGCATATTCAAGTTGCGGGCGGACGAAAGTTAGGTATGACATTTTGCGAATGTTAGTGGGACAACGACGAAGGTTTCGGCGTAAATACCCCAATGTTTTGGAGGCTTTTGCACAAACGTTAGTGATGTGATCAAACCAGGAAAGCCCTGGTGTAAGGTGAATGCCAAGATACTTGTAAGAAGTCGCCGTGGAGAGCCTGTCACATTGCATATGGTAAGTGAAGTTAGATATGACCTGTTTACGTCCAAAAGAAACAACTTTACACTTATTAGTATTCAACCTCATAAACCAAGTGCTGCACCAGTTAGAAATAGTGTTCAGATCATCTTGAAGGATGGAGTGATCGTTAGGACAGTTTATAGGTCTGTAGAGCATGCAGTCATCAGCGAAGATTCTGATATGCGATGATATGTTAGTTGGGAGGTCGTTGATGTAGATAAGAAAAAGTAATGGGCCAAGAACGCTCCCCTGTGGGACGCCAGAAGAGACATATGAAGAGGGAGAGGAAGAATTATTAACGATTGTGAACTGCTTGCGAAGTGACAGAAAATTGCGTAGCCAAGATAAAGTGAGGGAGTCTAATCGGAGGGCAGATAATTTTGAAATAAGGCGACAATGGGCGACACGATCGAATGCTTTGGCGAAATCAAGAAATATGCAATCAGTCTGTAGGCCATTATTTATGTTGTAATGAATGTCTGTAGTGAATTCTAGTAACTGTGTTTCGCATGACATGCCCTTTCTGAATCCGTGCTGGTTTGAAAAGAAGAATTTGTTAGTCTCGAGGTGACTGTATACGTGGGAGGCGATTATGTGTTCGAGGAGTTTGCAACATATGCATGTGAGCGAGATTGGGCGATAATTTTTAGGTGAGTTCTTATCTCCGGATTTAAAAATGGGTACTACTTTGGCTATTTTCCAGTCGTCTGGAAGTTTTCCAGACGATAGCGACTGTCGAAAAATGTGGTATAATGTAATGCTAGATATGGAAACAGTATTTTTAATTACCTTAGAGTTGATATCATCTATACCAGCTGATGAGGATGCCTTAATCTGTTTAATTCGACACGCGATACCCTCCACCGTGATTTCAATAGGCTGCATGTATTGGAAGTTGTAATCAGGGATATGTGGTACGTCAGAAGAATCTTCTTGGCTAAATACAGATAAAAAAAAGGTATTAAAAGTAGTGGAGCACTCGTAGTCTGAAAGCGGAATGTTGTTTTCATTAAGTAATGACAACTGGTTGGAACCGTGGTCAGGGGATATGAGGCGCCAGAATTTCTTTGGATTATTTTGCAGAAGAGAAGGTAGGTCGTTGTGAAAATATTTTTCTTTGGCGTTGCATATTGCTTTACAGTAGTCAGTCAAGTACTGCTTGTATTTTTCCCAAGCGGATGGCGTAGCACTGCGTTTGGCATTGCAGTACAGGCGTTTTTTCTTGTTTCTTTGCTTACGGAGGGATTTAGTGAACCAGGGATTAGATAGATCATTAGAAACAGTGATAACAGGGATATATTGGTTTATCAATGAAGACATCTTGTCTCTAAAAAGCACCCAGTTTTCATTTACAGACTTGTTGTAGAATGACGGAAAGAGGACATTGCTAAAAAATTCTTCGAGCTGTGCACTTATTTTGTCAAACTCTGCTTTGCTGTAGTCCCGAATTTTCTTTTTGGATATTCCTGCAAATGGTACAGGTAAGTCCAACGTTACCTCGATTAAATTGTGATCACTGAAGCCCTTTAGGCAAGAGACTGTCCTCACTGAATCAGGAGCATTAGTTAGTAATAGGTCTAACGTATTTAAACCACGGGTTGGTTGATCAATGACTTGCGAGAGGTTAAAGTCCAAGACTAAGTTAATGGATTCTGTGGAAAGGCAGCATGGTGATGAGAAGTTTGTCCAATCAATCAGCGGGAGGTTGAAGTCACCGAATAGGTAAACTACACCAGTAGGGCAAAGATCTTTGGCATTTTTGATGCTATGACGAAGATCACGTACAAATGTATTATTATAATCAGGCGGACGGTAACAATTGCCAACCAGAATTTTAGCGTGTTTAGTCACACACATTATCCAAATTATTTCAATGGGTGAGTCAAGATTCAGTACATACGAAGAGATTGTATTTTTTACACCAAGAAGTACACCACCACCTCTCCTGTCGACGCGATCTTTGCGGTATATGTTATATCTTTCACTGCCAGCAAGAACTTCGTTATTTGTGATTGCAGGGTATAGCCAAGTTTCCGTGAGCACGAGTATATCTGAATTGTTGTCTTCCAGAAAAGAGCAGATTGTATCGCGCTTGGGTATTATGCTTCTAATGTTAGTAAATGATATCAGAAAAGAAGGGGTCGCCAAATGTGATTTAGGTTTCTGGTGGTGTTTAGGTGGACATGTTTTGGTTGCGAGCTATCTTTCCGATAGAATAACGGTTTTGCTGGCATGATCAAGTATGTAGGTTTTGCCATCCATGCGTAGCCTGTCAACTGAGAGCTTAAACGGTTTTCTTTGCGTTTTAGCGAATTCAATTAGGCTTTTTCGTGCCTGTCGCGTAGCTAGAGAAAAATCTTCTCCGATAGAATATTTGGACCCTTTTAGTTTTGGAGCTGACGCAAGAATTTGCTGCTTATCTTTAAAGAAAGTCAGTTTGGCTATTATAGGTCTCTGTTTGCTGTCTCTGAATTTCCCCAGCCTGTGCACACGCTCGAATTGTGCGCCAGTCAAAGAAATGTTGAATTTTTCGGAGCAGAATTCGATTATTCTTTTTTCAGATGCTGCCCATCCCTCCTTAGGGTCATCTTCTATTCCAAAAAAAAGCAAGTTAGACCGCCTCTGTCTGTTTTCGGTATCGTTACACCTGGACGTAATCTCGGTCAAATGATCCGAAATTTGGTGCAGGGAGTTATTAGGCGTACCGGTACCAGTTGCCGAACGTGACGCGACAGATGATTCAAGCGCTAAAATGCGTTCAGTCAAACGAGCCACTTCGTTCGTAGAAGCCGTCAGTTTTTCAATGGTCTCGCTTAATTGCGCTGACAAGGCTGCATGCCCTTCCTCTAATTTCTGTATGGTTAACATAGCTGCGGCGAAAGCCTCAGACTCTATCTTGCTCATAGGCCCTGGGTTCGATTCAATATCACCCGACAGCATGAGCAGCACATCAAAGATTACCAGACAGAAACGAGATATTCGTGACAAAGATCGTTTCAAAGCATCACACCATTCGGCTGGGCACGACACCGCAATCAAACAGTAATTGCTACTCCTAACACAGACGGCGTATTTGTAGTCACTGACCTGCAAATTGAGCGGTTGAAACACATGCATCTCTGGTGCGGTGCCGTGCCCGAGGTGATCTGCTGGTGATTCCCTTAAATATGCTGAGCCGGTTCCGTCAGGCGTAGTCGTCGATGCCCCTAGCGGCCAGATGTGCGTCCAGATTTGCTTGTTCAGCGTCGGCATGAAAAATGCAGACGCAGGCCAAGCCGGTGAAGTGCCATCGGGGACCAGTGCGCACGTGCCAGCAAGGTAGGAGCAGACAGCCCAGGTAATCGTGGCCTGCAAATTGAGCGGTTGAAACACATGCATCTCTGGTGCGGTGCCGTGCCCGAGGTGATCTGCTGGTGATTCCCTTAAATATGCTGAGCCGGTTCCGTCAGGCGTAGTCGTCGATGCCCCTAGCGGCCAGATGTGCGTCCAGATTTGCTTGTTCAGCGTCGGCATGAAAAATGCAGACGCAGGCCAAGCCGGTGAAGTGCCATCGGGGACCAGTGCGCACGTGCCAGCAAGGTAGGAGCAGACAGCCCAGGTAATCGTGGCCTGCAAATTGAGCGGTTGAAACACATGCATCTCTGGTGCGGTGCCGTGCCCCGGCACCGCACCAGATATATATATATATATATATATATATATATATATATATATATATATATATATATATATATATATATATATATATATATACGGGGGGGGGGCGAGAAGCGTGTCTCTCCCTCCTCTTGTGCCCTTCTCCCCTTCCCTTCGTGAAGGCGCTGCGTGCACTGACCGTGCCATTCTCTGACCTTTACTTCTTGACCTAAAGAATCACTTCCCGTGCTCCCGCATGGTTGCAGAAGGTAGTGCATTGTTTTCTTTTTCGACCAAGCACGTCTCGTCTTCGATAATCTTGTGAAAACGACTTGCGCTCGAACGGCTTTTGACCGACCAAGGGTTTTTTTAATAAATTCGAGCTTTTTTTCTCAATTGATTCCACACATGAATATGTGTTGTCCGTAGATCGTGACAGTATCCCATTCATTTATTCACATATAATGTGGACGATATAAAGCGGCAAAGCATGTCGAATCATACAGAGCGAGAAGAAGTTAGTCTTTTACATTCTCTCAGTTTTTCTTGGAGTGTTCTGTAAAATTTGTCAATGCCTCAATGATTTCTTTGATTTTTTTCATCCCTACGACATTGTTATCTTAGCAAAGGCATACATTTCTTGCGCTATGCGTGGTATTTTATTTGCAAGCATGGATGCCGTTCAATTTTTGCACATGCACTCCCACACCGGCGGTCTGGTGCTTATGGTACTGAACTGTTGACCCGCAAGTCGCAATATCGAATCCCGGCAGCTCACGACGGCCACATTTTTGGTGGATGAGAAATTGTGCGAGACCTGTGTAGTTAGACTTAGGTGCACCCTAAGTAACCCCAGGTGGTTTAAATTTTTGGAGCCCTTTGGTACGGCGTCTCTAATGAATATATGACAACTTTGGGACGTTAAACGGAACAATGTTTATTGCAACAATTATAGGTGTACACCCTTCTGTTCTTCAACACCCTCACGAACGACATATAACACCCTTATGCCACTTACACCCTTCTCTGAGGGTGTACCAGCACAGAAAAGGATGTTACATTCATTTGAAAAGGGTGTAAATCTGTAAAACACCCTTTTTACTGTGTAAGAACACGCAATTTTGAGTTGGTAATTTTGTACGAGTTAGTGAACTAACACACTGGCATATTTTTTCAGCGGATTGCATTAGTAATTTCTTCGCCGGTTTCTTATTTGCAGATATCAATATAACTGCCAATATGTAATCTGGCACGCCTGATGGGCACAGCTACATCGTAGCTTGCGCAAAAAAGAAAGACAAACTCAATATTCACTCAGGTGTGCGGATATCTACCGAACAAGACATTCTAAATCATCTGTACATGTTGACCATTAGGAAGTGCGAGAACCGACTATCAAAAAAAAACTACCGGCAGCAATAGACGAGAATCTGTGGCTGCTCATCCAGTCAATTTTAGATTTTGGAAAGTTAAGGTGTGGATGCTTCAAAAATCTTTGCGCTCTTGTTAATATCCGCACGTCATTCAGTGCCCACAAGCCGTTAGGCTTTGTCGAATCAAGACGCAACTGTTATTTGGAAAGGAATAATGCGTCAATATTGACTGTGCGACTTCGAAATACTTGCTCTCATGTAACTGGTCTTCTGGGCCTTAGTTAAGCAGATTCATTACAGCTTTAAGCCCAAGAGACTATCCAGAATGTAGTATTTTCATTTCATTCAAGGAACTAAAGAGACAGAAAGAAAGAAAGAAAGAAAGAAAGAAAGAAAGAATGTCGAATGGTGCGGTTTTCGAATAAATAGTCAATGGAGACTACAAAGTTCACCTAAAGGAACACATCGCACTACAGCCATTTACCACATCCAGAACAAAACACTCGAAACATATCACACCACTTAGCTACAGAACAGATTTATTCAAGTATTCGTTTTTGGTTCGGAGTATTGATGACTGGAATCAATTACCTCAATACATTGTCGAACATTGCGATTTACAAAGGTTTGAAAAGGCTTTGTGAGAATATTTGTAACCAAATTCCTTGTTCCTTGTCGGTCAAATATGTTCAATGTACTATATCAATATGTTCAATATGTACTATATCACTTCAGATCGTTTGTCTCTTTTTGCTGACGTGTACGAGATGTATTAGAACAAGTGTCTTTTATCCGTGACCTGTGTGGGATGTATTCCGATATAGTTTTGCGTTTTTGTTTTTGTTATTTCCATATAGTATGCGTCTTGAGCGTACAGTGTGAAACTTGTTTCCACATACATTCTTTGTACGTGCCAGATATGTAACCCCAACTCCTGTCTTGGCCCTTGGGCTGACAGTACAAATAAATAAATATTATAAAATAAATAAAAAATAAATTTTATAACCCAACATGTTCGTCTGGCATTGTGGGCAGTGTACTAGGCTTGAAATCAGAAGGGGGCGATTCCGAATCCTGTCAGGAGGGGTTTTAACTTTTTTTTTCAAATTATAAGTTTTGAAAATTTTTATTGTCAATGCGTGCTACTACACTTATATATTTATTTATTTATTGTGAATGGGCACCCCCGTTTTAACCCTATGAAGCCACTTTGCGCAGAGTACTGGGACGCTGCCGCTCCAGCGCCCCAGTAGCTGCGCTGGGAGGCACTGGTACCAGCGCCATAGTGGGCCCGTCATCAGGCATGGCGCTGGACGCAGGTAACCAGTGGCGCTTGTTTTTACACTAGAGCTCCTTGAACGAGCTCAAAATATAAGCGTAGTTTTTCTTGCGCATTGCATATAGCCCAATCACAGAGGATATTACGGAGCGCCGCAAGCTGCCATTACTTATGAGCTTCACCAGCAAAGGTATACAATGTATACCACAGTTAAAATACGTGAACTTGATTTTTCGAATAATATGAGACGGCGTTCTATCACAAATAGCTGTCTTTGTCGACGCTGCCGTGGACTGTTGACGCCACTTGAACCTCAGGCAGTATGTAGCAAGTCGTATCGGGCACGACTTTTGATAAGTGAGGGAGAGGTTATATCTTCTCCCGAAATAAAATGTTCACTACATAATCTTCTGGCATGCTGAACCAGACCCACCAGAGCTTTCAGGTTTGAAATGGTCATGGAGGAGCACTCCTTTGAATTGCTAACTCTTCACCACCGTCGCGAAGCACCGGCGGCTTTCTGCTAATGTAAGGACACATATATATACCATATCCTCTTCATCTGGTCTAAAACGAAGCAACTTCATATTCCTTTATTTGCGCACATTGCTTGCGCACCTAATATTTGCGCACATAATTGCTTTATTTGCACACATAATACATAAGTCCGTCTCTTTTCATAGCGACTGACGACAAGCATTCAATTGTGCACGCCAGGTATGACGAGTAATTGTGCTCGTCGAGTAGTGCTTGTTTTTTGTCAATTGTTCTAAACAGTGTAAGAATGTTGAAATAACATTTGATTTGAGTTCGCGACTGCAGTCATGCTGCAATGCTAAAAAATACTTAAATCAACACAGCAAACAACAGGCGAGTTGTTTGGATAACACACAGCATGAATAATTGGGTCAGCAATTTAGGGGCTCCCAAACCATACCACGTTCAAAATTTATTCCCGCAACGAGTCGTTTACAATGAAACTAGATGAAATCAATCGCTGGCACGTTGCTGTGATGATGGCCATTTTCATTTGTGAAACTGTGCGACAGGACCACTTACTAGCTTAGTGCTCTCAAAAAAGACCCAGAATGTAGTTTTGTACTTTAACCTCACTGTGCTGAAATGGAAATATCACAGTGTGCTGCAAAACAGTGTGATGCAAAAGAATATCACATTACTACACTATGCGGCAATGCTGCATAAAAAGCGCAGTTAGCCAAAAAACATAGTGGGGCAATACAAATAAACAATACAATACAATACCACAATACCAAATACAATACCACAGATACATTCACAGAATATGTCAACTATATACTCGTGGTCTCCGTGTGAATGACTAGACATCTTTGAAAGGTGGGGAAGAAACACGGCCACTGGAGCAGCTCAAACATACATTGGGAAACACATATATCGAACATAAAAAATGCTGTATTCCTTGTATAAAGTAACCCCGCAAGGGCGTCTACGTAAGTAGGCGTTTGGTGCGTAGCGACACCACGGACCCGATCTAACGGGGCAGTTTCGACTCCCTCCCACGCCTAGCCGTTCGTCGCTCTGCCGTGTCCCAGGAAAAGAGGATCCTGGGGGTTGAGCCGATGCCGGGTGATGGGATCTTTAGGGCCCCCCCAGCAGAGGCAACACACCCCTTTGGCCCCGGCTTCACGTACACGGCACCCCTGGGCTGACCCACCCGGGGGAAATCGGCAGTCGCCTTTTTCTATCTGAATCTCTCCACATCTTCGTCTTTATCTCTCATTTTCTATCTGTCCTGTCTTCTACTCTCTTCCGTTTACTTCCAAATTTCACGACAGCAAGGGTTCCCCTTGTGTGGATGGCCAGTCTTGGCTATTCCGTATTAGGTTATAGCAGTGCTGTGCAGCTGGTGTCAACAGGACTTCCTTAACATGTCCTGCCAAGTCCCCTTGTTGGGCTCGGTGGTGGGTTGCTGGCACCGCTCCCAAATTTTATAGTTTATTTCTGGCAAATGCTTCCCCCCCACCTTTCTGGTCGCTCCCTGAAGAGGTGGCTAACCGTAGACACGTTCGTGCTCAATACACAAAAACCAATCTTCCCAAAATACCATGTTATTCATAGTCAGAACGAAAATAAGACAGTACGTGCAATTTCACCTTATCTCATGTGGAAAACTCTCACCGAAGCAATAGGCCCAGGTTATAAAGTAACAAAAATGGGAAATGGCGATCTCTTTCTAGAGGTTCGCGACAAAATTCATTACGACAAACTACCCAGAATTGTAACATTTGGGGACACTCCTGTTTCAGTTTGCCCGCACAGGTCTATGAACACAGTCCATGGGGTAATTTCTAATGCTGATGTTATCAATCTAAGTAAAAGCGAACTGTTAGAAGGATGGCAAGACCAAAATGTTGCGGAGGTACAGAGAATAATAATCAAGCGTGACAACCAACGGACCCCCCCCCCCCCAAAAAGCGTAATAATTACCTTCGGAACCAGTGATCTACCAGCATCAGTTGAAACTGCCTTTTGTAAGCTCCACGTACGACCATACATTCCCAATCCTCGTCGATCTTTCAAGTGTCAACGTTTCGGGCATGGATCGCAGAGTTGCAGAAGGCGCGCCACTTTCCAAATTGTACATCCATACAACACAATAAAACACATACCTTACAACTTCACCTCAGAAACAACTCATTGTTCAAACTGTGAAGGAGATCACGCTGCCTTTTTGCGATCATGCCCCACATGAAAAAAAGAAAAACAGCTAGTAGAATTGCAGGTCAAATTGCAATGTCATTCGAAGGAGTGTGTGAACGATTCGCACTACACATTCGGTCTTTTCCCTCCTTCGCCGATGTGACGCGCCGAGGCGCTGCGCCATACGTTTCGGCACCCGCGATTGTCACACCGAGTGTGGCAGCGGCAGTGCCAACAGGGCCCCCGGCTGGAGCAGCCTGTACTGCTCCGCCATCTGACAAACAAGGTCGGCAGACCACTGTGTCGTCTGGACCTCGGACCATTGCAAGCGCAGTTAGGTCCGAAAGTTCTGGGAACGTGCCTGCCAAGCAGGCACCATCCACCACCTCACAAGAGGTGATGAATACAAGTCCCGCTCCTCCGGTGCCTCAGACGCCGAAGGATAGGTGCAGCTCCTTGGAGTGCGCCAAAAAAGAAAAAGCTTAAATCACGGGGCCCCCCAAAAGCCCTCTAACTTAACGCAACACTTCTGTAAGCACAGAACAACGCAATAATAAAATGACACAAACGCTACAGTGGAATGTCAGAGGACTGCTGCGAAACCTCGACAATATCCAGGAACTTTTACACAAACACATAATTAAGGTGTTGTGCGTACAAGAGACACACCTGAAACCTAAACACACTAAGTTTTTACGTCGTTACGTAACTTTTTGGAAGGACCGCAATGATGCCATTGTGCCATCTGGTGGTGTTGCCATTATAGTCAATAAAGGGATTGCATGCGCACACCTACCACACAAAAACCCCTTGAGGCGGTGGCTGTTCGAGCAGTTCGTTTGAATAAGCTTGTCATCATCTGCTCTCTCTACATACCTCAACAACACCATCTTGAAAAGCATGAATTCGAGTCCCTCATTGACAAACTTCAGGAACCTTATATTCTCCTTGAAGATTTCAATGCACATAGCAATATACGGGGTGACTCTCGCTTCGATGCTCGAAGTTGCCTAATTGAACAGGTATTTTTGTTCCGGTGCGTGCCTGCTGAACCTAAAAGAGCCAACATATTAAAACATCGCTAACAATACGTACTCAACATTAGACCTCAGCATAACATCTCCATCACTCCTGCCTCTACCTAAATAGGAAGTCATTATTAATCAATATGGTAGTGACCAAATTCCTATCGTTATCAGCACATCAATAACAAATACATGCCCTGCACAAGTTTCCAAATGGCTCACAGACAAAGGCGATAGGAAAAAGTTTCAAAAAATGACTTTATTACCTTGGACTGACATGACGGCGTTAAGCATAGAGGATGCCGTGTGCTACTTCACAGCTTTCTGGGTTGATGCAGCAACGAAATGTATTTCCCAAACATGTGGACCGTCAAGCAAACGACGAGTCCCATGGTGGAACAATGAGTGCCGTGATGCTCGAAAAAAACAAAATGAGGCATGGAAGTTGCTTAGAGACTCACCCACAGCCGAGAATATTGTAAACTTTAAGAACGTCAAGTCGCAGGCAAGGAGGATGCGCCGACAGGCGAGAAGGGAAAGTTGGCACAATCTTTTATCAGTAATTAACTCATACACAGATGAGTCGAGAGTCTGGAACATGGTTAGTGAGGTGGCAGGCCGAAAAGCACATTCACTTCCTCTAGTGAACACACAAGGGGAGAGTTTCGAAGACCAGGCAAACACTCTCGGAGCGCACTTCGAACAGGTCTCCAGCTCATCACACTATAGTGAAGTGTTCCGAAGATACAAAACCACAATAGAAAAACAGAGATTAGAGCGCGAACCCACAACACTAGAGGCATGCTATGAACTTTTCTGTTTCGCTGAACTACAAGGCTCACTTACCTGCTGCAATAAATCTACCCCAGGCCCGGACCGTGGGGAATATGAAATGTTAAAACACCTGCCCAGTGAAACTCAAAAAGCTCTCCTCTTCCTGTACAATGTGATATGGTCTTTCAGCGAGCTACCCTCAGCCTGGAAAGAAGCTATCGTTATCCCAACTCTAAAAGAAGGCACGGACCCGGTCTCAGTTTCCAGCTACAGGCCAATAGCATTAACCAACTGTCTTTACAAGGTCTTTGAAAAAAGTATTAACAGGTGCCTGATGCCATTTCTTGAAATTATGACATACTTGACCCATACCAGTGTGGGTGTTGAGCGCTTGGTCCACCACTGGCCACATTGTCCGTATAGAGGCACAAATTTGCGACGCTTTTGTTCATAAGCAATTTTCTGTGTTCCTCAATATGGAAAAGGCATACGACACTACATGGCGCTTTGGAATATTGCGAGACCTGTCACATTTAGGTGTGCGGGATAGAATGTTGTCAACCATCGAAAGCTACTTGTCAATCCGAACTTCCTTGTCCGAGTTGGCACCGTTTTATCTCGAATATTTGTTCAAGAAACAGTACTGCCACAAGGAGGTGTATTGAGCTTCACACTGTTTATTGCTAAAATAAATTCCTTTCACGTGTCTTTCCCACGTAATAATTTAGGGGCAAAGCTCTTTATAGTGGCACCCGTTCATCCCTCGTAGCCGTTGTAGTATGTAACAAATATAACATTTTGACCTCCAAGGTGGTGGCGGCGATATATTTCTTTTGTGCGTTGTTGAACAATAAAAATAGGGCTCAATGTACCAGCCAATGGCTGCTAATGGGCAATGAGAGAAAGCAGCATTCAGCTTTTAGTTAATGCGCACACTGCGATCCACATTAGAAGCCATTGGCCTGTACATTGAGCACTATCTGACAAGAAGCGGTTGCTACGTTATACTCGCTGGGTGTAACCTCCTTAGTTTTAGAAAGGTTTAGCGAGCGTTAGCCGTAGTGTCATGAATACAATGAACTAGTATATACCATGAATGAACTCGAGGTGGTTAAGGTGGGAAGCAGATACGAAGCGCAAACCGTAAAAAAATTGGCTGCATATCCACGGAGTGAATGATGGAGAGTGGGGCGAAGCATTCGGCCGTCCATTCGTTCTTGCTTCCTTCCGTCTGTGCGACCGTCCATGCGTCCATCCGCTCGTCCGTGCGTGCGTCCGTTCCTGTGTTCGTCCATGCATCCGCCCCTGCGTCCGTTCATGCGTCCATTCATGCATCTGTCTGTGTGTCCGTTCGTCCATCTATTCAACACTCCAAGTACCACCATCTCGCATCTTTTCAACATATATTCCCCATATAGAAACACCGCCATCCAGCGGTCATTCAAAGGACTAAACGAAAGGTGGCACACGCAGACTTTCGAAAAGACCTTTAACCACCTCGAGTTCATCGTATATACTAGTTCACTGTATTCACGGCACTGCGGCCCAACACTCGCTAAACCTTTCTAAAACCAAGGATGTTATGCCCAGCGAGTATAACGTAGCAACCTTTTCCTGGCAGATAGAGCTCAATGTACATGCCAATGGCTGAATGGTAAATGAGAGACAGGAGAATTCGGCTTTTACTTCCTTACGGCTTGGACTTCGTACCTACTTCCCACCTTTAACTACCTCGAGTTCAATCATGGTATATACTAGTTCATTGTATTCATGGCACTGCGGCTCAACGCTCGCTGAACCTTTCTAATACTAAGGTGGTTACACCCAGCGGGTATAACGTAGCAACCCTTTCCCTTCAGATAGTGGTCAATGTACATGCAATGGCTACTAATGGGGATCGCAGCGTGCACGTTAACTAAAAGCCGAATGCTCCTGTCTCTCATACCCCATTATCAGCTATTTGCATGTACATTGAGCACTATTTTTTGTTGTTCAACAACGCACGGAAGTAAGCTCTCACCGGCACCACCTTGGAGGTCAAAATGTTTGCAGGTCAAAGCGTAAGACTGGTTACCTACTACGACGGGACGTGGGATGAACGGGTGCCGCTATAAGGAGCTTCGTCCCTAAAAGTAAAAGCCGAATTCTCCTGTCTCTCATTTCCTATTAGCAGCCATTGGCTAGTACATTGAGCACTATCTGAAAGGGAAAGGTTGCTACGTTATACTCGCTGGGCGTAACGTCCTTGGTTTTAGAATGGTGTAGCGAACGTTGGGCCACAGCGCCATGAATACAGTGAAATTGTATATACCATGAATTCGAGGTGGTTAAAGGTGAGAAGTAGACCCGAAGCGCAAGCCATAAGAAAGGGTTTGTGTGCGACCTCTCGTTTAGTTCTTGGAATATCCGCTGGATGGCGGTGCTTTTATATTGGGAATATATGATGAAAATGTGCGAGATGGCGGTACTTGGAGTGTTGAATAGACGGACGAATGGACACACCGACAGATGCATGGATGAACGCATGAACGAACGCAGGGGCGGATGCATGGACGAACGCAGGAACGGACGCACGAACAGACGTATGCATGGACGGGCGGATGGACGCATGGACGGTCACACAGATGCACGAATGAATGAACGGAAGCAAGAACGAATGGACGGACAAATGCTTCGCCCCACTCTCCATCATTCACTCCGTGGATATGCTGCCCATATTTTTTTAATATATGTCTTTGATGTACAGATTGGTTTCAAATCGTGAAATATGTCAGTGTGCCAACATAAAATTCAACTCGGGTTGAACAAGGTATCTGAATGGGAAGCTAAGAATGGTTTTATACTCAACACGCAAAAGAGCACTTGAGTCTTGTTCAGCTGAAGGAAGGGCCTCCATCCTGCCGACATTGACTTGCATGGTCAACCTCTATCTGTGAAGACCGAGCACAAGTATCTTGGTCTCATATTAGACACTAAACTAACCTTCATCCCACACAACAAGTATTTAAAGAACAGGTGCTTAAAAACAATGAACATTTTGAAAAAGTTTCAAGCACTACATGGGGTAGTAACACGAAACCTCTAATGAATTTATACAAAAGCCTCGTACACACACGCCTAGATTACGGTGTTATAATCTATCAGTCGGCAACATCACCAGCCTTGAAGATTCTTGACCGAGTCCACCATCTAGACATTCGCCTCTCTACAGGTTCTTTCTGAACTAGCCCTGTGGACAGCCTGAATGTGGATTCGAATGCATGGTCGCTCCACTTACAAAGATGTTTCCTGTCCTTATTTTACTTTTTGAAGGTGAAGGCAGACAAGAAACACCCTTTTCATTTCAAAATAATTCATTTGTCTTGTTCTGGCTTGTTCGCGAACCGTTCTTCGTTTAGGCAGCCCTAAGCGCTCCGTGTAAGAGGCCTGGCCGAAGAAACAGGTGTGCCTCTTCTTGAGCACATTTTGATGGCTCCTGCAACATATCTGCCACCGTGGCAGCGGCAGCCTATAGACTATAATGTCTCTTTTATTGACGTCACAAAGCACGCAGCAGTTTCACACATACAAACATACTTCCCAGAACTACAGCATAAATACACATGCCCTGGGTTCTTTACCGATGCGTCAAAGTTCAACACTTCTGTGTCATATGCCACGGTAGTCCAATCCTTTTCCGAGGCCGGCTTATTCATCCAGATGCAAGCATTATCACAGGAAAAGCCCACGCAGTACTGGCGGTCGTAAAACACATCAGACAGATAAAATTACAAAATCGGTAGTATACACAAATCCCTGAGCATGGTCAAATCCCTGAAAACTCCTAAAAAACGCAAGAACCCCGTGCTGGTGCCACTTTACGCATTTCTGTGCACACTGTACACATCAAAACAGCATGTCGTTGTCTGCTGGGTTCCAGGGCACCATGAGATAGAAGGGAACCTTTTGGCTGACAAGCTGGCTGCTTCCGCCAACGACACTACTTCCAATGCATCAATCCCTGCACCTCACTTAAAACCTTTTCTAAAACGAAAGCTCTTGGGGTATTGGCAGAGCACGGGGAATAAACACACAAATAATAAACTCCACGCTATTGAGCCACAACTAGGTTATTGTCCACCACTGTCAAAATCACTACACAGAGAAACAACAGTAACAAGTCTTAGAACAGGACATACGCACTCTACACATTTATTTCTTCTATCTACCGGATATTCACCATAAATTGAGAAATGTGGAGAATCACTTAGGCTTCGCCATATTTCCGTCCAGTGAATTAGGCTAGATGCTCTAAGAAAAAAGCACTTTCGACTGCCCCATCGGCATCAGCTCCCACTAAACCCTGGGATGCTTATCGGTAGGGACCCACTTTTTAAACTGCAATTACTTTTCGCGTTTTTAAGAGATGTTCATAGCTTTCACCCGTTTTTCGAAGTTCTCCGTAGCATGACCTCAGTACTGTGGTTATGACTGCGGTGACTACATCTCTATCAGCATTTTATTATCATGTCACTTTGCCATTTAATTTCAGTGCACATAGCTCATGCCAGTGTCATGATTTTAATTTCATGTTTTTACCCGCGTTAGCATGAGGACTTTTAACGCCCCTTTATAGTTACGCATCATATCAATGTTCAAATATCTAGTCTTTCGAAATGGCGCTCTTTGGCCATCAGTTGGCCCTTGCGTCAATAAAAACCACTCATCATCATCATTATACAAAGTAGATGCTAACCTAAATCTAGTAATATGTACTAAATGCAAACATAAATATATAAATTGAACATCAACAGCAACACGTCACCATATATAAACACTAAACGAATAATGAATAAAACGTTGAAAACATGGCGAAAAACAAAGTAAACTATGTATATGTCGCCCGAAGCTTATAAAATTGAGCCTGAACAGAAACACCTAAACACATTGACATCGACAAATCAATAATGAATGATGACAACAAAAAAATATTGCACAGTTGACGAAAAATTAAACTAAACTACGTGTCCTTTTCTCGCAGAAAGCCCTCAGCCATGGCCCGTGCCAAGGAATGGGTTACCTGCAGGACGCCCTTTTGCGCCACTGCCGCTTTCTCCTGTGTTGCTGCCATACGCCGCGCTGCAGAATCAATGTGAGAGGTTGATGTTTTCATCCTCCAGAGCACCTGCAATGAATCATCGTGGTGCAAATGTTTAAGTAAGCTGCCGGTACACACTTAACCATCTCATGGCTAGAAGCTGCTGCTGCCAAGAATTGCAACGGGCACAACAATTTTTCCTCAGTTTAAGATCCACTGTTCTGATGGCATCCTTTGAAAGTGTGAAGCTTTATATATAGGCTATGCCCTCCTCTTGTGGACCAACAAACATTTGCCGATAGTACTCTTTATTCATCTGCTCAAATGCATGTCTCCCAATCAAACACCCCTTTTCAGGGCTAGCCAACATTTTCCCGGAAGTTTATCGTTGCAGATATTCAATACCATGCCCTCAATGTAATGCGTGGTTCTTATTTACAGCCCTAGTTAGTTTCAGTCACCATAATAGAGCATGGAGAATGTTTACGCTGCTTATGTAAAAAGTAAACAAACAGTCTACTCACCTTGAGTACCTTGTCGCCCTGCTCAAGGCTCCAGTCCTGTGCTCGATAAAGCACTAAGTTCTCATATGTTTGCGTGTTACTGTGTCACTACCGATTGCAGCCGCTTCAGAGGCCTCCACCTCCATTTCTACCGCAGAAGTGGGAAAATCCGCCCGCTGGAAAGTGTCGTAACCATGATCTTTCAGAAAGTAGGTTTCTGTTACTCTGGCTATTTTACAACCTTAAGTACTAAACATCTACGGAAATGCTCTGCAGCTAATCAGTGGTCATTGATATCATGTATTCCCATTATAGTAAATGCACTTTCCTGAAGACATTGCTTGTCTTATGATAAATAAATACCCCTTGTACTGCAATGGCTGCAAACTGAGATTTCAGTTGATAAGCCTATACACTTTTGAAATATTTCCCCTGTGCTATCTTCCCATTTAAAAAGGTTCCGCTAAAGGCACCCCTTCAGATATTAAACTCTATCATAGCACCACTCTTGAACCCGTGATACTGCGGCGGCAGAGTGCTTACCTGTTGATAGGTGAGACCAGAGACGTCACTGAAACGTGTAATCGCAGTCAACTGTAGAACCCGGCCGTAGAAGCCAGGCAGCCAACCTTATCTAGTGCCCCTGAAAATATACACCAATGTGAAAGAACAAATCGCCCGTGCCATTCGATAGTCGCTCACGTTTGTGCCTCTCTGATGGCGACGGCGTCACAGCGGGCCTGCGCCACCAAGCCTGCCACTCCGGCGCAGGCATGGTTCATCCCGTCGCTGAGCTCTCGCCACAGCCGCCGGTTGGCGGCGGTGACGCCGTGCCGCAGCTCGATGACTTTCGCCGTGAGCTGGGGATGTTAATTCATAAAGGCGAGCACAAGCGCGCGCTGAGCCTCGCAAACGCGGATGAGTCGTTGCTTTTTACATATTTCGTATGTGCATCTTTTACTAAAAAAGGCATACATAGGTAATTTTAAAGACCGTAGCGCTTATCACACTGCGCTGACCATGCAACGCTTGCATGAAAAGGCGAGTGTTTTGAACGCTTTGCTAGGACAACACGGTGGTTGCACCTACCAGTCGTCTTGCGTTCTACACCTCATCACCTCTGAAATGGGTGATTACACCCGTCTAAGAGCCACGTGCTTCCTTTTCCAGAACAACTGCCAGATAGCGTTCATGTCTCACGTGTGACGTGACTTGATGCGCTCGTTCGCCTCCGCTGCACGCTCGAGGCACTCTAACGCAGCGCTTCCAGAATACCATTCACCCCTTGCGCAGAACATCAAATAAACGTTTCTTTCACTCTATCCAGACTATCTATTGTCTTTCGACGACATTTGTGGTGTAACATGCAGGTATGGTGCCGATTTTTTTCCTTCAGGATGAGAGCTGGTCTTGCTGTCGAACCACTACGTGCGAGTGGCATTATCCCTTGTTTAGAAAATGAAAATGTACCTAAAGAGGGATAAAGAAGTATATAGTACCACCCCGATGCTGCAACATAGACACGTGAATAAAAGAAATAGAACATTTGCATAAAGTGAAAGTAGAAATTAAAGAGCGTGCCGATGCAGCAAAAGTCAATGAACGAAGAAACAAGTTCACAAAAATAAGTAGAGAGCACAAAGAGCGGTGCACGTTAAAAAAGAAGTTACGAACAACGCGCAATAAATGGTTTCACGCGGAACAGATACACGACGTCTGGCCTCGGTCGTGTCCTGCTCAGTGCTCGCGGTGCTGAGTCCGAAACCACTTCGCAGTTCACGTCACTGACGCGGCGTTACACTCTATATGGGCCAAAGTACCGGCTCAGTAAATTTCACGAAGGCCACGGCGGCGGACGCACCCAAACTTATTTTCCAAAGTTGTAGAACACTTCCCTGTGGCGGGTGTTATAGTGTCGTGCCTCGCCTGCTGTTACTCGCCGATCTGCAGTCGCGCGAGCTGCCGGACTTCTTCAGCGCGCTCTGCAAATTCTTCGGCGTCAGTTGCCAACTTGTTGTCGTCTTGACACGATAGCAAAAAGTCCAGCATGGTGTGCACTTCGAAGCCTTAGAGAAGCCGAAATGACGTGAATCGCGTGGTTTCTTGCATGGTGGTAATATACGTGAAGGCTGTGTATAGTAAACTCCGGTCTCATGTTTTGTGCTGTACGTCGATGTACATTGAGATCATGTCTGCGAGGATTTTATTCAGTCACTCCGCAAGTCCGTTGGTTTGCGGACGGTACGCAGTTGTCTTTCGGTTTCTGGTGTTGCTTAGTATGATTACTTTGTCAATTAGTTACGGCGTGAATGCCGTCCCTCTGTTTTTTATCACACTGGAAGGAGTACAGTGTCGTAACACGATATGGCGCATTGATGATTGTGCCCTAGCCCTCTAAATTATCAAATATTGGACAAAACTCTGCGTCATCTCACTGCCGCTTGCTCAAGTCTAACGAGATCACGGCGCCAAGAAAGCCTTCGTCTTCCTCTGCATCCTGATTGACGACATGAAGAGGTACGTGTGACAGTGTGCCAGCGTCTTAATGCTTACGGCCGTACTTATGGACGATGATGACGTCAAATTATTGCAGCCGCAAGTTCCACCGAGCTAGTCCTCCTTAAGGGTCGCGCAGGCTTGCCAACCAACAAAGAGCATAGTGGTCCGTCACTGTCATGAAGGGACGACCATAAAAATACGGGCGAAACTTGGTGATTGCCCACACGAATGCGAAGCACTCTTTCTCCGTAGTGAAATAATTTGCCTCGCTATTACTCTTTCGTTGTCATCTGGACGCGGAAAGAGCACTGCAACAAGACGAATGTTACTAGCGTCGGTATGAACCTCCGTTTCAGTATCATCGTCGAAATGAGTGAAAGCAGGCGCTGATTGCAAGGGCTGTCGCAGCTCATCAAAAGCTGGTTGTTGCTCGTTTTTCCACACAAATGGCGTGTCGTGCCTTGTTAGACGAGTCACGGGTTCTGCTATTTTTGAAAAGCCATGAATGAACCGGCGATAGTAGGCGCACAAACCAAGGAAGCGCCGGCTGGGTTTCCTATCGACAGCAGCCGGTAATTCGGCTATAGCGGCAAGCTTGTCTGGATCCAGCTGGGCTCTTTCGGTGCTAAGTACATGTCCAAGAAATTTGAGTTCCCCATAGCCGAAGTGACACTTCTGTGGCTTTAGTGTGAGGCCCACCGATCGTGTAGCCTCCAGCACGCTGCGCAGGCGGTGAAGGTGCTGCTAGAACGTGCCAGAGAAGACCACCACATCATCAAGGTAGACACGTCTACCAACAGCCCAGTGAAGACCGTGTCCATCATTTGCTGGAAAGTTGCCAGTGCTGAACAAAATCCAAAAGAGTACTCGAAATCGGTATAGGCCGTCTGGAATCACGAAGGCTGTTTTCTCGTGGTCGCGCTAATCTACTTCGATTTGCCAGTACCCGCTTTTGAGATCGAGAGAAATAAAATATTGGGCACGACGAAGTCTATCCAGCGAACCGTCGATACGCGGCCGTGGGTACACAACTTTTTTTGGTCACGTAGTTAATTTTTCGGTTGTCGACGCAGAAGCATAGCAATCCACCCTTCTTTTTGACAAGCTTGACTGGAGATGACAACGAGCTGTTGGGTGGTTCGATAATGCCATCGTCAAGCATCTCACGGACTTGTGTACGTATCGCTTCACGTTCTTCAGCCGACACGCGGAAAGGATGCTGGTGTATCGGGGGTGCGTCCTCGTGCGTGATGATCAAGTGTTGAGTGATGGTCGTCTGCCGGATATTTCAGCAACTTGCGAAGCAAGATCTGAACACAAACAAGAGGGCACGCAGTGCAGTCTGGTCATCGTTGGACAAATCAGGATTGATGTCTATATTACTCATTGACGTGTCTTTGGTATCCACATGTTCTGACGCGAAACAATTAGTTACGTTTCATACTTAGTTGGCAAACGCTACTGAAGTGCCACGGCAAAGGTGTCGTTCTTCGTTGAAAACGTTGGTAACGAGCACAACAGGCGTACTAACACTTCTAGCTACACGAATGCCTTGCTGCAGGAGGTGTTCTAAGTTTTTCTCGGCCACAATTTCGCCATCTCCGAAACCGCAGCATGTGACGTCGACTAGAACACTAGGTCGTGGAGGAAGCGTTACGCTCTGTTCATTATTATGGAGTACGTCGACACGCCTTCCATCATCATGCACGTAGATATCTCGCTGGGCCGAGAACGTGACGTGGCGCTCTTGCAGAAGAGAGATAGCTTCATTTTCCTGTAGAAAGTAAAGTGCCAGAATGACGTCATGAGAGCATTCATGCAGAACAAGGCAGCTCGCTATAATTGTATACACTTCAAGATTCAAGATTGTTTATTGTCTCTTTTTCATTTTCACCAAATACATGCATGAATGTCTGGATCCTTAGCCTATTGGCTAGTAATGGATCTATTAAAAACGTAATACAAATGAATCAGGGGCTATGTATGTACAATCACATGTTTGGGGGGAAATGTAGTTTATACAGGTGTTCAAAAAATTGTCCATAAAAAGCTTGTGTATGAATAGGAAAGATACATTCAAGATAAATTACAGTGCTAAAAAACAAACGCTCGGTTTATACAAAAACTATAAATAAGACAGCTGTGTATAGTTCTCATTGCAATAACACACATACAGAAGACCACACGTCAGGACTGCAGTACATCGTCAGTGGTAGAGGCTGCAAATTTTTATCGTCGTCCCCAAAACAGCAGCAGTAGGAAAAACATGTACAAGGTATTATAAGTTGATGTTATTTTCCTACTTTTTGTTCTTCGATAAGCTGGATGTTGTGTGATGCAAGAAAAAGTCTTTTAACGCCTGATCTACCCTGATTGATTGTAAAACAGATAACGGGAGATCATTCCAAACTTTAACCCCGGCGTACTTGAAACGGCGTTGTCCGTATGTGTTATGAGAGAGAGGGATTAAAAATTTGCCTTCAGAGGCAGAGCGACTACTTTTACCTGGTGTTTGGAAAATAGTTCTAGGAAAGGGGAAGTTGTTACAAATTATTTTATATACCAAGAGAGTTATACGATAATCTCGTAGCGTAAGCACGGGCATTATTGCGGTTTTGGAAAATAGAGGCTGAGAGGGTGTACGAGGGGGAACATGGTTTATTATTCTCAAGGCTCTCTTTTGTAGGCATGATATGTGCTTGATGTATGTGTGATAGGTGAATCCCCAACACTCGATGCAATATGTTATCTGAGATTGGAACAGAGAGAAGTAGATGGTGCGTAAGATATCAGTTTCAAAATGGTGTCGAGCTTTGGTCAGGGTAAAACAGACAGAGGAAAGTTTCTTCCCCAGTGTGTTTAAATGGGGCTTCCATTTTAACGCATCGTCAAGCATTACGCCTTAATATGAGATCCTACCGACTATTTTATTTCTTTATGATTGATCTTCAGCTTGCCCATAGTGAAGTCTACAGGCTTGCAAGGGGATTTAAAAACTATATATTTGGTTTTATCGGTGTTTAAAGTAAGCCTATTTGTTGTGAACCACTCGCTGATTTTTAAAAGCTCGTTGTTTAAAATATGTGCCGCAGTATGAAGTGACGGGGTGGTGAAAACTAGCTCTGTGTCATCCGCGTACATTACAGCGCTTACCCTAGAAAGACAATTGGTTAAATCGCTAATATATAACGTAAAAAAATGGGTCCGAGAACGGAGCCCGGTGGTACTCCCGCATCTACTGGTCTTAAACTGGAAACATGCTCGTCAATAACTACCCTTTGGTATCGCCCATTTAGATAACTTTTAAAAAACTGGAGGGACTGACCTCTGAATCCATATCGCTCAAGCTTTTGGCTTAATATTTCAAGATGAACTGTATCAAACGCTTTTGTAATGTCTAGAAACACACCTATAGCAAATTGGTTGTTGTTGATGGCCTCATTAATTACATCTGTCACGGAAAGTACTGCAGATAGAGTTGATTTGGTTTTCTAAAAGCCATGTTGGTCCGGCGATAGAATACCATTTTTATGCAGGAAATTTTTTACTCGCATCGCTAATAACTTCTCGAACAACGTAAAAATGCAGCTTGAGACGGATATAGGTCTGTAATTGTGGAGGTAAATTCGGTTTCCAGTTTTATAAATTGGGGTTACTTTAGCTATTTTTAGAATTTCAGGTTATATACCAGTATGGAACGCTTTATTAAAAAGTAATACTAAGGTTGGAGCTAGGATTTCTATATTTTTTGTAAGGACCGAAATAGGTATGCCATCAATGCCTTTAGCCTTCCCTGAATTCAAATTTTTAGCAGTTGCTATAATCTCTGTTTCAGTTATGTCGATGTAACCAAATGGCAGACCATGCCAAGGAGGTAAAGAAGGTTCTTTTGGTGAACTTAGGCCACTATGCAGGTTTGAACCGACAGAACAGCAGTGCTCGTTGAACTGATTTGCAAGATTCTGCGTTTGCGGCATTTCAGGGAGGACTCTTTTTGATGAAGTTGGCTGTATAATAGAGTTAATAACTTTCCAAAGTTTGCCACAGTCATTGGAAGTTGAAGTTACTTGTTTCTTGTAGTAGAGTCGCTTCTGTTTACGCATAGCTGCAACTGCTTTGTTTCTATATATTCTAAACTGGTTATTGTATTAAGAGTTCCCTCTGTTTTGTTTCATTTTGGTGTACCAGAAATCTCACGTTTTCATAGCATTTAGTACGTTAGCTGTCATCCATGGACATATTGGATGGGTATGGTACGTTTTCTTTATTTTTTTACTGCTGTCCTTGATAATCGACTTTATCCGTTCGACTAGGGTCCGACAATGTTCGCTAACATCCATACCGTGAAGGTCCTCAATGGCTGCAGAGAGCGGCTGCGAAACCCTGTCGTAATCAAGCCGTGTAGTATAGCCATGAAAATTATTGCTGGTTACGTGGTTGTTGCCGAGGCGATATAGGAATGCTATTGGCAAGTGGTCAGCTACAGGAATGTCGTATGTTCCTGAAAGGGAACTGACAGGTTTTAAGTTGCATAGGACATGATCCAAGCATGCAGAGGTGTCTGAAGTGATGCGAGTGGGATATGAAATCTAGAGTACTTGTATCTGTACTCTATTTTTGGAGGCACCCTGTGGAATAGCGACGTGGCCACCTGCTTTCCGAGTCTGCTAGTTATGTCACAGCTTCATCAGTTTCTTTATGAAGAGTGAGTAAGCGCGAAACAGACAAGGACGTAGAAGAGACAGACACGTACAGAGCGCTCTGTACGTGTCTGTCTCTTCTACGTCCTTGTCTGTTTCGCGCTTACTCACTCTTCATGGATTCAAACCAACTAGCCCACCAACGTGTTTTGGCAGTTTCTTTAGTTGCGTTGTCAGCTTTCCGCTCAGTATGGAATAGTCTGCGCTTGTGTCCACTAACGCATTAACTCCACAATCATCAATTGTCACTGCCATGTCGAGTGAAAGCCGGTTATTCTTTGCAGCGGCAGGTGATGTCGAACCAGTTTTTGTATGATTCTGCCTCGATAGGAGGTCTTCAGTGCTCCGAATTTCACTGACCCTGCCCCCAGAGGTCTTTTCGGCTAGTTTTCTCGGTGGCAGCTGGGAGACCATACGGTAGAATACCACTGAACAGTAATGAAAATCACGTCGGCGAAGACAAGCTTGACTGGCACCCGGCAAATGGTGGTGCATGCTGGCGGGAGAGGTAGTTTTCAATGTCGCGTGGTCGCTGGCCGTAACGGATGGCGGCGAGTACGCAGAACAGCCACGAAGTCTGCTTCGACTGACGGCAGAGAGCCGGAGAATGACAAGGCGATAAGAACGCCGGTTTATTATCGCACGCTCTTTTTTACGCTTGACAAACGGGCCACAGTTGCTAGACCACATTCCAAAACATCATCCCTCCCTGCTTAGGAAAAAAAAAACAATTACCCCGCCGCGGTGGTCTAGTGGCTAAGGTACTCGGCTGCTGACCCGCAGGTCGCGGGATTGAATCCCGGCTGCGGCGGCTTTATTTCCGATGGAGGCGGAGATGTAGGCCCGTGTGCTCAGATTTCGGTGCACGTTAAAGAACCCCAGGTGGTCAAAATTTCCGGAGCCCTTCACTACGGCGTCTCTCATAATCATATGGTGGTTTTAAAACGTTAAACTCAACATATCAATCAATCAAATAAAAAAATAAACAATTAAACAGTAAATAGAACAGAGAATATACGAATAATACAAAAAATAGCCAGAGCTGCAAAATTTGTTGAGGGCGTTTGTGTGTGAAAGCCGCACTTGCGGGCGCTTGTCGCGAGTGGCTTTTCTCATACACTGTCCTGTATCAGTCCACCTGTCCAATGCTCCTTGGTTATTGGCCTGGTTTTCAGCTTGCTCGAGGGCCAAGGCCAGCATCATAGTCAAATGGTAAACAGCGGTTGATGAAGTGGAATTTTCGGCTGCTGGCGTTATCTCTTCATCGTTATCCTTGCTTTCTCTGGTTGAGCCAGGCTGGACTACACCGCTTGGTTGCACTGCATCTTCGCCAATCTCTAAACGGTCCACCCTGCTCGCTTCTTTTGAACCTGACTGGAAGACACTGCTTGGTTGAAGTAAGACCTCTGTTGGCTGTGGTTTTCCTTCCCCCCGCTCCCGACAGTTATCCTCGTACTCCTCTTTCGGGTCACGCAGCATAACCCTTTAACCTGTTTAGTGGATGTACTGTATGTTTTGTCTTAGAGTGCGCTTCTCTTCGGTCCTGAGCACGTAAGACCGGGGATTGGCACGGTCCTAAATGGTGGCTTTGGCGGTTCACCAAGCGTCGTTTAAAATGCACACGGTGTCTCCCCTGTTCAATACCGGGAGCGAAGTGCCAGCTCTGAGTTTCTGCATGTGCTTCTTCACCTCTGCTTCAAGTTCAAAAGCGAAGTCTGGTAGGCGTCTGAGGAGCCGCGATCTCATCAGCACTCCAGCCGGGCTCATGCCGCACTCTAGGGGTGAAAGACGATAGTTTAGGAAAGCCACCCAAAAAGCCTTCCTGATGTGCTTTGTCTTCTTCAGGAGGCGTTTGACCACCTACACTCCTTTTTTCCGCCAGACCATTCGCTCTCGGGAACCTGCGACTAGAATAAGATGTGAAAAATCACACTCTCGCGCGGAATTTCCAAAAGCACTGGAGTTTGATTGCGGACCCCCATCAGTATGTAGCTCCAGCAGGATGCCGTGCCTTGCAAGCATCATTTCAAGTTTCATCATGACGCTTTCAATCAATATCTCCACTTGGCGCTCCACATCCAGATAATTCAAATATGCATCGTGCGCGACCAAGTTCGATGTTCGCGAGTGTTCGCACAGATCTATTCCGATACCTTCCCACAAAGAGCTTGGGGCAGGGTTGCGGATTACCGGCTTCGACGGTTGATGATAAGCAAACTGTCAGCACGTGCGGCACTTCGCATTATTTTTTTTTCTGCATGCCTGGCCAATACATAGAAAGCCGTGCTCTTGCTTTCGTTTTGTTGAGGCTGAGATGCCCCTCATGCTGGCTTCCAGCAGCTCTCTGCGCAAATGCCTTCGAATGACCACTTTGCAGCCTTTCATTATTATTCCACTCACATATGACAGCTACGATTTCACTGCCACGAATGAACAAATCATTTCATCCTGTCCCAGGTATGTCATAACCCGCCTCAGCTCTTCGTCTTGTTGCGTTGCTGCCTGCTACCTCACTTTCATCTTGTCACTCAAGAGGCTTGCCAGGACTTGAGCAGCGTGTACGTTGGCGTCTTCATCTTCATTTGGCCTGATGTCTTGAAGAGGGATCTTTTGGAATGCATCAGCCAGCAGCAGTTTCTTTTCTGGGACAAACTGCAAGGTTAATTCGAAACACATTAGACACAATAAGAATCTCTGCAGACGAAGAGGTATTTCACAGAGTTCCTTTTTCGCAATCGCTAGTAAAGGCTGATGGTCATTCTCTACCACTATCTTTGTTCAAATTACGAACTCTGCAAATTTCTCACATTCAAACGTGATCCCCAGTGCCTCCTTTTCTATCTGCTGAAATCTACTTTCGGTCTCCTTGATCGCAAGTGACGCATAGGCAACTGGGCGCCAGCCCATATCGAGAAGTTGCATAAGCGTCGTTTCCAGCGCATTTCTGGAGACATCGGTGCTACTCTTTGTTTCTTTGTGTGGGTCGAACACTACCAGAACTGGTGCTGACGCTAGCCACGTGCGAATTTTTTCCCACTCTTTCTGATGAATGCCGCTCCGTTCAAAACACACATTCTCGCACATTAAAGGCGCAGTGCCGCTGTTGTTTAGACAAATAAGGAATGTACTTTTTAAAGTAATTACCATGCCTAACATTCTTCTTACTTCCTAATTTGATGTGGGGGTCGGCATACTGGAAACACATTCCACGAGTTCTTCGCCCGGATGACTCTTTCACTTAAAATTATGCCTGAAGAAATTTGATTTATGGTGAGCCAAATATACATTTATCCGCGGTAAGCATGAAACCGGCTGAAATTATCGCTGTGAATGCTGTTCACGAACGCTTGTCGTGCTCTGCCTTTGTCGTTCCCCACACTAGCACATCCTCTATGCAGGCTCGTATAATGCGTTGCTGATTTCCCTTCGGAATTCTTCCAGAGCAGAACTTAAACCGAATGCTAATTTAAAGAAATCTGTATTGCCCGTACGAGGTGCTGAACGTGCCGATTCTTTACAATGTGTTGTCCAGTAGTGTTTTATAAAACCCTCGATTTGCAGCCAGCTTGCTGAACCATTTGGCTCCCGTTTACTCTAACTCTATGTCTTCTCTTCTAGGAAGCTCGTACTGCTTGTGTTATGTTTTCGTTTTTATGCCGCGGATCCATGCAGACATAAATTCCTCCGTCCTTTTTTTCGACAATGACCAGCAGACTAATAAATTCTGCCGGTTCCTCTATCTTCACGATGATGCCTTCGGCCTCCATGTGTCCCGGTTCCTAGTGCAAAGGGCCTTGCCTCGCGTGGTGCACTCACCTTGCTGGCACCGCTACCGGCTTTGCTCCGTCTTTAATTGATGTGGTGTCCGGCTGAGAACCGCACTCGATCAAGGCGATAATGCGCACGCGCATGAAACGAATACAAAGCATGCGCCTCATCTCGCCCGGGGCTTATCTGGACCGGAACACGGAACGATGAACATGTGGCAATAAACGTCCCTCGCTCTCAGGATACTTGTCTGCTCCTCTATCACATAAACGGACGCCCCACGACAATTGTGATACGGTAAAGATGCTTGCCACAGTAGAGTCCCGTGAACAACTGCGGAAATTCCTCTGTTCTTTGCCCTCCCTCAATTGGCTGACTTGAGATGACGTGGGCACGCTTGAGTAGGCCAAACCACTCGCAGGGTGACAGCGCCAACAATGCTCGCTTGCCTTTCTCGGCTATAAAACATAATCTGCTGCTCCTTGGTGCCCACACGCAGTGGCAACAATCCTGTGATAAAATGCTCAATCACGTTTCCTTCGCAGCTTGTCAGCGTTGTCTTGCTTGTGCACACCTTCGAAGCTGTTTTTAGTTTTACTAAAAGAAAGTGAGGCAGCAAGTTTGCCTGCGCACCAGTGTCGACCTTGAACGTCACCGTTTTCGTGCCCACCTTTCCGTAAGTTGTCCAGTCTCGACGCACCGTACTTTTTACGCCGCCTATTTGCACGGCCAGAACTTAGAAGTCCTGCTTAGAGTCTTCTTGCTCCTCGCGTGCTTCACGCTCGAGTTGATTACCCTTTTGCGCTCTGCAGCAAACAGCTCTGCCTGCCACAGTTTCCGAACTTCTTCTTTCAAGCTGAACATTTCCTAGGTGGGTGGAACCTGTTGCAGTAGATGCATGAAAGGGTTGACTGTTTTCGAGCTTCAAGTTGGTTGCGTCTCTCCTGGACACTTTACTCCTTGTCCCATAGTTGTTCTTGGTTGAATGCAAGCTTACCTTCTTTGCAAAAATCTATAGTCTTGGATAGGATCCAATCTTTTTCTCTCAGAAGGCGTGACCAGAGCTTCCTATCCTTCATCCCCCAGACGAGTTGGACACGTACCATCGAATCCCTCAGGTCTCCAAAGTTGCACGACTGCGCTGCTATTTGTACATCTCTGAAGAACAGCTCGAAAGTTTCTTCTTGCTGCTGCAGGCGGGAACGGAAAACGTACCTTTCATATGTTTCATTGATTTGACGTGCAGTACTCCTCAAAAGTTTTAATAAAAACCTCGCAATCTTCCTGTTCTGCTTCACACAGCTGAATTTCGGTGTACACTTCCATCGCCTTATTGCCAGCCACGTGTAGAAATACAGCAGTCTTTTCAACACTCGGCTTGCCGTCCTTGCCCGTCACCTTTAATCACAGCTGGGTGCGCTGCTTGAAGCTTTTCTAATTTTCGGCGGCGTTTACGAGAGTACGAGTCGGTCGGGGGGCGGAAGTGTTTCCATTTAGGCAGCTCGGGCGACACTGGACGACGCGACTGCGCGCATCACTTATCGACGGCAAGCCACTTCTGACACCATGCTTCGACTGACGACAGAGAGCCGGAAACTGACAAGGCGATAGGAACCCCAGTTTATTATTGCATGCTCTTTTTATGCTTGACAAACGGGCCACAGTTGCTAGACCACAATCCAACACAAAGTACAATACGGCAATATGTGCAACGGCGGTACAAGTGATCAGCTTCTCCACAGTGAAAGCATAGAGCGTGGCCATCAGATGTGCGCCCAACATGGGACTTCCGAGGAGACGTGTGCCGATCGTTGATGTACCGGTTGCACCGAACTATGGGCGACAGAAGCGCCATGAACAAAAGGTACGAGTGGTGGCGTGTACGTGCCTCCGTAGTACGTTATGTACCGCGCTGTCTGGAGCAAAACAGCAGGAACAGGATGAACGAACAATGACGTAGATGCAGCAGGGCATTTCAAAGCTACCACGTATGTTGTCCTACGGCTGTATTCAGCAGGAGCTGGCGCAGCTGTATGGGGAGGCAAGGTGTCCCGGAGGGCCTCGTGCAGCTCATCCTTGATCACAATTGCAATAGTGCTAACCGTAGGATGAGTTTTCACACCAGCCTTTTGCAACTCTTCACGTACTATATTATGGTTGAGTTCATGTAGGCAGTCATCAATTGTTCCAGTGGCGGTGAAAATGTCGGCAGTGGACATTCCACTGACTTGTCTTTCGTGTTGATTTGATCACTGCTGCAGCATTTTTTTTCAGCGGTCACGGCCTTGGAAGAGAACTCCATGACCATCTTCGGAGGGCTTCGCACCAGGCCCACGAAAAGCTGCTTCTTGACACCGCGCATGAAGTGGCTCAACTTCTTGTCCTCCATAATTCTCGAATCGGCCCATTGGAAGAGGCGCGTCATGTCATCGACGTTCGTGGTCGCAACTTCCTTTGGCAACTGGACGCGGGCCAGAATAGCTCGTTCTTGGCGATCAGAGCTGGCATAGGTCTGCACAAGTTTACGAGAGAATTCAGGCCATGTCGTCAGCTGCTCTTCTCGAATTTGATACTAAGTACGTGCCCCGTCTTCGAGATAAAAATAGACACGACCCAGTTGCACCGCGTCGTCCAACTGATTCAAGGCGACTACGCGCTCGAAGTTTGCCAAACAGTCCTCAACATCCTGCGCTCCGTGCCATGAAACGTCGCCGGTAGCCGCGAGCTTTCCAACTTATAGCTGTTCGACGTCGTCTGCTGTTCGATGTCTGCTTTTATACACACATAAGTAGCTCTAAGGAATGTAGTGTTTATCGCGCTGCGCTGACAGTGCAACGGGATGCCCGGAAAAGTGTTTACAACGTTTTGCTACGACGACATGGTGGTGGAACCTGCCCACCGCTTTGCGTTCTACACCTAATCACTTCCGAGACTGGCGCGCATCTTTCTCCGCAGGCTGCATGCCTTCATTTTCGAAGATAACTGCCAGATGGCGCTTGTGTCTAACGTGCCTTGATGCGCTCGTTTGCCTTCGCTACACGCTCGAGGCGCTCTAACGCAGTGCCTCCAAAATACCATTCACCAATTGTTTCGCACAGAAAATCAAAAAAATGTTTTCTTCACTCTCTCCATACGCAAGACTATCGTCTTTCGACGACATTTGCAGTCTAACATGCAGATTTGGAACCTATTTTTTCCTCCAGATTAAGAGCCGCTCTTGCTGTCGGCCCACTACGTGCGCGTGGCATTTTCCCTTGCCGTCGACCCACTACGTGCGGGTGGCGCTATCTATCTATATATCTATCTAGCTATCCATCCGTCCGTCCGTCAGCCCATCCGTCTGTCCGTTCATCCGTCCGTCCGTCCGTTCGTCTGTCTGTCTGTCTGTCTGTCTGTCTGTCTGTCTGTCTGTCTGTCTGTCTGTCTGTCTGTCTGTCTGTCTGTCTGTCTGTCTGTCTGTCTGTCTGTCTACAGGGGCACACGTGGACATAGCTCTATCACGATAACTAGCACAGCACTTCACTTGACAAGCTGAAATAAGTGCGGCGCAAATCGCGATGTCTCTTCCTCGTTACGTGTTGCACATAGCTGCGTAACACTGCCTATTCTATGCTCCTACTCACCATTTGATTGTCTATATAAACGCGTCAACGAGCAAACTATATAGGTTCACTTCGTTGGAGTTAGGCAGGAGAAAGACGTAGAGTTTGCTGAATTCTTCTATTTTACCTTAACCTCCAAACACTGTTAGGAATGCTGTAAGAACTATTAGCTTGCAACCAAGAGGAATAAACCATAAATTATCGCATTGTGATTGTGTTTAGGATCGCTGCTTTTCACAGAGCCCTACAATTAATTCCTCTGAGTCAGCTTCAGATAGTCTAGTGTTACTGGGGTGCGCAACAGTACAGCAACAGTTGCAGTTCATTTAGATAGAAATGAGTTTACGTTGTTTATTTCTTTCTGACGTCACGTTTAACCGTCAGCCAGCTACTCTTTTCGATTTAATATAAGATGTTTAACGTCCCAAAACCACCATATGATTATGAGAGACGCCGTAGTGGAGGGCTCCGGAAATTTCGACCACCAGGGGTTCTTTTACGTGCTCCCAAATATGAGCACACGGGCCTACAACATTTCCGCCTCCATCAGAAATGCCGCCGCCACAGCTGCGATTCAAACCCGCGAACTGTGGGTTCAACTACTCTTTTCACGCGCGTGTGTGTAAACAAGCATTTAATTTATTAATTCAATTATGAATACTACAATCTCTAGCGTGGTCATTGGTAGAGTGGAAAGGTAAACAATGCGTAATCTGGTACAATAAAGTTTGCGGAAAAAATGCTAGGCGTTAACGGGTCAGGTAATTTGTATGACTTAAAACAGAAAGGGACCTAACAACAAATAAAACACCTGAACATACACTTATACAAGCATACTAATACATATATAACCCCCTAATAAAACTGCGTGCACATAAGAACGAAATACTTAATGTAAGTAAACAAATAAACAACAAACTAAAGCACATTACATGCATAGGTCTTCATGAATAAAAGTGCACTCGTATTAAGTGTGCATGTGAACATTTGAATGAAATATAAAAAAATGCATCCATGTCCATGAACAGAGATTAGAAGCAATACTTGCAAACGAAGGCTGTAACACTTGCTTATTTGTTAATAATTTCCAATTATTATGTGTTCTGAGCAAGAATATTTAAATGCATTATGTCCCTATCGCAAAAACCAGTGGCACTAGCCCATCGCCATACCTGATTACTGGACCAGTGTCTAGTGTGGCGCTGACACTGGGAGAGTGCTACGCTGCACGAGGACGCTGGCACTGCACACTGGGACACCCAATATCAGCCAAAACCAGGTTTTTAAATTGTGTTTAGAATTTGTGGTCATGCGCACATCGTAATGAAGGCTGAAACATGCACGCAGGGAAGAAAGAAAAAAGAAAGAAAAATTGAAAATTCCAGTGCGATTGAGTCGAACTTATTACCTTAACACTTTTTGTATTCTGAGCCAGACACGCTGCCCACTACTCCACACCAGAAACACGAGCGCGTTTTCATTTTTCTTCATCCTAAAAGGAATTCAGGTATCCAGTGTTTTGAATTTGTCGTTTACATATGCAGTGTTTAGTCTGTTCGTGCTCGCGCCAAACTTGTGATTGTTAACTCATTCTTTGTGGATTGCCATGGATCACATCCATCTGGCACGTTTTGCCGCAAAGCTTGTTAACGTAGCTGCCAGATGTGTTACGGCAATCGTAGTAATTTTTTTCAAGGTTCTTTGCAGTATGTCCCAGAAAAAAACCCCGCTCCAGCAATTTATAAACACGTGTTCAATTTTTTCCGGTTTTTTACACAAGTGGCCATTAGTGCTCCATGGCGCGCATATTCCCTTACCCTGCAACCACTTTTTAACTGGTAAGGTACCAGTATGTAAGTTAAAGAAAGAAGTTTTGACCCCTGGCGCTACAAGCATTCTTTTAACACATTTCGGAACACCTTGTCCTGGGCCTGCACAATATAGCTGACGGTACAATGGTACAGACAGTAAAACATCGACAAGGTTTTTATACAATTTTTTACGTTATACTTCAGCCAAATACTCTTACAAAAATCTCACTGATAAAAAGTGGAAAGCCGAAACAACTTCCTTTAATTACCCTTGTATTGGTCCTTGCATATTTGATGATGATACGAGAAAGCCCGGCAGCACTCTAGATAACCATAGTTGTATAACGGTTCTCAAAAAGGGGTCATCTACATCACGCAGAAAAAGGAAACGATTGACAAGTTGTCTTACGTACAAATGAACTAATCCAAGCCCGCCATCTCTAACTTTTCTGAAGATGTTTGTGCGGCTTGATCTTTCCCATACAGAGCTCCATATGAAAATTGCAAATACTCGGTGTATTTTCTGTACACTTATTCTACTGCAGTGCAAAACCTGCATTACGTACCACAGCTTGCTCACCAGAAACAAGTTGCACGTTGTGGCCCGTGCGAATATCGAAGTAGCCCAACCTTTCCATTTTTCTACATCATTGCGCAATGCCTGTGTTTCTTTTTTTCAATACGGTTCATTGTCGTGATAGAACTCCAGCGGCACTACTAAATGCTTCACTGGTGTTTCCTGCCATTTAATGTTTAGAAATACTCTTGGCGTGACACACCCATTCCCAATGCCAGAAGCCAAGGCACTTATCCCAGTTCACGGCACTACCACTCGCCTGGCAGAAAGTTTTCACGGCCTTTACAGCATGCCTTATACTCTCATAATTTGTACAGAAAACTGCAATGTCGTCTGCGTATGCAAGGAGGCTAACCTCAGCTTCATGCACTTTAAAGCCACTTATTGCAGTGTTATTAATTACACTTAAACAGAAAGGTTCAATAAAAATAGCAAAAAGCAGGGGCAATAGTGGACACCTCTGTCTCACTGACCGCAGCACAGGTATACGCTCATCCGCAGTTTTATTTATAACCAATCTCGTCGTGCATCCAGTGTAAGCCATGCGCACTCCGTTGTTAATCAAACTCCCTAAGTTAATGTGCTCAAGTAAAGAAAGGAGCAAGTCGTGCGGCACGCGATCAAATGCCTTTTCGAGGTCAATTTGAAGCATGGCAATATTGAGATGCATAGCGTCCCAACTTTCTAGGATTTATCGTGCTATGTTTATGTTGGTCATTATTTTTCTTTCCTTTATGCCACACAAGTTTGGTGGGACCCAATCAGTTTTGTCATGACTGTCTGGAGTCTTCTGGCCAATATTTTCATCAATCTCTTATAGTCAACATTAGTTAGGCTAATTGGTCTATATGCAGTAACACTTCCTAACTTCGCAGGATCTTCTGTTTTAGGCATTAAGACCGTGTGGGCTTACAAAAACGATGGTTGAAGTTGTTTACACCTAAAAGCATCGTTAAATACCTCCCTCAAAATAGGTGAAACTGCGTGTTTGAATTCCTTGTAAACTGCAGCACTCAGGCCATCTGTTCCAGGAGACTTACCATTGTTTAACTTATCAATTGCTTTTTCAACTTCTCGCTCTGTTATAGGCAATTCTAAAGTTTTCTTCTTTCATCATCAAGTCTTGGCATTAATGAAATGAAATCACTATTGAAACGTTCGGCGTGTACACTGGTTGGTGTGTATAACTCTTTGTAATATTCGAAGAACGCAACGGATATTGCTTCGTTCGTATGGCACCTTGTTCCTTTATATTCTATTTCTCTTATTTCATTTTTACAGGCATGTCTCTTCTCAGCTCCAAGAGCTCGTTTCGTTGGCATTTCTCCCGCTACCAAGTTTTCTGCTCGAGCTCGAATCAATGCTCCACGATAACGTTCCTGGTCTATCAACTCTAGCTTCTGTTTAGTTAAGTTTATTTCCTCTGAAAATGTTCCGGCATGAGTGCATTCATCCGCTACTAACTGTTGCAAGTTTTCACGCAAGCGCACTTCAAGTTCTTTTTCAGCATGTCTCAGGATACTGGCTCTCTCAAGTGCTTTCAGTTTAATGGTCTGTTTAAATATTTCCCACATAAGTCCCCAGGATTCAAGTGTTGTATTTGCTAATTCTTCTATGCCCTCTAGAAAAATCCGATTAAACTCTTCATCCTTTAATAGCTCGGCATTGAATTTCCAGAGGTCCCAGGAGAAATGTTTGTTATTCCTTTTATGTTTACCCACTGAGAATGAAACCAAACAATGATCACTGAACGTAACAGGCGTAACTCTGTAATCATAGCATGAAGGAATGATTTAGGAGGACACGTATACTCTGTCAAGTCTAGCATGGCTTGAACGCTGAAAGTGGGTAAACGTAACACCTTTTCCACTGCAAACACATTCACCCACGTCCTCTAGCTGAGCTTTCGCCACCATATCGAGTAGAACGGCAGTGCTTGAATCTCTGTATGGCCTTGAACTTGATTCATCTATACTCGAACAAACGCAATCAAAACTCCCGGCAAAAAATTAGTTTACGTTCTCATTTCAAATACACATCAAGTTTTTCAAAAAACTCCTTTCGATCTTGAATCACAGTGGGTGCATACACAGAGATTACTCTTCATTTTTCTCTTGGTAAGGATAAATCACATATAATAAAACGTCCCGCCTCGCAGGTAGTTACAGACTTCACTTTCGCATTGAGGCTCTGCCGAATTAACAAGAGGCAACCTGCAGATGTACCCACCGCGTGACAAACACACACATCAAACAGTCTCGTGAAAGGCTGCACCATTCGCTCAGCGTGCTCTTCACTGTCAACTTTAGTTTCCTGTACAGCGACGATATCTATATCTTGTTCTATAATCAGGCGGTAAAGCTGGTTTTGCCGCCATTTGGCAGAAAGCCCACGTACATTTAGCGTCGCCAATTTAATCGTCACCATCGTGATAAGAGAGAGCAGAGCGAAAGACGCTTACCTTACCAACACCTAAACCACTCTCCGGCCGACGCTCAAGGCGTCGTTCCGTCGCCGCCGCGTGAAAGCCACGACGAACGCAGGCGGCCAGTACCCCGACACTTTTTGGTGCCAGCCACTCGCCACTGCCCTTGATCTTCCTGGGTCAGACGCTGCTGAAACGCCGCGTCTCCCTCATTCAGGCGTCGCTTTCCTGGCGTAGTTTCAACTGTATCAATGTCCGAAGTAGCGTCGAACCCGATGACTGGTTCAGCCTTGTGCTGGGTTTCCATTTGAGTCGAACGCCGTTGCGTTGGAGTGCCCATAACCTTATTTTCATCTGTGTCTTGCTTAGGTGTCTCTATCTCTCTCTCGCTGGTCGCCACTTCATGAGACGCCTCTATTCCTGCCTTCGACGCCGCGGCCCTCTCTGCTTCCTCTTCATCCATGAGCAATTCACTGTGGTCGGCATTTGTGGCTCGACTAGCTGCACTGGCATAGGAACGAGTACAGTCCGCCTGCTCATGCCCAAAAGCGCGACAACCAGCGCACCTGGGCACCCTGCAGTGTCCCGTGTTGGACACGACATGCGTCGTGTCTCAGTGAACACGGGACACGACGCATGTGTCCCGTGTTCCGGCAACGCAGGCACAGCGGCGCTCTTCCTGGCACGACCACCAGTGCCATGCCACTCCCGAGACGCATCTGGTGGGGTTTGCAATCCGTAGTAACGCCTTCTTTAGGTAATAGCCGAACGAATCTTGTGGTTGACTCAACTCCTTCGAAGTCTTCGTCTCTCCACTTGTCGCTTATAATTTCTTTCACTTCACCGTACTCCCGGAATGCACGCCGTACAGTCTCTGCGTTGACTTCAAAGGCTACCCGATGCAACTTGAGACGCGCCTCTTGCCTCTCTGGGTCGACGACGACGCAGGGCCGGTCTTTCACGGAGAGTAGGCCAGCATCAAGAAGTGTCTTGTTGGCTTTATTTGTCTTCATGTTAAGAAGCCAGACGTGCGACATCTGATACGCTCCTATGCCGCTTACCTCTTGAATGATGCCTAGTTCCTTGAGCGGCTTCCTTGAACGCCAAAACGTGCGCATAAGAGTGTTTTCACACTCGTCCTTTGGCTTATAGATGGCGCTGACTGTCACTCTTACTTCTAAATTCACATATAAACCCAAAAAAGTCGATAAAGGGAAGGCGGCTGTGGTAGCTCAGTGGTTAGAGCAGCGAACGCGTTATTCGAAGGTCGTAGGCTCGATTCCTGTCCATAGCTGGTTATTTTTTATCCACTTTTCTTTATTCTTATTTACATTCCATTGGTTCTAAAAAACATTCCTTGGCATTACTGTCTGTTAGATCTCATTACTATTGTGTTAAAACACGGAAAAACTAGCCCTTAAGTATACACTTCTTTCCCTTATTTCATTGAACGAGGGTCTCGTACTGGCAGACTTGGTGTGTATAGGTTGTATAAGAGGGACAATTATTCAGCTGCCGCTCATATTAAGTTCACGTGCTACGTTACGCTAAAACATGCGCATATGATTGTTTTCACACTCAGCGTTTGACTTAGAGATGGTGCTGACTGTCACTCCTACTTCTACATTCACATATAAACCCAAAAAAGTGGATGGAGAGAAGGCCGCTGTGGTAGCTCATTGGTTAGAGCATCGAACGCGTTATTCGAAGGTCGTAGGTTCAATTCCTGCCCACGGCTGGTTATTTTTTTATCCACTTTTCTTTCTTCTTATTTACATTCCCTTGGTTTTAATAACTTCCCCTACACATTCCTTGGCATTACTGTCTTTTAGATCTTATCAATATTGTGTTAAAACGCGGAAAAACGAGTCCTTAGGTATACACTTCTCTCCCTTATTTCATTGAACGAGGGTCTCGTACTGGCAGACTTGGTGGGTTTAGGTTGTATAAGAGGGAAAATTAATCAGCTGCCGCTCATAATAGGTTCACGTGCTACGCGAAGCCAAAACATGCGCATAAGAGTGTTTTCACACTCGTCGTTTGACTTATAGATGGCGCTGACTGTCACTCCTACTTCTAAATTCACATATAAACCTAAAAAGTGGACGGAGGGGAGGCCGCTGTGGTAGCTCAGTAGTTTGAGCATCGAACGCATTATTCGAAGGTCGTAGGTTCTATTCCTGCCCATGCCTGGTAATTTTTTCATCCACTTTCCTTTCTTCCTATTAACGTTCTATTGGTTCTAATAACTTCCCCTGTACATTTCTTGGCATTACTGTCTGTTAGATCTCATTATTATTGTGTTAAAACACGGAAAACGAGTCCTTAGGCATACACTTCTCTCCCTTATTTCATTGAATGAGGGTCTCGTACTGGCAGACTTGGTGTGTTTAGGTTGTATAAGAGGGACAATTAATCAGCTGCCGCTCATAATAAGTTCACGTGCTACGTGACGCCAAAACATGCGCTTAAGAGTGTTTTCACACTCGTCGTTTGACTTATAGATGGCGCTGACTGTCACTCCTACTTCTAAATTTACATATAAGCCTGAAAAAGTGGATGGAGGGGAGGCCGCTGTGGTAGCTCAGTGGTTGGAGCATCGAACGCATTATTCGAAGGCCGTAGGTTCGATTCCTGCCCATGCCTGGTAATTTTTTCATCAACTTTTCTTTCTTCTTATTAACATTCCATAGGTTCTAATAACTTCCCCTGTACATTCCTTGGCATTACTGTCTGTTAGATCTCATATATATATATATATATATATATATATATATATATATATATATATATATATATATATATATATAACGTAGGAAGGTAGCGATGGTTGGTAGAAGCCAAGGAAGAAGTGAGATTAGAATAAAACATGGTTTACATTGTCGCCGTTTCGATTTATTCAGGCAAAGCATACTAGCACCACCTCTTCAAAGACTGGGCTTGCAACTATCACAACCTGATCTTCTTTCATTTGGAGCCTCTACACTGGGTTTCAGCCACAGGGATGTTTTTATTCGCCGTTCAAGAATACATCACTGCGACTAAACGATTTTCTTGCTAAATTGCTGTCTCACTATTTTTCTTCTTTTTTTTCTGCAAACATGATACCGGTATTTCATATCAAAATAAGTTACAAAAAATTTGTAGGAATGACGCAATGCTGAAAGTTTAGGGCAAATTCACCTTATAATTGGCCAATCCTCTTCTTCGGGTACGAGCCATTTGCACAGGGAAACAACAACAGCAACAAAACATGGCGTATGAGCCAGGCCACGTCACCCATTCATCATAGCGTCACGCGAGCCGACAGGAGGCAGACCTCCCAACCATTTCATCAGTGTCTCATCATCGACACAGTTCTCCACAAGACGCCCTGACCATACGTCGACTACAGAATCATCTCCTGGCCGCTCACAGCGACCAGCACTATGACAGAATCATCGACTGTCCTTCCCATCTCCAAGTACTTCGGACTAGAGGACGATGGACCCGTGCAGTACTGGTTCGACCTGTACGAGTTCCACGCTACCGCTGCATATTGGTCGGAACGGGAGGTGATAATCAACTTTACCGACTACGTCTCCGGTGTGGCCTTCAAATTCTACCTCACCCACATATTTCAAAACGACGAGTAATGGAAAAGGATCAAACAAGAAATGATCGTCTGGTTTAAAGAATACGATGAAGACTACGACGAAGACTTGCTTGTAACCCACCATCCACAGACAAGCGCACTCGGTTCTCACTATCACAAGCAGTCTTCGCGCATGAACCCACCTCCTGCTTTTCCGTCGCATAGATCTTCATTCGCTCACAACGCTCGCATGACGTCTCACACGCCCAGTACAGTCGAGATAGACCTGCAGAACTCCGAATATTTCAGCGAAGCCCAGAGCCAACCATCCACATTCATGCGTCAGAACGTATCTCTAAGTTGCGGACCCAGAGAAACAGCCCCAAGTAAAATCCGCTCAAATTAAGCCTTTTACAGTGTCGCCGTCGAGGTCCCAGACATCTGAGAGCCCAATCACCAGAGGAGGCTCGGAAGGATCAACTCTGAAGCTCTGCCTTGTGCCAGAAACGCCCACTAAGAATGTCGTTGCAAGAGCGTCGGCAGATTTTTATGTCAATTCTGGCTCACTATCTTTATTGCCTAACACGAATCATGGTACCCTAACAAGTATCAGCTATTTGCTGGTCACATCAACCTACAAAGCAAAGCAGGCTCAAGTTTATAAAAGCAGTTCATCTCGTCAGATAGTGCAACATAAGCAATGCCGACAGAAGCAACAAGAAGAGGCCCAACAGCTAAAACGGCCGCACCAACAAGGACAACAAAGAACTAAAGCCACATCGCAAGCATACTTGCGGCTTAAAAAATGTAGTGAACAATGACCGCCACCACCATCACTACAGCGACCACTACAGAAAATACTGATTCCGAATTTCAGCCATCTTCGCAGAAAGAATATATATATATATATATATATATATATATATATATATATATATATATATATACATATATATATATATATATACACTGTCACGGGGTCCTGACGTGGCCGAAGATAGGAGACGTTGCGTAGGAATTTAACTGTTTATTTTGGCGAACCTGTGCCCGGTAAACGGAAGGTTCGATTACAGTAGCAGTCTTCGACTGACAGCGGTGAACGGAGCGTCGGCCGTCGATCAACAACTGACAAGCGGCGAAGCGCGTCGGCATTTATACTCTTGCCGTCGAATGTTCTAGCGTAATCGCTGGCGGTGGCGTAGGTTCCACAACATTCTGTACAGTTCGCAGAGTAGGCGTGATTTTATCGAAACTATCTACTACAGCCCGGAAGCTTCTCGAAAACTGCAGGCGCAGTTTGCGCTGAGAATTGTGTAGTGTTTTGGAACGATAAGAAAACTTGGGAAATGGAACGTGGCATTGCCCCCTTCGAAAAAGGCATCGTCCTGATTATTTACCTAAAGATGAAGGTACAACAATAATGCAAGAAAGCACAATGAATAAATTACGATACAATAATAATACAAAAAACACTGTTTCAGTTTGTTAACGCGCATGAAATGGCTTGAGGCGCGCAACATGGACGACTTCAGGTCGTGATTGGCGTCGTTGAGAGTTCGTGATGCCGTCGGGAACAACCTCCTAATCAAGTGGGCCGAGACGTCGAACCACCCTGTACCCTCCAAAGTACCGTCGCAGAAGCTTTTCACTTAGTCCACGTCGGTGTATCGGAGTCCACACCCAAACTCGTTCACCGAACTAGTATTCCACGAAGCGTCGTCAAAGATTCCAGAACTAGTATTCCACGAAGCGTCGTCAAAGCGTCGTCAAAGCGTCGTCGGCTGTCGGTCGTCTGTTGATTCTTTATACGGAGACGCGTGAGTTGTCGGGCTTCTTCGGCGCGCTGAAGGTACTCACTCACATCGAGGTTTTCTTCGTCGGTGACGTCGGAAAACGTAGCATCGAGCGTCGTTGTCGAGATCCTTCCGTAGACCAATTTGAATGGAGATATCTGCGTCGTCTGCTGCACCACCGTGTTGTATGCAAAGGTCACGTACGGAAGAATGGCATCCCACTTCTTGTGTTCGGCGATCGCATGTCGGCGATCGTCTTGTTAAGCCGCTCGGTAAGGCCGTTGGTCTGTGGGTGGTACGCTGTCGTCCGGTGGTGGTTTGTCTGGCTGTATGCCAAGATCGCTTGAGTTAAGTCGGCAGTAAATGCCGTTCCTCTGTCGGTGATCACGACTTCCAGGGCGCTGTGACGCAGGACTATATTTTCAATGAAGAACTTAGCTACTTCAAATGCACTGCCTTGGGGAAGAACTTTTGTCTCAGCTTAGCGGGTGCGGTAGTCGGTAGCTACCACGATTCAATTGTTTCCGAAAGCCGACGTCGGGTACAGACCCAGTAGGTCGATACCAATCTGCTGGAAAGGTCGGCAAGGTGGTTCAATTGGCTGCACAAGTCCTGCTCGCCTTGTCGGCAGTGCCTTGCGTCACTGACACTCCCGACATGCCCTCACATAACGAGTGACGTCGGTGGTAAGACGTGGACAGTCATACCTTTCTTGTATCCTCGAGGGCGTGCGATGAACACCGAGGTGCACAGCCGTCGGATCGTCGTGCAGGGCCAGCAGGAGTGCTGGTCACAGAGCTGAATGCACCACAAAGAGGTATTAGCTCGAAGCGGTGAAAACTTTTTCTTTTGTAGACGACCATTTCGCAGGAATAACGACGCAAGTGTGCGCTTGAATACCTTCGGAACTTCTGTGGTCCTAACTTCGAGGTATTCTATTAGGGCCTTAAGTTCCGGGTCGGCCCGCTGTCATTCAGCGAAGTCGTCGGTAGTTATCGTTCCCAAGAAGTAGTCGTCATCCGGGTCGTCGGGTGTTGGTTGGTCGACAGGCGCACGAGAGAGACCGTCGGTGTCGGAGTGTTTCTTGCCGGACTTGTAAATGACAGTAATGTCATATTCTTGAAGTCTCAGGCTCCATCGAGCGAGGCAACCTGAAACGTCCTTCAAGGTGGCTAGCCAACACAAGGCGTGGTGGTCACTCAGACCTTGAAGGACCTGCCGTAGAGGTAGGGGCGAAGTTTCGAAGTAGCCCAGATGATGGCGAGGCACTCCTTTTCTGCTGTGGAATAATTGGCTTCTTGTTTTGATAGCGATTGGCTGGCGTAATTAATACCTCTTTGAAGTCCGTCAGCCCTCTGCACGAGAACGACGCCAAAACCTACGCTGCTTGCGTCAGTGTGTATTTCTGTCTCAGCGAATTCGTCGAAATTAGCAAGTAACGGAGGTGTCTGGAGGCGATGTTTAAGCTCCTGGAAAGCATGTTCCTGTAGCGTTGATCACTTGAACTCCACGTCGGCGTTGGTAAGGTTAGTGAGTCGATCGGCGATGCAGGCGAAGTTTTTCACGAACCACCTCTAATAGGCGCAAAGGCCTAAAAATCGGTGCACTGCCTTCTTGTCAGTGGGTGGCGGAAAGTCGGCAATGGCAGCTGTTTTCCGTGGATCAGGACGAACTCCAGAATCGGTAATCATGTGCCCCAGAAACAACAGCTCCTCGTACGCAAATCTGCACTTTTCTGGCTTCAGTGTGAGTCCGGACGTCTTGATGGCTTGAAGTACAGTTTCAAGGCGCCGAAGATGCTCGTAAAACTCGGGAAAAATACGACTACGTCGTCCAAGTACACAAGGCAAGTCTGTCACTTCGATCCTGCTAGTACTGTATGCATAACGCGTTGAAAAGTTGCAGGCGCTGAGCAAAAGCCAAAGAGCATCACCTAAAACTCGAAGAGACCCTCCAGTGCTATAAAGGCCATCTTCTTTTCGTCTCTTTCGTCAACTTCGATTTGCCAATAGCCAGTCTTGAGCTCCATTGACGAAAAATACTTGGCGTCATGGAGCCGATGAAGTGCATTGTCTATTCATGGGAGAGGATACACGTACTTTTTTTCTGATTTTGTTCAGGAGGCGATAATCGACGCAGAAACATAGGGTCCCATCCTTTTTCTTCACTAATACCACGGGGGATGCCCATGGACTCTTGGACGGCTATATAATGTCATCCCGCAGCATTTCATCAACTTGTCTCTTACTGGCCTCACGTTCTCGCGTCAAAACCCTGTACGGACTCTGACGGAAATGCTGGAATTTTCTTCGGTTAATATGCGATATTTCGTGATTGGGGTCTGCCGAACTTTTGATGACGACAAAAAGCAAACTTCGCATTGCAAGAGCAGGGCCTTGAGCTGTTCTTGCTTATGGTTCAGAAATCTGGGATTGACATCGAAAGCTATGGGAGGGGCTTGGTTCCTCTTAGGAGATTCCGCAGAATCGGCGAGGGCGAAAGCACTGGTGGCTTTAAAAATTTCTTCGATGTATGCAACCGTTGTTCCTTTGTTCACATGTTTGTACTCACTGCTGAAATTCGTGAGCATAACCGTTGCTTCGCTTTCCCGCAGCTCTAAAATTCCTCTTGCGACGCAAATATTTCGCGTGACCAACAGATGCTGACTGCCTTCAACGACGCCTTCCAAGTCAGGTGATTTAGGAGCGCCGACTGAAATAATGACGCTTGAGCGAGGCGGAACGGTCACTTGTTCTTCCAGCACATTCAAGGCATGGTTTCCTGACGGCGTGCGTGGCGGTAGTGCTTCTTGTGTGGATAACGTTACCGACTTTGTTTCAATGTTGATGACAGCACCATGTAGGCATAAGAAGTTCATGCTAAGGATGACATCTCTCGAGCAACGCTGTAGGACTACGAAGTCTGTAGGATAAATACGGCCGTGATTAGTGACTCTCGCTGTGCAGATTCCTGCAGGCGTTACGAGATGACCTCCGGCTGTGCGGATTTCAGGGCCTTTCAAAGCTGTCCTAACTTTCTTTAATTTCGCGGCTGCTGACGGAGTAGTCGGCTCCAGTATCGACGAGAGCGGTCACACTGTCGCCGTCGATAAGAATGTTGAGGTCGCTAGTTCGCCATCTCGCATTACAGTTAGGACGTGGTGTCGGGTCACGGCTGCGTCGCCTTGTTCCGCTGCTTGCATGTTGCGTCACCAGGTCACCTTCGGTAAGTGAGGTTTCGCCGTGAGGGTTTCGCCTGGTTGGCGTTGTGTTCGGAAAGCTCCGCCGCGGCGTCATCGTCGTTGGAGGATCTTCGGTAGTTTGTCGCACAGCAACCGCACCTCCATCGGTTGCTGCCCTTAGTTATCTGGATACGGGCTAAGAGACCAGCCCCGCGTTGGGCCAGAGTACTGCCGGTGGTGCGGTGACGTGCGGCGGCTGGGCGATGGTGAACGGGAAGGGCTTCGTGGTGTTCACTGAGTTTCTCTCTAGTAGTCGGTGATGTCACGTGGCCGTTCTACTGGCTGTGGACGCAGTGCATTGACGGCGAAGCAACGCAGTCTCATCTGTCGGTACTGGCTATGGCGGTATGTGTGTCCGGCCTCGCCGCAGTGGTAGCAAAGTGGGTGGTGGTCAGGGATGCGCCAGACGTCAGTCTTCCTCGGCGCACTGCGCTGGGCCGCTGGCGGACGGTAGGACGTCAGTGGGGGTGGTGGCGGCGGTGGCGTCTGGCGACGGAAGTGCGATGGGGCAGTGTTTTGGCGTGCGAGTGGAAGAGGGGCGTGGCGGCGGGCTGCAGCAGCACAGCTCCCAGCTTGCAGCTGAGGCTCTTGAAGCTGAGAAACGCCCAGCGATTGCTGGATCTGCTGGCTTACGACATCCGCGATGAATTTCACGTGAGGCTGCGCTGAAGCAAGTCATTTTCGCAGCTCTTCTTGCACGATCGCTCGGATCGTCTCACGCAAGTCGAAGGTTCCTGGCGCTTGAATGTAATGCCGGCGTAGCTTGTAGGCGAGAAGCTATGGTAATATTGCCGCGTGCGCATCTCGAACGTCTTTTCTATCGTAGATGCTTCTGAAACAAATTCAGCGACCGTCTTTGGCGGGTTTCTGATCAGCCCTGTGAAGAGTTCCTGCTATACTCCTCGCAAGAGCAGACGGACCTTCTTCTCCTCGGACATGTTGGAGTCAGGGTGGCGGATAAGTCTAATCATATCTTCCTTGAATAGCGCCACGTTTTTGCTTGGCATCTGCATGCAGGTTTCGAGAAGAGCTGCGGCCTTCTCCTTGCGCACCACACTTGCGAAAGTAGTGAGGAACCTGGCGCGAAAGACGTCCCACGTTGTAAGACTTCGCTCTTGATTCTGGAACCAGGTCCGAGCAGCATCTTCTGAGGCCAAATACACATGGCGGAGCTTGTCATCGTCTGTCCATTCATTGAAGGCGGCGACGTGGTCGAACCTTTCGATCCAGCTTTCCGGGTCTTCCAGTGGCGAACCGCGGAAAGTTCGCGGCTCTTTGGGTTGCCGGAGCAGGAGTGGTGCAGGCTGCACGGGGGCGGTCATGGTTGCAGTAGTCGATGTTGGGATTCGGGTCTGCCTGGCTGCTTCAGGAAGGGGCCCGTACTCTGGATGTAGTCCCCTCTGCCTGTGGCTTGATTGCTGTTCAGGGTTAGCGTCCGTGTCTTCTTTGCCGCTTGGGCTGGGGTCGTGGCTTGAAGGGGACATCCGGAACATCAAAGAAGCAGCACAACCCCCAGATGTCATAGGGTCGTGACGCGGCCGAAGACAGGAGACTTTGCGTTGAAATTTAACTGTTTATATGGGCGAACCTGTGCCCGGTAAAGGGAAAGTCCGATTACAGTAGCAGTCTTGGACTGATAGCGGCGAAAGGAGCACCGGCCGTCGATCAACACGTGACAAGCGGCGAAGCTCGTCGGCATTTATACTCATACTCTTGCCGTCGAATGTTCTAGCAGTGTCGCTGGCGGTGGCGTAGGTTCCAGAATAATCTTTACAGTTCGCAGAGTAGGCGTGATCTTATTGAAATGATCTACTATAATCTGGAAGCTTCTCGAAAACTGCGGGCGCGGTGTGCGCTGAGAATTGTGTAGTGTTTTGGAACGAAAACAAAACTAGGTAAATGGAATGTGATAAGATATATATATATATATATATATATATATATATATATATATATTAAACGAGCCTTTGGGTACACACTTCTTTCCCATATTCATTAACGAGGGTCTTGTACTGGAAGACACTTGGTGTCATTAGGTTGTATACGAGGGACTATTGGTCAGCTGCCCGCTCGTAATAAGTTCACGTGCTACGTGGCGCCACACATGCGCATCTCACCGCTTGGCTACACTCGCCGCTTGGCTACAGAGGGCGCTGACTGACACTCCCACTTCTAAATTCACATATAAACCCGAAAAAGTTGGTGTTGAGAAGTCCTATGTGATAGCTGAGCGGTTAGAGCATGGAACGCTTTATTCGAAGGTCGTAGGTTCGATTCCTGTTCACTGCTGGTTGTTTTTTGCACCTTCTTTTCTTTCTTTTTATTTACCGTCCATTTGTTCCAATAACTTCCCCTATATATTCCTTGGCATTATTGTCTGTTAGATTTCATTAATATTGTGTTAAAACACGGAAAACGAGCCCTCAGGTCCACACTTCTTTCCCTTATTCATTAACAAGGGTCTCGTACTAGCAGACTTGGTGCCATTAGGTTGTATACGAAGGACTATTGGTCGGCTGCCCGCTCGTATTAAGTTCACGTGCTACGTGACGACACACATGCACATAAGAGAGTGTTTCACACTCGCCGCTTGGCTACAGAGGGTGCTGACTGACACTCCCACTTCTAAATTCACAAACCAACCCCAAAAAGTGGGTGGAGGGAAGGCCGCTGTGATAGCGCAGAGGGAATTCCACTTCCTGACGCCGAAGCGCACAGACGTGTGATGGCAAGCTTCAGTGGAGCGGCACCAGCGGCCCGTTTGAGCCGCGGAAACAGGTCTTTTGAAGATGGCAAGAATAATGAAGTTGTGTTGCCAACCCTTCCTACTGGACGTATTGTTTTAAATACAGTTTTTTTGCACGCTGACATACGAGCCCGACATTATAGAGTGGAAGATTTCCGTGACACTTTGGCCATCCTGCGACTGCTCCCCGAAGTGGTTGCTTTGGGGGCGTATAGGATGAGCCTCGTGTGGGCGGTAACCTTCAGGAACATACACGCTGTCAAGACGGTTCTATCGCAGGGCGATATCAAGGTAAAATATTGTCGCTGTCTTGTCATTGATCCGGCAAGCCAGGATGTGCGTATGAAAGTGCACTGGCTACTGCACAATATTCTCGATGAGGATGTGCGACGCGCTTTCGAGCCGTATACGACCAAGTGGTTGACGTCAGCAGAGAGTGGTGGCGTCTAAACAGCATCAGTGAAAAAAGGCTCCACTACCCGTATTGTGACACTTCGGTTGAAAGTGGGCGTCCAAACTGACCTGCCTTACCAAGTGAACGTAAGCGGTGAGCAAGCTTTGGTGGTTGTTCCGGGCAGAGCGCCAGTGTGCTTACGCTGTCGAGCAAAGGGGCACATTCGGCGAGATTGCCATGTGCCACTCTGTGATGCCTGCCCAAATTTCGGCCACGAGGAGAATGACTGCACGTTCTTTTATACCAGCGTCACCGGACCCGCCAGTGGCAACGACCACGCAAAGCTGTTAATAGACGAGCATGAAGCTGAAGAGGCAGCAAGCGCGACTGCGGGGAAAGAACAGGTGACCCCGAAATTCGTGAAACTGAGTAGGCCTAGGAGGATGGACAATGAAAAGGTCGAGAACAAGGCATTCGAACCAGAGCCCGAGAAACCGAAAACGACAGACAAGCCAGAACAGCACCTGTCGACTGTGAACGCCCACAGCGACGCAGACACACTGCAAGACAACATGGAAGTCAGTAACAGCGCAGGCAGTGTACTAGCCGCAAAGCGACCAAGAGACGTTGTTATTGAAGACTTGACTACCTCCGGAGACATTGGTAGAGAAGAACCACCAGCAAAAACCGCAGGAATAAGGCGACCAACGTTGAAGCTACGGCCGAACTTGCAGACTAAACCATGGGCCGAGGCCAAGCAGCCTTCGCAAAAGCTTATTGGGACTTGAGTTTTTTGTGCTTTTTTCCGGATGGAAACTAACCCGTAAGTGAGCGGAGTTTGCACACCATGCCTCTGTAAACGCTGGATTGATTGCAGCAACATTTGCAGTAAAACTAAAGCCGTTTTTTTAGAAACGTTCACCTAAAGTAAACACTGTGTTTTGTACTTCCCCCCAAAAAATCATGGCTTACTATATGGAATCAGCCTTACGCGTCGCAACATTCAACGTTAGAGGTTTGCGCTCGAAGAGGCGACAGTATCAGCTACGTCCTTTGTTTCTTGAAAATGACGTTGATATTGCCGCTGTGCAGGAAACAAAAATTGAATCTGAAGAGCAGATGGACACCATATTTTTGAACTTCCGCTCCAGATACAATATATGTGTGAGTAATTCTGTAGGTACTTCAGGCGGATGTCTTCTCCTTACAGAGAACACAATTGGCATTGTTGAAAAAAATGTGCACAGTGATAATGAAGGACGATTAATTGCACGTGATTTTCTTCTTTCCGGCATTAGTTGCCTCGCCGTGGTGGTCTAGTGGCTAAGGTACTCGGCTGCTGACCCGCAGCTCGAGAGATCGAACCCCGGCTGCGGCGGCTGCATTTCCGATGGAGGTGGAAATTTTGTAGGCCCGTGTGCTCAGATTTGGATGCACGTTAAAGAACCCCAGGTGGTCGAAATTTCCAGAGCCCTCCACTACGGCGTTTCTCATAAATTTATGGCAGTTTTGGGACGTTAAAGCCCACATACCTACCTTCCGGCATTAGTTGGCGCCTTTTGTGCGTATATGCGCCAAATACAGAACAAGATAGAAAAGTATTCTTTGAAAGTCTTGATACGTATCTATCATGCGAGAAGGCAGTTATATTTCTAGGCGATTTCAACTGTGTGTGTAACGCCGAAGACAGGGCATGTAAAGCCCCTGTACGTGACTATAGAGCCTTGGTATTGGATTCAATTGCGCGTAAGCGAAGCTTGGAAGACGTGGGATATGTACTGGCACAGAGTTCCCACTATACGCATTACCAGCTCAACAGTCAAGCTAGGCTTGACAGAGCATACGTGTCTACGCCCCTGCTTTTTATGTGCCAGGGTTGCGAAGTGAAGAATGTTTCATTTAGGGACCATAGTCTAGTAAAGTTCACCATTAATAAAAAAGAAAAGCCCAAATTCAATTGGGGACTCTGGAACCTAAATGACAAGCTACTTGAGGATAAGAAGTTTGTAGAAAACGCTAAAAAGCAATTAAAAGAAGTGGTGAAAGGTAACGCAAGTAGTTCAATATACACATAAGAATACTTCAAAGAAAAAGTAAAAATAGAAGCAATTTGAAGGTCAGTTTCAATAAAACGCACTAACCTGAAAAAAGAAAGACAACTACAATGCGAGCAAGATTTTTTGTTATGTCAAGATTGTGCGCAACCAGGAGTGCGCAGTAAAAAATAGGAAGAGTGAAACAGGAATTTGAAGCCATAGATACGGAAAGGTACAGAGGAGCGGTGGTACGCGCAGAAAGACTGGTGGGGTGAGGTTCCCACAAAACGTGCAGTCACAGATAAAAAGAGCTACGCAACAAGAAACAAAATAAGGGCAATAGAATACGAAAATGAAGTCACCACAGATAAAACCAAGATTGAGCACGCGTTTGTGGCATATTTCCAAGAGCTGTGGCGGGGCGTCAGAGCGTACACGAGTACGTATAGTCGGCGTTACTTGTCACTTATGCCGAAGCTTGAGGATGAGGTAAAAGCGAGATTATAAGCACTTATCTTGGTCAGAAGAATCGAAATCACGATTAAAAAATTGAACGGTAAAACACCTGGTCCAGATGGACTGGGTGTAGTATTATATAAGAAATTTTGAAACCTTGTGGCAGAAGCTTTGTGCATTGTGTTAGATGAGGCATACGAAAGGAAAGAGTTACCAATATCTTTTCGGAGAACACGCATCGTGTTAATCCCAAAAACTGAAGATCCCAGGAAACAGCTGTCCATCTCATCCTTCAGACCCACAACCCTAGCGATTGTTGGCTACAAATTATTCATTGGTGTTTTGGCCAGGCGAATCCAAACAGTGATTACAGAAATAGCCGGACCACATCAGACCTGTGGCGTAAACGGCAGAACAATTATGAAGAACATTCATATTGCACGAAATATGTTAGAATGCTGCGGTGTGTTTGATTGTAAAGTAGCTATGCTACAAATTGATCTCGAGAAGGCATTTGACCGCGTGAACCATGATGTACTTTTCAGCATTCTTGACTATGTCAACATAGGGTCTGTGGTGTTGGAAGAGGTCCGAATGGCGTGCACGGGATGCACTACGAGAATTATAATAAACAAACAGCTTAGTGACAATATACAAGTTTTATCGAGCGTAAAACAAGGATGCCGAGCATCGGCACTGCTTTTTGCTATCTATTAGGAACCTCTATGCCAGAAAGTTTTACAGAATGATCGGGTGCGGGGGTTTCATCTGGTGTCTGGAGAGGTCAAAATACTTAGTTACACCGACGATATTGCTGTGTTCTGCCAAGATCGGGAAAGTATCAGAGAAGCACTAAATGATGTGAAGTTCTTCTGCGATTGCACTGATAGTAGACTTAACTGCAGTAAATGCCTTGGAATATTGCACGGAAACTGGCAAAGCACACCATCAATATTTGAAAGCATTACATGGAAGGTTATACCTTACAAGTACTTGGGGGTATCTCTCCAACACTACAGGGACACTGCAGATTTTTGGAAAGGAGAGACAGAGTAACTAAGAGACAAGACAAAAAGTGAGGTGGGCGCGATTTCTCAATGTTTACGAGGTCAACAGTGTACAACATATTTCTTATTTCACGAGTATGGTATGTTTACAAGTGCTATTCATGTCACGTGTTGCTGTACAAAAGCTACACATAGTGATCGCAGTGTTTAACTGGGCGTCCACGTGAGAAAGGACAAGCCGAACAAATCTGTTTCGTTCTGTGAAAAGTGGGGGCCTTGGTCTTGTACACTTTTTTTTGAGGCAGATAGTATCTAGGTTTGTTTTTTTACGATATCAAGGTAATCGTTTTTTGAGAACGTTTATACATGTGCGGCTGTCCCATTTCTTGGCTGATTTTATTGTAACCACAGTCAATGGGGTGACAGAAAGACCTAAGGGGTACATGAAAGGAGTGATTGCTGCTTTGGAAATATTGAGAGTGCGATTTTTGATGGAGTATCTCTCTGGGGTTTCGCGAAAGAGACTGTACAAGGACCTTGTAGAAACCATGTTTCCAGAGCCTTTGTATAGAACATTGTACCCTAACGGGCCCTGGGAAGACGCTTGAAGAGAGTGAAGAAGATGCCAATTAGATCATCAATGAAGGCATTCTTTTTCAAACTTCACAGCGGCACACCCCCTACCAATTCATGGCTCCGAGAAAAAGTCATATTCGTCCCCTCAGTGGATTGCATTATCTGCAAAAAACTTGAGACAGTTGACCACATCTTTCTAGACTGTACTGATGCAGTCTTTCTCTGGGACATGCTTCAAAGTACCCTGAAAAAGAACTGCCAGTTACACAGTATGGCATCCGTTTTCTGCCAGTCATAAACGTAGGCGGCGTGCCCTACGATATGTTCATGGTATTGGTTATTCACAGTGTGTGACGAACACGGATTGCAGTGCGAAACGCAGACGTGAATCCCTGGCCCGCTCGAGAGTACTTCATAGAAAGTTTAATGTATCTGATGGCTGCATACGAGGCACAAGATAAGCCAGAGTGGTTGCCATGTTTAGATAAGTTGGTGGGCATAAAGCGTCTGCCTTTTTAACCCCCATGTGCTGGAAGATGTGACAGCACTTTTACACGTAACACTGCAGTGTATTCTCTTATTGACTTGTACTGTGTGCGAAACAGACAGTAAAGAAAAAAAAGGTGTGATAGCTCAGTGGTTAAAGCATCTGACGCGTTATTTGAAGGTCGTAGGTTCGATTCCTGCTCATGGATGGTTATTTTTTCACCCTCTTTTTTCTTATTTACATTCCACTTGTTTCTATAACTTCCCCTATACATTCCTTGGCATTATTGTCTGTTAGATCTTATTATTATTATTGTGTCAAAACACGGAAAAACAAGCCCTTAGGTACACTTCTTTTCCTTATTCATTAACGAGGGTCTCGTACTGGCAGACTTGGTGTCATTAGGTTGTATACGAGGGACTATTGGTCAGCTGCCTGCTCATATTATGTTCACGTGCTACGAGACGCCACACATGTGCATAAAAGAGTGTTTCACACTCGCCGCTTGACTACAGAGGGCGCAGACTGACACTCCCACTTCTACATTCACATATAAACCCCAAAAAAGTGAGCGGAGGGAAGGCCACTGTGATAGCTCAGTGGTTAGAGCATCCAACGCGTTATTCGAAGGTCGAAGGTTCGATTCCTGCTCAGGGCTGGTTATTTTGTCACCCTCTTTGCTTTCTTCTTGCCCCGCCACGGTGGTCTAGTGGCTAAGGTACTCGGCTGCTGACCCGCAGGTCGCGGGATCAAATCCCGGCTGTGGCGGCTGCATTTCCGATGGAGGCGGAAATGTTGTAGGCCCGTGTACTCAGATTTGGGTGCACGTTAAAGAACCCCAGGTGGTCAAAATTTCCGGAGCCCTCCACTACGGCGTCTCTCATAATCAAATAGTGGTTTTGGGACGTTAAACCCCACAAATCAATCAATCAATTTTTGCTTTCTTCTTATTTACGATCTAGTTGCTCTAAAAACTTCTCCTATACATTCCGTGGCATTATTGTCTGTTAGATCTCATTATTATTGTGTCAACACATAGAAAAACGAACCCTTAGGTACAAACCTCTTTCATATATATATATATATATATATATATATATATATATATATATATATGTATATATGTATATATACATATGTATATATATATATGTGTGTGTGTGTGAGTGTGTGTGTGTGTGTGTGTGTATTCACACACACCGCGTCCCACATTATATACTTTGGTATATGTCTGATCTAAAGCCATATCAGTCGCAATATATTCTCTCATGTATATCAATATTTGCATATTTATTTTATTTTGTATTAAATGAATCTTTTATGTTGGATACTACCACTGTTGTTCATTTGCTTGTTCCGAATAGCATTTATTGTGTACCTTTAATAGAAGGTTCAAATTTCGCGCATTCTAAGTTACTCGTTTCTTTCTTTTTTATATAAAGATTTAGACGCGTTACTTATTTCTGTAGTTCATACGTACATATAGTTACGTACGTTATTGTTATACCAACGCTTTTAAATCAGGAATAATAGGGTAAGATGCGCAAATAAGGTTGCGCCAGCGCGGCTGTAACCGTTTTGCTTGTTAGGACGTGTTATCCGCTGTTCAACCGACGACCACCTCGTGAAGGGTTGTGTTTGAGTCGATTTCCCTCGTGTATGAAGTCCGCTTGCGTTCCGTATTCGTGTTTCGTGTTCTGCAAGTACTGCTCATTGTAAAGATGCGCTACACTAAAGCGAGGACGTGTGGCCTCGTATCGTGAAGCACTCGCCAGGTATGCACCACATTACCTGTGCTCTGTTACCACCGCGTCAGCCACGTATTTCGTACCATGTGCATGATAAGTGAGCTTTTGTGTACGAGGCGAGCCCGTTTGTCTGTAGGATTTAATCAGGGTAAAGGCAAAGTTTTGCGAACTTAAGCATGAACGAGTTTTTCTTTTGTATGAAGTGTGAAGCAGGGAGCGCATGCGTGCGCAGCGGAAATTTGGCGGCACATTTGAGCTGAGTTGGGATGGCGCCCATCTCTGTCGGCAGTGGTGTTGGAGGGGGCCCTGCTCGTGAGTGACCATTAATTTTGTTTAATAAATCTGGGGCGTTTCTTAGCTGTAGGCGTTGATCATGGCTAGGGTGCGTAAGCCCGCCATATTTATGGTGCGGCATTGAAGTGAACGTGCCTACGTCAATTTGATGCGCTTAACTTTTTATTTTAAACAGCTACAGCTTTGTTATCCGTTATGACTACTATCAGAGAAAATTTTCCTTGCGAGTGGCCGAATATATGCCGGTGTATGCATCCGCGCCGGCACGCGTCTTTATAAACTACCATGATAGTTGAGTTGATGCGTGTTCATGTGCAGCGTGTTGCATTGTCTTAGGTAGGGCTCACAAAGTTTGACTTACGCTTGGGTGTTCATGGAGCTCATTTAGTAAAATTCGAACTTGCGGTATACACCCTATGCATAGACTACCTGATGCGGCCAAAACCCGTGCATTTTAAGCTATTCGTTAAACGCGAACTTCATCTTCGAATGAATATTTCATGGCTAAATTCTGCCGAATCACGATACCTTTCTGTGTGAGCACAAATTCGGTCATTAGTCTAAGCGTTCAAGCACCACAGCTTTGCTTGCTTGCTTGCTTGTTCCTTTTTTTGTGGCTCTCACCCACTAAAGGGGATTGGCCAAGAAGCCGGTGGTTAAAGCAAGTCAATACTTTTAGGTTTCCTAGACTAGGGGAATATGATTACTGTGTTTTAAATGTGAAATTAATTTGGCGCAATGTAAAAAAAGGATAAAAAGACGGGGGAGAGAAATAATAGAATTTGTTGAATATCTGAGGTGGTATCATTATATGAAATTCTCCAGAAAGTTAAATCTTTTCAGTGTATCACCTAAATATTAAGTGGTAGTGTGGCTAGTAAAATTCGAGGGCTGATTGCTGACTCAGCAAGGTAATCTTCTTGTGCTTTATATGAATTCGCATAGAGCCCCGCAGATGTTCCGGTCGCTGTGTCCCAATGATATGGCCCCAAAAGACAAAATATTGTTTACTCTGCTTGTTTCCACTATGTCTTGATTTTGTTATTTTCTTTCGGTTGAATAAATATTGTATGCGCCTTTCCCAGCACTAATGTCCAAACCTTGCTAAACGTATTTCCACGTTTTTTTGCATTAAACAGCCAGTGATGCTTATGTGAGGTGTACTATATTTTTAGTCAACAAGAATAATTGAAACTAATGACCATAGTTTAGCAGCAACCAATAGTTCTTTAGATATAATATTATCTGACATTATTGATATAATCGTTCCAATGTGAGCAGCCTGAAGAAAGCTACATTATTCGCATTTGAACTCAAATTCATGTTTTAACATTATAAGTTAACCTTCAATAGATACTTGATGAAATTGCATACGATCATGTTCGTGATATGGTATCATTGAATTTGCATGTCAACGCACCATGAACGGGTGCAATAAGCATGATTTTGACGCATCGGTGAAGTGAAAATTGCATAATACTTCATAAAGTTGCAACTGTGTTCGTCAAGAACATCAAAAAAGTTTGTCTTGTAACATCTCAACTTTGTGTACATCCTGCTAGTTTAAGACACATTGTTCCAAATAATTTTCAAAAGACTGAAAAATTTCAGTTTTGCCAAAAGACTCATATCACTAAATTGTTCTTTCTGTGTTTCCATCGCAGCCTACGCATGCTCCTTGTGCAAACTGAGTGTGAAAGAATTCTGGACAAGCCTGTCGTCAGTGGTAGCTCGTAGAAATGTTGGCTGCAGATGTACAACAGCTGCACATGGCTTCTGTTTCCTATGAAAAGGGAACTTCACTGAGCCACCTGGTTGCTTTATTCAAGGAGCTCGCATATTCAGGATGTTCAAAATAAAGCCCTTTGTTTTTTTTTAAAAAAGTCAGTGCTGCAAGATATGTGTGTAAAAACCACTTTTATAGATATCAATTTGTTCAGGGGGACACAATGTGCAACAATACTTCTTACTGTCAGCCGTGTCGATGAATAAGACACATTATTGAACTTATTAAAGACTGGAGGCCCCTATGCATGTAATAAAATTGTAGCCTGTCACATTTCTGCCTAGATCCAAAGAATTTTTGATTTATTGATTGATATGCGGGGTTTAACGTCCCAAAACCACCATATGAATATGAGAGACGCCGTAGTGAAGGGCTCCGGAAATTTCGACCCCTTGGGGTTCTGTAACGTGCACCCAAATCTGAGCACATGGGCCTACAACATTTTCGCCTACATCGGAAATGAAGCCGCCGCCGGGATTTGAACCCTTGACCTGCGGGTCAGTAGCCGAGTACCTTAGCCACTACACCACCGCGGCGGGGCAAAAAAATTTTGCATACCTGTGACATACTTTACGTATTTTTATACAACAGATGGCTAATTTGGGTGTGAAAAGCTTTTCGAAGTATACTTTCCATAGTGTTTCAAATGCCTCGAAAAAAGCCTTCAGGTAAGAAGTTACCTTTGTATTGAGTTTCTCACGTAACACCTTTGTTTGTGTTTTTGAACAATAAATGTACTCTCAATTACTAGAAAACGCTGAAAAAGTGAAAACTTTCCCAGTGACAATGATCTGTTGAAGCTTCATGGGCTAAGGCTGATGTTTTATTCTTTTTTTTTTCTTCAACCACCAGCTGATGTACGCTACCTGTTCAAATATTGCTTGTAAAATGCTCTAAAGTGTACAGTGTAAATGAAAATAAATTAATAATTTTGCAGTTTCACGTGGTTGTTGATACACAATCCACTTATAACAGCCTTCATTATGCAGCACCATACAGGCTATCAAGTGGCCTAATTTTTGCTCTGCATAAAGGTAGCTAGGATACTTATAAGACACATACAATAGACAACCTTGAGTAGACATAAACATGGTAGCAAAAGATATGACGGTTGAAAGACATACAAGACAGTTACATATCAAATACACACAGGACGGTAACAGATTGGTCACATACATGACGAATGCTAAGAGGAGACAAAAAGTCGGCGGCCAAATCATTGCTTCTTGGAGACATGCAGTTTGCGTCCTCATGCTGCCACGGCAAAATGTAATGACACAAGTCACGACGATTTTCAGTTAATGGCAGTTGCACTATAGCAGTTTGCAATGCATAGAAACATGTTCTTTTGTATGAATAAATAATGTGAAAAAGTGCGGAACGATGCAGGTCTAATTACAGTAAGGAAGTTGTAGAAAGTTGTGGAAATTGTAGAGCTGAAGCAATACAGCCGAAATATGAATATTGAAATCCAAGGTCTTCCGCTAATCGAAAAACAAAACTTTGAGAAAACTGTCGCAAACATCGCCAAGTGCTTAGGAGCTGATGTCACAGATAACGACAATGAAGTCGCGCACCGTGTATTATCGAAAGATAAAAAGAAATCATATGTTGTCAGATTCTTCACCAGAACGGCGCGAGACAAGATGTTGTCCGCAGCAAAAAAGAATAAACTAGGTAGCACTCGTCTTGGTTTTGACAACAGTAACCCTGTATATATAAATGAACACCTGTGCATGGAAATGAAGGCTCTGCTCAGTAAGGCGTGGCAAGCAAGGCGTGAAAGAGAATGGAAATATGTATGGTCATCACAGGGCAGGATCTTTATTCGGAAAGCAGACAGGGCATCTGATTTAAATGTAACTTCTGAGGCGGACCTCGCTAAAGTAGTTTAGCTTAATAGCTGACCTATATTTCTGCTGTGATAATGACAATGTATTCCAGCGTTTCTGAATTGAACTCGTAGGTAACTGGCCGTCATAGGAGGAAGCCCACGACATTTCTTCACACTAATATGCAGTCAGCTTGTTCGAAAGAAGAAAACTTTCTATTGTTTCTTGATGAGTTCATTTTTTTCTTTTCCGTTATTATGATGACTGAGACTTGGTACCGTAGAGAAACAGACGTGTTTTGTATTGACGAATATAATGTTGTGTACCAAAATAGAATATTGAGAACTGGTGGTGGTGTATGCTTGTATGTCAAAGCTGAAATAACGTAAGAGTATCGTGAAGATCTGTCTCTGTGCACCGATGACCTTGAGGCGTTAACTCTACAGTATCACAACTACAGTTTTGTTGCAATTTACAAGCCACCAAGTGGCAATTTTGATTAATTTCTTCAATATTTAGAAAACCTATTTTTCGTTGTAAACCAATTTAATTACAAACCACTGCTTGGAGGTTATCTTAACATAGATATGTTGAGCGACACACATAAACAGATGAGATTTTCAGATCTTCTTGCTTCTTTTTTCTTAAGCGTAATTACCATTCCAACACGTATTACTGATACCACTTCTACTCTATTAGACTTGTTTATCACAAGTAGTACAAACAGTACGTTACAGGCAGGCGTCCTGCGTGCCCCGATAAGTGATCATTTGCCCATATATCTAGTCATAGAAAACATCACCAGTGTAAGGAGTCGAATCCTTCCTGCCGTTCACTTTCAACAAATTATTCCGAAACGCTATCTTCTTTTAGAGAGGAAATTACAACTCTAATTTGGAACAACGTTCTATCTAGTTCTTTTGCTGATCTTGCTTATGATTGTTTTATTGATACACTATGTTCAGTGTATAAAAATAACATTTTACTTACAAAGCTTTAAAGAGACCAAAACGGGCGCGCAAACCTTGGATTTCTTCCAAAATACTCAATATAAAAAATAGGTTGTATCGAGATTTTCTCATAAAGCAAGACCCGGATAAATTTAAAGCTTTTAAAGTATACAGAAATAAACTCACTAAACCACAAAAGCAAGCTCAACGCGATTATCACATCAAGATGTTTGACGGTGTCACCGATTCTAAGCAACTATTGAACGAACCTAATGCCATTATATCTACCAAACAAGTGTCTATTGATATTAGTGAGCTGGTGATCGAAAATAAAATAAACGAGGGCGCAGTACTAGCAAACAAGTTTAACGAGTACTTTACCTCACTTGTTGACAGCAGTCATAAATGTGATTCATCAGGTTATTTGCCTCCTGCTTTAAGTAATTTTGTGTTTGCAAATCCTACAGACGCACAAGAGGTCATCAGCGTTTTTCAGCATTTCAAATTGAGTAAAAGCGAGGACATAGATGGCTTAAAACTAGAACCTATAATATACATTTTAGATATCATATGCGCCTGCTTAGTACATATTTATAATCTCGTGTTCACCACTAGGCTTTTCCTCAGAGAATGAAAAATGCCGTGCTCTCTTCCCGATTTTGGAGCGACTGCACAAAGAAATAATATCTGTGTTGTCGGAGGAACTCTTCTTTCTGGTGAGGAGGAATTCCTTCGACACTGGTCCTGCCATTTTGTGCTCATCTGTGAGAGACGTGTAAGGCTTGTTTTCAGGCCTGCCTGGTATTGGTAGAATAATCTTTATTTAGTAGTCATACAAATATTTTGTAAATTGTATGTAAATATCTGACATATTGATCTCTACATTTCATTTATGTGTTTTTCGTTTACCATGTATTGTGCATATGTAGACATTTTTTGTAACAATTCCTGTTTAGTTGGGTAAGTTGTGTATGTTGTGTTCCGTTTACATATGTACACATATCTTTTTGTAACAACTTTTGGTGTGTCTGTGGATGTTGTGTTCTGTCACAATGTCCTGTTGGATTTTAATTGATGTTCACTGTCTGTGAGAAGAAATTTCTCTAAACGAAAAATGCTAAAGTAACGGTTATATATAAGGATGGGGACAAAAGCATTTAGGAAACTACAGACCGATTTCGATTTTACCAGTTTTCTCTAAGGGGTGCGAAAAACTGATTTTCATTCGGTTATCAAATTTCTTTAATAAACACAACATTATTACGCCGTCACCATTCGCTTTTTAGTCAGGCCTCTCAACCGAAAGTGCCTTACTATACCTAGAGGAATTGATTCTAAGAAATAAAAAAGCAAAAAACTTACGCTAGGAATATTTCTAGATTTCTCGAAAGCTTTCGATAGAATAAACCATGATATCTTGCTTGAAAAACTTCACTGTTATAGAGTTCGCGGTACCGTTTTAGCTTCAATAAGAAGCTACTTATCTAATAGGAAACAATGTGTATCAATCAATCTGAAGCTATCATCATCCATGAACGTTAAGAATGGCGTACCTCAAGGTGGCATTTTGGGACCCCTATTATTTAATATTTTATCAATGATAATGTACGTATCGACAGCTCTGTAGAAGATGTAATCTACGCGGACGATACTAGTATATTTTTTCTGGGGAAACGGCTGATGATCTCATTGTTTCTGCTAATGAAATACTAAATAAATATATGCCTGGACTGTGGCAAATTCTTTACACATTAATTGCTCTAAAATCAAGGCTGAACTGTTCCGTGCGAAAGCCAGGTCATTTGAAACGTCTCACAAGCTAATACTTAATAACGCTGAAATTAAACTTTGCCAAACTGTTAAAACTTTCGGTGTCCATTTTCACGAACACAAGGTATGGAATTATCATGCAAAACACATTAGTCACAAACTGTAAAGTTCTAGGTCTGTTGGGTCAAGGCCAGTACATACTACCTGTGAAACAAAAATATTAATGTGCAATGCTTTTTCTTCTTCACATTTACACTATTGTCATCTGGTCTGGTCTACAGGCTCTAAAGTATCTCTAAAAAACCTGGTCGTGTTAGAAAAAAAATGCCTTGCGGTGCATTGAAGGTGTATCCTATAACGCACACACTGCTTCAATATTTGCAAATTATAGAATTTTAAGAATTATCTGTTCTTATGAATACCAGCTTCTGTCAGCTTTAAAATCAGAAATACGCAGAGGAAGTATCTTTCTACGCACCTTGGCCACCTTGCGACCAAACCCTGCCACTCGCATTACTCGCTGTACGGAGACTTGGCAAGTACCTTGTCCTCGCGCAAACTATGGATTTGAAACATTACGTTACCGTTTTCCAAGTGTGATGAACAAATGGAAACTAACAACGGATAATCTGCGTATATTGTCTAAAACTGAAATGTTAAATTGGACGTGCTGATTGTGTTGTACTTGAATCTTGGGTGGTTTTTGTAATGGTTATTCAGTTTTAATATTTCATGCATTGCTTTGTTATGAATATTTTTGTATGTATTTTAGACTTGTGATTCTATTTATTGGTATCATAGGCCACATGCGTGTTTCGTTTTGTATTGTCGCTTTCCACTGCCTGTAATTTTTGTAATTTTCTCTAAATTTGTAGTTTAGAATTTTTTCTGGGTGAAAGGGGCCACTCAAGCTGTGAAATGCAGCTTTTTTCCCTTCGTACCAAACCACGGATACAGTGTGTACTTGTCACGTGGTTGAATAAACGCAATTTCAATGGAAAGTGATGTGGAAACTCTACCAGATATCTATTGGGTGAATTACCCACCATTATTGGACACATTGTTGAACGTTCATTTTAATTTACGATGCTTGATTGGTAGAGCTAGTGATATAGATAGAAGAGGTGCAGTGCAAAGACAAGCACGGGAACAAATAAAGCAAAAATGGTGTTTGTCATGACTCGTTGCCGCATGAAAGTGAAAAAGACAAGACAAACACCATTTGTGTTTTGTTTGTTTTTTGTTTTCACCGACCCCCCTCTATCATATATGACCAGCGGCACAACTTATGCGTTTTAAATAAGAAATGAATGGTCGATTATGTGTCTCCAATGGTCTGCGATTTACCCAACGCTTATTAAGGTGAGATTAAGTTACGAAAATAACAATACAATAAAATGGCATATATGTTCATTGAACATCCGCATATCCGCCCTGGACACCGTCAGTACTCCCACTGAATCGCCAATTAGTATGCGCCTTAGAGTCCTGCGGATGACCGCTGGACGCCGATCGGCGATATGCGGACGACCAGTGGATGATCAAGACATTCGCAAGCGGTTGTCCAGTGGACGTCCATCGGTGTTTAAATGCCCATTGGTTTAATGAACTAATGAGATGATATTGATACAAGTCATCAATAACATCAACAAAGGCACCATAAAGGCGATGAAGACGACGATTGTACGAAAGCACGTGGGGGGTTGCCACTCCGCCATCTTGGTTTAAGGACACTGTGTACTCCGTCTACAGTCGGTAAATATATTTCTACACTCTGCCTATCCTCACCCTGTGACATTTTGGTGGAGGTACCGGGGTAACGAGATGGACCTACCTTATTGTTATGAGACTCCAACGATACCTGAACCACGTTATTGTTCTGTGGAATACGTTGGCCTAGCGCCCCAAACTGTTACGTATCTAACCATGAAGTCATTTCCTCCATTACCCGACGGTGATTATGTGCTGGTACCAATTTCGGACGTGTTATTAGACAAAAATGTTGCCCTTCCTCATATTCTGTTGACGATTACGAATAATGTGGCGTCACTACCGATACTGAACTTCAGTTTGTGCGCTCAAGATGTTCCAGATGGCATGACTCTAGCCAAAGTGTCTTCGATCAGTGAACATTCTGTTTCTGCATTCATTACAGATGCTCCTTTGCCCGCTATTGCATCTTCTTAACAGAGCTCCACTGATGCCGACTTTGACAAGATGATCGCGGCAGACCTCTTTCCAGCACAGGCAGCCGATCTCCGGCATATCTTGGCATCTTTCAGGGACATCTTCGACTTTGGCGAGAGCCCTTCAGGAAAGACGTCAGTTGTTACTCACAGGATAAACACTGGAGACGCCAGCCCAATCTGAGGACGTCCTTATCGCGTGTCACATGCAGAGTGACAAGTCATCCAACGTGAAGTTGATAAAATGCTCACAAAAGACTTCATTGAACGATTTGCAATTCATGGGCCTGACCAGTCGTTCTAGTAAAAAAGGATGGCCGCAGGCGCTTCGGCGTTGACTACAGTCACCTAAACAAGGTGACGCGCAAGGACGTCTACCCACTGCCACAGATTGACGATGCCCTCGACTGCCAGCACGGGTCTGCCTACTTCTCCTTTATCAACCTGCGTTCAGAATATGGGCAGATTTTCTTCGTATAACTACACCGTGAAAAGACTGCATTTGTTACACCGGATGGACTTTTCCAGTTTAAGGTAATGCCCTTTGGCCTATGCAAAGCTCCCGCTACACGGACTCCCTGCTACGGGGTTACAAAGGGTCAACGTGCCTCTGTTATCTCGATGACATCATTGTATTCTCGCCATCATTCGAAAGTCACCTTAGCCGTCTGTCAGCGTTTTAGAAGTTTTAAAAAGGGCAGGCCTACAGCTCAACTTCTCCAAATTGCCGTTTTGGCAGCCAAACAATAACTGTGCTAGGCCATCTTGTCAGTGCTAAAGGCGTGCAGCTCGATCCCGACAAAATTCGCGTCGTCAAAGATTTCCTCGCACCACTTTCCACGAAAGATGTACGGAGCTTTGTCGGCCTCTGTTCCTATTTCCGGCATTTCGTCCACAACTTCGCCGACATTGCCCATCCTTTGATACAGCTACTGAAGAAAGACACGCCGTTTTTTAGGAGTCCCCAGCAAGCCAACTCGTTTCGCCGACTTATTGCGGTGCTCACTTCCCCGTCCATCGTAGGTCCTTTCGATCCTTCAGCGCCGACTGAAGTTTGCACCAACGCCAGAGGACACGGTATTGGTGCTGTCCTCGTTCAGCAGCAGCAGGGTCCGAATCATGTAATCGCCTACGCAAGACGCCTCCTCTGCCCATCCGAGTGCAAGCTTTCCATCACTGAGCGCGTGTGCCTCGCTCTTGTATGGGCAGTTGGAAAATTCCGACCATAGTTGTTCGGCCGCCACTTTTCGGTCATCACGGATAAGCATGCCCTGTGCTGGTTGTCCTCTCTCAAAGATCCCTCTGGACGCCTGGGTTGTCGGGCTTTCAAGCTACAGAAATATAGCTTTGAGGTGAGTTACAGGTCTGGCTGAATGCACCACGATGCCGACTCTCTATCTCGCCATCCCGTCGATCCTCCCCCTGACCTGTCAGTGCACGATTCTGATGCTTGTGTCTTCGCCATTGCTGATTTCACGGAAATACGTAGGGAACAACTCAGTGATGCCAATTTGTGGTATATCATAAGCCGTCTAGCTTCTGACACCTCGGATCCTTCCCTTCGCCTGTTCACGCTTCATGACAGAATTCTCTACCAGTGCAACACAAGCACCGAACGCCCAGAACTTCTGGTAGTTCCTGAAACGCTCCGTTCCACTGTGCTTGAACAACTTCATGATGCCATAACTGCTGCGCATATCGGAGCAGCCCGCACGTATCACCACGTACGGCGTCGATTCTTTTGGCCCGCCCTTAACGTCTCTGTGTGCCGATACGTTGCATCTTGTGAGTCTTGCCCGCGCCGCAAGCATCCTTCATTGGCACCATCAGGCCCACTACATCCTATCGACATTCCAACAGACCCATTCTACCGCGTCGGCCTCGATCTCATTGGACCATTTCCAACGTCTCTGAGTGGGAATAAGTGGGTAGCGGTAGCTACAGACTACGCGACACGCTTTGCCATCACGCGAGTACTACCAACACGCTGTGCTACTGATGTCGCGGACTTTCTCCTTCATGACGTTATTCCTCACTCTGGAGCACCGCGTCAACTGCTGACCGACCGTGGTCGTTTATTTCTCTCCAAGATCAGGGACGACATTCTTCGCTTGCGTTACACACGTCATAAACTCACCACTGCATACCACCCGCAAACAAAGAGACTCACTGAGCGCCTTAACCGCACACTGGCGACTATGCTATCTATGTATGTCTCCGCAGATCATCGTGATTGCGATGCCACTTTGCCTTACGTAACATTTGCCTACAACTCGTCACGACATGACACTGCTGGCTTTTCTCCATCTATCTCTTGTATGGCCGTCACCCAAATTTGCCTTTTGACACTCTTCTGCCGTCGCATACTGACACTCCTACCGAGTACGCTCGCGATGCAACTACTCGGGCTCAAGCGGCCCGCTGGATTGCCCGGGATCGCCTTTTCGCTTCGCAACTCTCTCAAATTGATAGCTACGACAGCCGTCACAAAGCTGTCTCTTTCTCCCCAAGATCGTTGGTCTTGCTCTGGACTCCCTCCCGTCACGTTGGCCTGTCCTCGAAGTTCCTTGCTCGCTACAACGGGCCTTACAAAGTCTTGCACCAGCTGACTGAGGTCACCTATGAGATTGCCCCCTTGGACACTCTATCTTCATCATCCCTGCGGTTCACTGATATCGTATGCGTCTCCCGCCTTAATCCGTACTTCTCTGCGCAAGATCGCAGAATTTCTTAAGCGCCGAGACGGCACTTTCACCGGCGGCGGCTATATGATACAAGTCATCATTAACATCAACAAAGGCACCATAAAGGCGATGAAGATGACAATTGTACAAAAACTTGCGGGGGGTTGCCACTCTGCCATCTTGTTTCAAGGAAACTGTGTACTCCGACTACAATCGGTTAATATATTTCTACCCTCAGCGTACTTGCACCCCGTGATAATAATAAGACACCACGGTGTTGAGAAATTGTCTGATGAGTTTTTTCCGTATTTCATATTTACCATTATGGAATTCTAAAACAACAAGATGTAATTAAAACGAGAACTTAGGGAAAACACAATAGCTTAAAACCCCCATTTTTATAATCAACAGGAAGCGTACTTTTTTAGGCGGGAATAGAAGAGAGATAAAAGACTTGACTTCATGTTGTCGTTGGAACACTACTTATTTCAAGTGCCAGCGGCTGCTGGACGCTCACCTGGTCATTCAAGCCAGTCACAATGCACCACCTGCACTGTCACATTCATTGATGGTTCACTTTTATAGGTTTTATTTCGATTTTCAAAAAGTGGTGCCATTTAGGAACACAGCCTGAATGCTTGTCTTTGTTTTTCAGTCGGACTCGCGTAAAATTTAGCAAGCTTGCTTGGGAAAATATTACGCGTCATTCATGCTCGAAATAAATCAATTTTATACGTGAGAAAGTATTATGTTTTCTATACTATGTATTGAGCGAAGGGGTGAATATGCTGACACGTAAACTCTACGAGCAGAACTGCTATTACAGGCATTGGTGGCAGCGCCAAAAATATCGCCAGTTTCCCAAAATGAACGAGGAAGTCAACAAGAAAGTTTGCGTTCTCGAAGCGCCTCGCGTTTCGTTTTATTTTTTTTCATTTACGAGCAACCTCGTTTACGTGTTGCTCCGCTGAGATCGAAATAAATTTGTCTTTTACGCTATCGACAAAGGTGTGATAGGTTGCTGTATAACAACAAAAGGTCAGAGATGTTTAGCAGTTTTCATAAATGAAGGCGGAGCAGAAGAACAAAAAAAACTATTCAAGCTAAGAAGAAAGTTAAACCAGATGTGCCACTCTTTTTGTATATGAAGAATATGCAAGTCTCCTAAAAGAACAAAAAGCCAGTTTCTTTCAATAGCTGTCGCCATACCACGCTCACTTTACAAGCATGCGCGGCAAATAGCAATACGGTCTGATGATATTTCTGTTTTTAACACGGCAAACTTGTAAGCGCATTTTATGCTATGACCAGTACGGCCGTGGATATGCCGTCGAGTTGATGAGCGCATGAGTGAAGTTGAATGTTTCAATAAAGAACCCACTACGTTCCCCATCAAGCAGGCTCAATAAAGTAAACAGAGACGGAAAAGACACGCGCACACGACACGCACTCATGCACACAAACACACGTGGCAATCTGTGCCTGAGTGTTGCCACCACTTTTCCCCACTGTATTGGTTCATGATGGACAACCAGGGCGTTCAACTTTGCACCGCATACTTTAATCTTTGTACGTCTGGATAAACCAAAATTTTGTACACGCATATATATATATATATGTATATATATATATATATATATATATATATATATATATATATATATATATATATATATATATATATATATATATATATATATATATATATATATATAAGACAAAACGTTTAATAAAAAAAGAAAAAAGCAAAGGATAACTTGTGGGTTGGGCTTCTATAACCTTTATCCTAGCGCCAAACCATAAGAGACCGTTTTGAATTGCTAGAAAGTGTGATTCTTTGCCTGTACACTAGTCAGGCTGTGTTGCATAAATCAGTGGTGCACTTCTTGTATTGGTAATTTTGGTACAGGCCAGGTTGTCACTGAATTGATCTGTCGGTGTTGCTCACAGCATCAGCTTATTCTCAATGGTTGCATGGTAAAATACATGAAGAATCAGCATAATAAGTGTTGTCAAACGGTAATCAATTAGAATATTTTTTCGATAATATACATGTTATTTTGTTTCTTTCTCTGACAAATAAATGGATTCTTCTAACCGTACCAGTGTGCGGGACGTTATGCTGCAAATACTTGCCCGTGACATCTACCTTCAAATTCATTGCCCACAGAGATTGTATTTTAGTATACCACTATATGATTACGAAAAAAATAAACGCACCGTGTAGCCCACAGAACCAAAAATAACAATACTTTCTGCATGGAAAATGAAAACCAAGCTGCTTAGTACGTACGGCTTGTCATCACGACCTAATCATGAGTCATCAGTATGGCTGTTTACGTCACCCCAATAGAAAAGCGCTTCTTTTCTAACGCATATTTTTATATTTCCTGTATTCATTGTCTTTTTTGTTAAACGTGATCTCGTCAAATTTCGGCTTCACATCTGATTCATCTCCTCTCTTTGATGACCCAGGAAGCGGCATGAATGCGATGGCTGTGGCACTTTCCCAGTGCCGCTTCTTCACTCATTCCTCCCTGCCGCCTCGGTTTTTCGGCTCCCTAACGACCTGAGGTGTATTGTTTCTTAGCTTATAGGGCTCCCCCTTCACGCAGACCAGAGGACTCAGTGACGAGACAGATCCCAACATAGCGATATAATTGTAATCGCAGAACTGCTTCAGCAGAATGCGTATAGAAGGGTCATGGCTCAGTCAACGGCTTCCTTAATATGTCGTGGTATCTTCAGACATTACAGAACACAATAAAATTAGGCTTACGACCTTACACTAAATGTATTTGACTACAGTTTCAGAATGTTTCTTGGTTTATAAATGAAATATTCTGTATTAACACTCCATTCTATTTTTTTAGGTTGGTTGGTTGTTCTTCAATGTCCTGGCACAAACTACCACGCGGTATCGGCCACAAAATGGATGGTATGTTATGTTTAAAACGAAATTAGTTCACAAGCCGAATACGTTTAGATAGGAATATCTCATGAAAAAACAGATTAGTTTAACATGTAATAATTATAGAATAAATAGGGCAAACGAAAAATAACACCCAACAAGATATTATGGGTGAAAATAGGGTGAATTTCACGCACGTAACGTTTGCGTAGATGTTCTTTTAGTTATATTTAAAAATATCTTACCGCGAAAGGGTTAAAGAGCTCGTTTCTCAGAAATTCTCGCGTTGGCATCAGTGTCGTCGTTTATGAGCGAAAGAATTATCATCTTTTCTTCACCGAAGAATTCAGTAATATGGAAATGAAATGCCCGATGAAAATTTTCCATGTGAGCGGAAATCAAACCCGGGTCGTTTACGTGGAAAGCGGGGGCTCTACCAAAGAAACACGCCTTTTCTTGCGAAAGTAGTGAAAAGAACGTACTCTGATTGGAAATGTAGTGAAAGCAACTTTCACAGGATTCCCATTCAGCGGGAGAGGCGAGGGACGAAGGTTTGTCACAGCACTCACTCTTCGTACTAGTTCATGTACGAAGCAGACTTCGCAGCCCCCTCCATAGGTGATTGCGCTGACGGTGTCCCCCCCCCCCCGCCCTTTGCTCGTGTGTGCACGCCTATCCTGGTGCCAAAGTTACAATGACATTTTTAACGCGCTTACACTAACTGCCTTTACTGCACGCGTACTGTCTGGAGCCTGGAGCCAAACGCAAGGGCAGCACCGCCTCATAAGCAGCTGAACGAGAATCTGTACCGACAATGAGCACTTATTCGCAACTCGTATTTTAGCTCGCCACACAGTGGTTCTTTAACCAAAATCAATAATTAGTTGATTTAGCACTCATTGACTACCTAGAATCTTACCAATCAATCTTCAATGTTAAATGTTAGACAAATGCATTGAAGGCAACGCCTAAGGCATGCCCGATGTCATTCAAAACCTCCGCAAATTAGCAGTTGATAAGTCTCCTGCTAAATAATGAAGTTGATTCATAAGCACTTCGCCCTTGTGAACGACAATGTGTACTTGGCACTCCTGTTGCATAGATGACGTGCAAAAATTAACCATATCAGTATATGAATGGCATTCCGGAAGATTATTTGCCCAATCTAGAAACATCCATCGTGATACTGATAGACGCTTCCGTGGTATCATTGTCTCTAGATTGGGCTTTCTCAATTCGATTACCCGACTTTACCGCTACTTACCAAGCTGAGCTACTGGCAATAGTCATAGCATTGCGTAAAGTGCCGGAAGATCTATCAGCGGTGATTGTTCTAACAAACTGTCTCTCGGTCTGTTTTACCTTAAGCTCACCAACTTTTTCGCGTACATTAGAAACTTTCTACTCGCTCATTTCTAGACATGTGCAGCTCGTTCGACTAGTAAGGATACCAGGCCATGGAAGTTTAGATTTAAATGAGCATGCAGATGCACTAGCTGCATCTTCCTTTGAATGTCCTCCTTTACTTATTTTGCCTACGTCTAAATATATTACAGCAGCACGCTTTGAAAAACGCACAATGGACAATAACTTCGAAAAAATCTCGTTTCTTTTTCACAAACTATCCGCAGCTCAAGTTCCCTTGGAAGAACAAGTAGTGTTCTTCAACGAAGGAAGATATAGTGATATCAAGGCTGCCTTTTTAAAGCCCTTTATTGAACTTTTACCTTCACAGGTGGGGTCTGGCACAGTAACCTTAGTGCCTTCACTGTAATGAGAGGGAATCTTTGAAGAACTTTCTTTTGTCATGTCGAAAATTCAAACGCCAATGAAAAAAAACTACTAGGGGAACCCCTACGAAAGTTGGACTTAAACTTGACACTTCCAGTAAGTCTTTTATTAGGCGCAATCACATTCGGTTTGAGCCACAGGAGCGTTTTTACTGCTCTTACAAATTTCGTACAATTTAAAAGAATGAAACGCCAAAAATTGATAAATTCAGTTGTTTTACGTATAGACTTTTTTACTTTCTGTGTGTGTTTATTAAGTTATTCTTTTCAGGGTTTTCGTTTGTTGAGAGTTTCAACACATTTAAGTATTTATCTATATCACCTGATAAATTCAACCCCTTCTTTCAAAAAGTAAATCAATTTAAAAAGCAAGACACCATCCTATTCATGGTCTATCCCCCTAGGTGGGTCGCACCAAGTTGTTGAGGAACCAACCAACCCAGTGTGAGTGTGAGACACAAGTTTAGGATTTACATCTACATCTACAAGATGAATGCCAGTTCCATACTGAGACTATAAAGCCGTTCCGTTCTATGAACACTACATTATTTTGGTGCTGCCGGCAATCGAAGCCAACATGTGGGTGACGTTTTTCGTTGACAAGACCTTCATTCACAAGTTCATCTTTTCGAAGTATCAAATTCAAGCTGAAGCAGTGGTGGACATACCTCGTGAGGTCTGCTCGGAAGAACTCGTGAACCTGGTTCCGGGAAAGGCAGCCATGGACACTACTGAACTACGACGGAAAGGTGCTGTATAAATGAACTTGCGTGTGGCGACCTTCTACAACCTAGTTCTTCAACCAGCACGTCGAAGAAACTCAGGATCACGGTCTTCGACAGAAAATGCAAAGATCGTTTTGAAAGTTCTTCAGCTGCAAGAGAAACAGGCTGTGCAACAGAACCGAATAATGACATCCCTTATAGGCTCTCTGGATGTTGAAAAACCAGTGCCTGAATTCGTAGAGTCTGATGCCTTCGACGCTATGAATATGCCGCTGTTCTATGAATATGCCGCTGAAAAAGACAGGTGGCTCTCTGACGAGGATAAAATCACTAACATGCATGTTTCCTTGAGAGGTGTTGCGCTCAAGTGGTATAAAATATGCATTCAGGAAGATAGTGACGACTCTTTGAGTCAGTGGATGAAGAAACTTTTGACTGCATTCAAAAGCAATTCAGTACATAGATGGAATACAGCACCCAATTTTAAGTCCAAGTAAAGCTCTCTTGTCAAGTACTTCTTTAAGAAACGCCATCTTCTAAAACCACCTGAGACTTTGCATCCATCTACGGCCATAATAGCCTTATTAATGCATGGATTACGCACTGGAGGCTTGAATCAGGTGCAAATACGGTTACCAATAACTCTAGATCACCTCCTGGAGTGTCGTAACATACGATGAACATGGAAAACAATCATAACCGCTAATTCAAGAAGCTGTTTCAATCGGAGTAAAGTGTACTGGTCAAGCCGCGTTCAGCGAGAACCAAGCCACCTCGCAAGTAGAACGGATAACTTGACCTGATGCACTCCAAGAGGTCGAGTGAATATTATCAATACTGAAGATCAGAAGGATTCGACAGAAAGAAAGTAATAAATGAGGGTGATCAGCCCCACCTGATGATTCCAAATGAGACTGTATATTTAGGTTGTTCTAGCCTATTTCACATTCCCGTCAAAGTAGGAAACAAGCCGATGATGGCTCTCGTAGACAGTGGTGCATCTGTGTCTATTGTTATTGCCAAGATGTTGAATGTCCGTCGCGTAATTAGTGAAAGAGTCCTACGGGTACAAGGCTATGATAGCAAAGTAACGTTGCTTGATCACTGGGCCTTTGTAAACATCGAGTTCAAGGGTCAGAAAATAGAGAGCGAAGTGTTGGTGAAAGAGGGGGTGACATACGTTTTTTGCTATCAACACCAGATAAAGAAAAGAATTAAACTAGGACTAACTAGTTCTAGCCGAGGCCGTAGCAAGGAACGAGACATGTCAAGGTAGACAAGATGACCTACGAGTTGTCAAGTGCGCGGAGGATATCGGAACGACCTACGCTGAACTTGTACGCAGAGAAAGCTAACCTCAGACGATGAACTCATACAAAGTTCCTTTTGAACTCGCTGACAAAACCGTCATCCGAAAATCACCTTACATTATGTCAAGAGAGTAAAAGATTTGGCCCAAGGAAGAGTTGCAGGAGATGCTAGATGCTGATATCATACGACCATCGGTATCACCCTCTGCTTCTCTCGTAACGACCGCACCGAAAAAAGACGGAACCTTCAGAATATGCACTGACTACAATGTTCTCAATCCGCAAACAGAAATCATGCCATTTAACATGCCGAAGACCGACACAATTATAAATGAGACTGGTGGTTGCCGACATCTGTCGCGCATCGATTTATGCAAAGGCTTCTGGCAGATCCCACTAATCAAAGAAACAAAATTGTGAACAGCTTTTATTGTGCCATTCGATCACCATGAGCATGACAGAGTTCCTTTTGGATAGAAAAACTCGCCAGCGTCGTTCGAGAAGATAATGAACGATGTGCTAAAGCCACTCCTTGGTGTTTTGTGTAATGTTTATATAGACGACATAGCCGTCTTCTCCAAAACAGAGGCTGAGCATCAGGACCACCTGTCTCAGGTTTTAAATGCCTTAAGCTTGGCACATCTCCAGGTGAATTTTAGGAAGAGTGGATTCTTTGAACAAAAGTTTCTGATTTTCGGACGAGTCTTCGATGAGAACACCAAAAGCACAAGAGTCCGTCGAGATGATCTCCCAATTAAAGAAACCATACGATGTTTATTCACTGCTTGTGTTCATGGGATTGGCAGGACATTTTTGTTATTTCTTGAAAGACTTTGCTGTCAAGACTAGATGTGTCACACGTTTAACACAGAAAGACGTTACTTTTATATGGAGGGACGAATATGAGAAAGCCTACCGTGATTTGGTGCACACAGTTTCTTCTGACCATGTGATATGCCTACCAGACTTCACTTTACCCTTTGAATTGAGCACTGCACCAGTCGTTTTATGTGAGTCTTCAGTGTATAAAAATGTATTGAAGCATCAAGCCGAGAAAAGCGACACGTAATAGGTTACTACAGTTACACGTTCAAGCCATCTGAAGTTAATTACACAACGACTAAAAATGAATCCCTGGCTGTTCTGAAGGCCATTGAGTACTTCCGCACGTACCTGGAAGGTATGAAGTTCACTTTTTCTCCGATAACCAGGCCCTCAGTCATCTCTGGAATATGACCCAAACTAAAGGACGTATTGCTAGATGGGTGAATTACTTGCAGCAATTTTCACCAACCAGGACAACATTTAGCCGACACAGATGCTCTATTAAAAATGACGGTAGGAAGTAACACAGAACAATCTGAAGAAACAATGAAGTGAAGCTGTGGGAAAGCTTTGAACAACTGGTTTTTACTGAAGGTCGGTATCAAGTCCCACCACAATTGTTTCTAGAGTCCTTTATTTGTACCACGATAGCCCAGAATCTGGAGGACAAAACAGATTTTGGTGCACCTGCAACAAATTGGTCAAGAGATTTACATGGCCTCACATGAAAAAAGACGTCAGTCATTACGTTCGTTTGTGCCATGTGTGTCAAGTACACAAAGTCAAGTGGAAACCGACTACGAATGCTACGATACTACCGTGCCACTCGAACGTGACTTTCGAAGTAGTTCACCTGGATTTCGCCGAACTAATGAAGAAAAAGGAAGGAGTCACGAAAACACAAGCTTTCCTTCTGGCCATAGATCAGTCCGCGAGGATGGCCCCGGCACGAGCAGGAAAAAAAAGAGGGAAACAGCGTCATAACCCTCCTTGAAAGAGACGTATTTAACAATACGTGGTAAATCTTATGCGACAACGGCCCTGCGTTCAAGAGCGGAAAACTACCCTGATGGGCTCGGGATCACAATATATCGATCAAGTTCTGTGCTTTATACCATCCTGCAGCGAATGGGCTGGCAGAACGTGCCATACGGGACATGGAACAGTACCTCAAAATGTACGATAATTTTCCTGGTGGATAGAAATGTTCTTTGAAAGCCGCCGTGAAATATCACAATCGATCCTATACAAGTGGCTTGGAATCCAGTCTACAGTTCGCTTCTTCAAGAAAAAACCCTATTCTGCAGGCTGACCGTGAGTTAGATCTCATCTCAAACAACAAACTCGTCGAGGAGAGGCAGGATAATATGGAAGCATATCTACGGAGTGAATGATGGAGAGTGGAGCAAAGCATCTGTCCGTCCAATCGTTCTTGCTTCTGTCCGTTTATGCGCCCTCTGTGTCACCGTCCGTGCGTGTATCCACCCGTCCGTGCATGCGTCTGTTCGTGCGTCCGCCCGTCCATCTGTGCGTTCGTCCCTGTGTTCGTACATGCATCCGCCCCTGCGTCCGTCCATGTTTCCATCCGTCCGTGCAGCCATCCGTGCGTCCGTCCGTGCATCTGTATGTGTGCCCGTTCGTTCATCTCTTCAATACTCCTAGCACCACCATCTCGCATCTTTTCATCATATATTCCCCATATAGAAGCACCACCATTCAGCGGACATTCCAATGACTAAACGAGAGGTGGCACACGCACAGCTTCTTACTGCTTGCGCTCTTCGTGTCTGCTTCCCACCTTTAACCACCTCGAGTTCACGGTATATACTAGTTCACTGTATTCATAACACTGCGGCGCAACGCTCGCTAAACCTTTCTAAAACCAAGGAGGTTACGCCCAGCGAGTATAACGTAGCAACCCTTTCTTGTCAGACTGTGCTCAATGTACATTCCAAATGCTGCTAATGGGGAATGAGAGGCAAGTGAATTCAGCTGTTACTTTCTTACGGCTTGCACTTCGTATCTACTTATCACCTTTAACCACCTCGAGCTCAAGGATATGCTTGTTCATTGTATTCAAGGCACTGCGGCTCAATGCTCGCTAAACCTTTCTGAAACCAAGGAGGTTACACCCAGCGAGTATAACGTAGCAACCCTTTCTTGTCAGACTGTGCTCAATGTACATTCCAAAGGCTGCTAATGGGGAATGAGAGGCAAGTGAATTCAGCTGTTACTTTCTTACGGCTTGCACTTCGTATCTACTTATCACCTTTAACCACCTCGAGCTCAAGGATATGCTAGTTCATTGTATTTAAGGCACTGCGGCTCAATGCTCGCTAAACCTTTCTGAAACCAAGGAGGTTACACCCAGCAAGTATAACGTGCAACCCTTTCTCGTCAGATAGTGCTCACTGTACGAGCCAATGACTTCTAATGGGGAATGAAAGACAGAAGAATTCGGGTTTTAGTTAATGCGCGCACTGCGAATTTCTTATTGTTCAACAACGCACAAAAGAAATCTCCCACCGGGCCCACCTTGCAGGCCAAAACGTAAGACTGGTTACACACTACGACTACGACTACTACAAGGGACGAACGGGTGCCGCTTTAAGGAACTCCGCCCTTAAACTTACAAAAGGAGAGAGACCGAAAACAAATGAAAAAGCATTTCGACAAGAGGCATTGAGCAGACATGCCAGATATTCACGTCACTGACCTCGTACTAGTGAGGGAAGAAATGAGAAATGACAGTGCCAATTTTCGCAGTCCTTACTCTGTGACCAAGACAGCCACGCAAAATTGAATTTGAAGACTGTCTGGTACACTGGTGAACTTGGATCAGTTGAATTTGCTTCAATTGGAAATGTCTTCGAACATTATCACAGGAAAAGTAATTAAAAAAACCGGAAAGGGTGAAGTGGTATGAGCCTTAGGAGAATGAAAGAAGAAGCGCGAGAGCCGGGGAAGGAAGAAAGCGAAGGATAAGTTAGGAATAAAGCAGATTAAGATGAACGCCAAATCCATACTGAGGCTATATTGCTGTTCTGTTCTTTTAAGTAGGAACACTACAATACACATCAAGGACAAAATTATCACTAGTTATAAACCAATATACTGTTCACATAAAAAGAAGCAAGAAAGTCAAGGACCGCACTTCACCACGTGTATTGGCTAGAAAAACATGGAGCGTCCCAGATGCGATGCCTCGCAGTGATGAGTCAGACTCGGTGCTTCATTAGGAGTCAAATGGTGGGTCGCAAACGGCTGTCATCAGAGGCCCTCGTGACAACTCGTGCTCAGGTGAACTCCAGCTCAGCCCGTGGACTTCCTGGTGATTCAGAGTCACAAGCATCAAAGCACCAGGTGGCGGCAGGAGCCGGGCTATCTTCTCCGAGACTTGCTGCTCCTCCGCTCCTTTATTTTCTTCTCCGGTGCTCATACTACAAGTTTTTCCCGTGTTTCTCCTCTTCTTCTTTCCGTAGTAGTAGTAGTAATTTTGCCACCTATAGTTTAGTCCTAAAAATGCCCACTGAATGGCGATACTTGTATATGATGAATATATGATGAAAAGATGTGAGATGGCGGTACTTGAAGTGTTGACTAGATGAATGAACGGACGGACAGGCAGATAGATGGTCGTACGTACGCACGGATAGACAGACAGACAGACAGACAGACAGGCAGGCAGGCAGGCAGGCAGGCAGGCAGGCAGACAGACAGACAGACAGACACAGACAGACAGACAGACAGACAGACAGACAGACAGACAGACAGACAGACAGACAGACAGACAGACAGACAGACAGACAGATGCACAAACGGACAAACACAACGACTTACTAACGACCGGCCATATGGGGGCACGTATGGGCGGACGAATGACTGGACAGACAGGCAGACAGACAGCCGGATGGATGGACATACAAATAGACAGACCGACGCACGCATGCACGGATGGACGAACGGACGAATGCACGGATTGATGAACGCATGGACAGACGGACGCACAGACAGACGCATCACCCCCATTCATCGTCATTGAGTCCGTGGATATGCTGCGTTTTTTGTTGAATGTGTCACAGCGGCCCAACCGCATGGTCGTCTTTGTCGCTATCACTTCGCCGGAGTTCTTACACTCAACACATGACAATCTGAGACATCACTGGGGCCTGCTGTGTGATTTCAATGTACATTCATGAACATCGTCAATAGTTCTGAAGCCTTCTACTGCAGCATTCCTCATAGTCATACCATGCTTGGGTGAATTTAGACCCCATATGTTTCATTATTTTTAAGCTGTGTACCTCTGAAATAAAAACAACAGCATATCCTTGACTGAATGATTATGAGTAGGGCGAAGCGTCCGCCAGCTCGACCACGTTTTCCGTCCGTCCGTCTATTTGGCCGTCTGTAGGCCTGTCTATGCGTCCATCCGTCTGCGCGTCCGTCCATCTGTGCGCTCGTTCATGTGTGCGTCTGTTTGTACGTCCATGCGTTCCCCCCTTCCATCCGTCAATGCGTTCGTCCATTCGTCCGTCCATGCATCCGCCATTTTGTCCATCCATGCGTTCATCCGTCGGTTCGTTCGCGCGTTCCCCCGTCAGATTGTCTGCTTGTCTGCTATGCTTTCCCGTTTTTTAAACTTACGAAGGTTGAAATCAAAAAGGTCGGCTCCATGCTCCACAACCATATTGAAAAAAATGGTGTGCTAGGCGTACACCACCAACCACCTTTATAGTGGAATAATGTAGTGGCTGAGTGCTGGAAAACGTCCACCATGGTTTACGGTGGGATATGGTGGATGCTGCAGTGCGGCAACGTTTCAGCGCGACATGTTACCGTGATAAATATCGTGATGAGCTGCCACGAAAAATAAAAAAGACTTGTATAAAAACGACTTAAAAAGGACCCCCATAATGGAAAAAACAGGCCACCGCTGAGATTCAAACATGCGACCGGCAGATTCTCCTTAGAAGACGTCTACTAACCACTGCATTATGGCAACATGACGAAACGTGCGTGTTGAATAGCTAGTTGACGTATGAGCTGATGGTTTAAATTAGGTTTTTTTGTCGCGTACTCGACATAGACGAGATCTGCATCTGCTACTTATATTTGCGCTTTCATAAACACAAGCAACTGCTGCCTGTAATGGCTTCCACTGTGACAATGGGACCAGTGCTATATATCTGTTGCAATTCACAACAGCAAGAAAAAAAACCAAGTGAACTGGGGAGCAGGTACAGTTTACCGGTGGGGTCTGCCAACTTTAATATCCGTGTCTCGCTTATTCCAAAGGGCGACTTCTGCTCAAACTTCATGACGCATCTAGGCTCATTCCATAAATTCGCCCACCAAATTTAATTGACTGAGCATTTTGATGCGTTTTGCGCAACGTAGAGTGCAGTCGTGCCAGTTCACTGTTCTAGCTTTATTGTTAGCAAGAACTACATAACCGCTTCACCAAAACGAATTCACTGCGCCGGAAACACCATGCTATCAAATTGGTTCAGCAAGCATAGGAATTGCCAAGTCTTTGTTCTCGCATAAGTACGAGAGAAGTGCCGGCGAGGGCAACCGGTGGCTGCCAGTGAGGGGAGACGTACGTTCTCTGCAAGTTCTGATAGCACGTCGCATCGATGTTTGTTGCTTCTGGCGTGGACACCGTACATAATAAAAGTATCTCATTTATGATAATTGATGCCATGGTTATGCTGTATTGGCATTCTTACTAGTCGAAATTGTGTATTCTGAAACCCAGAAGCGTGGATAACACAATTTTACGGGCGGGCTCGGTCGGTAGGCCTAACCTTCGGTGGAAATCATGGTGGTAGAACATGTATTGTAAAGATGCCAGCTTGGTACACCATATATAATGCCCGCCAATATAAGTCCACCCGTCATCAGCTCACTGCTTCCCAGCATTACCGCAATAGTGGGCAGAGCTTCTCAGCTTGGTATACTATGTGTCCTGCCATAATAACCACCACCCATCATCTGTTTAGTGCTTCCCAGCATTATTTCAATGGTGGGAAGAGCTTCACAGCTTGTTACACCGTGTGGCCCACCGTAATAAGCACTACCCACCATCTGCGCCGCTGTGATAGCTCAGTGGTTAGAGCATCGAACGCGTAATTCGAAGGTCGTAGGTTCGATTCCTGCTCACAGTTGGTAATTTTTTTTGCCCCGCCGCGGTGGTCTAGTGGCTAAGGTACTCGGCTGCTGACCCGCAGGGCGCGGGTTCGAATCCCGGCTGCGGCGGCTGCATTTCCGATGGAGGCGGAAATGTTGTAGGCCCGTGTGCTCAGATTTGGGTGCACGTTAAAGAACCCCAGGTGGTCTAAATTTCCGGAGCCCTCCACTACGGCGTCTCTCATAATCATATAGTGGTTTTGGAACGTTAAACCCCACATATCAATCAAATCCACCATCTGCTTAGTGCTTCCAAGCATTATTGCCGTGGTGGGCAGAGCCTCCTATAATTGCCCTCTATCTAGCCGCTACTTCTCATCATCGTTTCGATATTACCCATTTAATGTACATACCCACTATTTATTTTACTACGCCCATCGTGTTTTCCAGTATCCACCGTGGTAGTTTTTCCGATACGGAAGAGACTGAAAACGGCACTCGGCTTGCCCAATAGCAAGAGCAACGAGTAGCTCGAGCAACTTGTTCTGCACAACACGACCGAAGAAATTTTTGAGGCTCAGATAGTGGCACAAATATTGCGCCGATCAATGACAGAGGCAGGCCATCTCCTCCTATGAGACACGGGCAATTGGCCAATTTCTCAACCAGAGAAAAGAACCAAACTTAGCAATAACGTGTGGAAGCGCAGTAGGGTTAAGTCAATCCCCGCTACATTCACCCAAAGTTCAACAAAGGTCGAAAGAAGGACAGAGCAAAGGCGCTCTTAAAGAGGGCGAAAAACCACAACACGCGTGCGCTATTCGTAGATTCCGCCCGCTACTACGGCAAGCAGGCGTTTGCAGTAGCGGACTTTAATATAGACGGAAGCCTCATAAACGCGTCAACCGTGAAAACAAGCCATACCCATGAAGGAGAGAAAGAGGTGATCGCGCTAGCCTTGAGGAGACGCCGAGCCTATTTCATAATATACTCCAACGCCAAGACGGTGACACGAACGTTCGCGGCTGGTCTAGTAGCTAGAAGCACTGCGAAATTCACCGTCAACGCAGTAAGAGAGTACGAGAGCAAAGAAACTCTTATTGAAGAAAAGAGCGCTCTAATGCACGTATCCTGGTCAACAGTCTATATGCGCAAGATACCGGGACTCGACCAGTGCAATACCAACGAAGAGGTCTACCGCCTGGCGCGTGCACTCACACGCCACGCCACGGACAACGACCCCTCGAGGGGTGGGTGGTACGAGCATTTCTGCAGCCAGGACAAAGCACTTCCATACGATGAGATCACTTCACATAGCCAGGCACAAAGACGCACCTCACCAGCACCGCACCCAAAACTTAACAAAGTACAAGCTCTAACGCTAAGACGATTGCAAACACGTACGTGCATAACATCATCCAGCTTACGCAGAGTCGACCCCGACACACCACCCGCATGCTCTTTATTCTTTATTCATCAGATACCCCGCAGCACCCGAAGGCGTTATAGCAGGGGGGTTACATCAATAAATGACGTGCATCTCCGTTCACCGACTTAATACAACTTTGTTCACACATAAATAACTGAAATACATTTTCGTTCACACACATAAGAGGATTTTGTTCACACATAATACATCTTCGTTCAGGTAACAACACGGGTTTACAGCAGTGAATAAAATATACCTTCGTTCCCACTATGTACTTGCATTTCAGTTAGCCTGTTCCACTGTTTAATCGTTCTAGGAAAAAATGAATTGGCATACATGTTCGTTTTAGCTGGGTATTCCCGAATTTTGCAACTATGATCAAAACGTTTTGAAGTGTAATGAGGGTTGTGTAGGTATATTTCTCCATTAATTCCAGTTTTATTGTAGTAAATGTAGTAAAGAAATTTTAATCTCTGCTTCTGGCGGCGGTCAGAAAGACACTCCCATCCTAGCTCAGCCTTTATTGCAGTGCCGCTCTCCCCCCTTCCGTACCGTCCCAAGATGAACCTGGCAGCACGATTTTGTAATTTTTCCAGAGCAGCGATGAAGGTTACCTCGGCGGGGTCCCACACGACACAACCTTATTCTAAGATAGGTCTGATACAAGTAGTGTATGCCATACGTTTTAAATTCACATGCGAACATCGCACGTTTATTTGAATGAAATTTAAAGCCTTACCAGCTTTGGCTATGAGAGTGTCAACCTGAGGCCTCCATGAACATTCAGATGATAATATTATACCTAGGTACTTATATGTACTCTCTTGTTTCAACTATACATTGATCAGATGCTACTGTGACTGAAATGGTTTCATCTTTTTGGTAAATGAAATATGTACACACTTTTTATATTCAAATTCATTTTCCATTTGGTACACCAGCTATAAATGAGCGATAAGTCTTTCTGAAGTTCTAATACAACATTGTGATCAAAAATTTTTTGTGCACAACACAGTCATCCGCAAACAACCGTATAGAAGATGAAATTCCTGCAGAGATATCATTAACATAAATTAAAAACAATAGCGGACCCAGGACGGAGCCTTGTGGGACCCCTGAAGTAACATCGGTGTATTCGGAGCATTTTCCATTCAGTTCTACGGTTTGTGTTCTTTGGGAAAGGTAACATTCGATCCATTTAAAAACAGTCTTATCAATGTTCAGGGTGGTAAGCTTAAACAGTAAGAGTGAATGTGACACCGTGTCAAACGCTTTCCGAAAATCCAAGAACACACCGTCAACCTGTCCTACAGTATCTACGCCCGATATTACATCATGATAAAATTCGACTAATTGTATCGTGCAAGATAGCCTTCTGCGAAATCCATTCTGCTCGTTGATTAGTAGCTTATGCTTGTTTAAATGAGTTATTATTTCTTTGTATAAATTATTTCTTTGTATATGTTCGAGGATTTTACACGGGATAGACGTAAGCGATATTGGTCTATAATTACCAACGTCTTTTTTGGACCCACCTTTATGTATTGGTACCACGTGCGCAATTTTCCAGTCATGTGGTAAGGTACCTGTCGCTAAAGATCTTTCAAAAATTGCATGAAGATACATAGAAATTGGCCCCGCACAACGCTTGAGTACACGCGGTGAAATTCCATCTAGACCACTAGATTTACTCTCATCAACGTCCTTCAATAGTTTTTCAATTCCATTAACACTAAGCTCGACAGGAAGCATAGGCGAAATGCTCATAATAGTTTGATGATAATTACAGCTGTGTTTAGGTAAGAATACCGAGTGGAAAACTTTGTTTAGGCATGCAGCCTTATTCTCGTCAATCGTAATTACCGTGCCGTTATAATTTAACTCCTGTATTCCAAAGGAATCTGAGCCACACTGTTTTAGGTACTTCCAAAACATTTTAGGATTTGATTTCATTTTGTTGCTCAGCTCAGTGAAGTAATCATCTTTAGCTTTTTCTATCTTTAGCTTATATTCGTGGGTAATCGACTTCAGTTTTTCAAAGTGAGCAACTGATTTGCTTTTCTTGAATGCGCCTAATGCCCTCTTCCTTTTGTTGATAAGTTTTAATATATGTGCTGTTACCCATGGTTGTTTGTGCTTTTTAGCCGTGATGAATGAACACTGGGGATATGTCTATTTGATAACTCGGAAAGTATATTCTTAAATTTTTCCCACATATCATGCACATTGCCCTCCTCAAAAAGACAATCGAAAACAGGGAACGAATAACGAAGTTTTTTAGAAATTGCATCGTAGTCACCCTTGTCATAAAAGTAGATCCTTCTACTCGTAGGTAACTTCGCACACACTTTTTTCTTTTGGATACAAGCAACAACAGCAGGATGATCACTAATTCCTGGAATCACAGTCACGTCATTTACGAAATTGGGCGAGTTACAAAACAACAAGTCAAACACAGCGTCATTGCGAGTAGGGGTGGTAACGTACTGCGTCAAACCAAACATGTCGACGACATTTTTCATCGCAAGGTTCATGAGACCGCTTTTACTTGTACGGGAACCATTGCCCCAGGATAAGCCAGGCAGATTAAAATCCCCCCTAGGAGTATTGTCTGGGCTGATGCTTCAGAAAGAATTTCATCTAATGTTTGCATTATGCTACTATCTGAGCTCGGCGAGCGATAAACCACTCCGACCAAAAACGCGAAGTTATCAGGCAGTGTTATCTTGCACCATACAGACTCCAGTGCGTCGCACTTATAATCAACTTCAAATGACTGTAAGCAAGAACGAACAAGTAAAAAAACGCCACCATCTGCTGTGAGCCTATCTTTGCGATAGACGACGTAATTTAGCGGAAACACCTCACTATCAGCAATCGAGGGCTTTAGCCAAGGAGGAGGAGGAATAAATGAGGAAGGACAGGGAGGTTAGCCAGTTCTCAGACCGGCTGGCTACCCTGTACTGGGGAAGGGGGTAAGGGGGACAAGATTCTGTACCAAGGACTATATCTGCGTTAACACTCTCAATTAAGCCCAAGAGCTCAGCAACTTTATTAACTACGCTGCGGCAGTTCACGATGACGGCAACAAGTTCTTGACATCGGTATTTCTCCTTTTTTCTAGTTTGTCATTGCCTGCGTACTGGGGCGACCTCTTCTTTTTTGTCATCCCACCTGAAAGCGCTGCCGTTAATAATCAGTTTGTCAAAATTCAGCTTCACTTTATTGTTCTTATCCTCTTTTTTTGTCTTAGCATATTCCCACAGCTTATTTCTGATACTTCTTGTCTCATGTGAGTAATCTTCGCTAAAGCTGTACTGGGAATTCTTGAATCTTTTTGCATTGAGAAGCACTGCCTGACGCTCTTTATACAATGAGAATTGAACAATAATTGACCTCTTCTTATTCTCATTATAGCGTCCTAAGCGATGTGCCCTTTCCACAGATTTGAGTTCCATTCCAAGGCTCGTTTTGCAAATATTCTTTATTATATCTTCGGATTCATCCCATGATTCTGAGGTTTTATCATCAACGCCATAGAAAACAAAATTTTTCCGGCGACTTTTGTTTTCGAGGTCATTTGTTTTCTTTTGCAGATCTTTCACCTGTTGCATGAGTTGCCGTAATATAGCTGCCTGCTCCGTTACAATCTTGCTGATGTCCCTTATCTGGTTCTGAGTTTGGCTAAGATTATCTTTTACTTCCATCAGTAAGTTCCCATTTTTTTGAACCTGGATTCAATGCCGTTTAATTTTGAAATTAAAGTTTCCTGCCAACTCTGCAAACATTTCAGCACTTCCATCTCCGGTGTCTTAGCAGGACCTGGGTTCAGTTCAACATCCCCCGCGAGTATTAACAACAAAATCAAATACAGCACTCTGTTAGAAAATAATCGCAATCTCTTCAGACGCGACGTATGCATCGTGCATTCGTGGTTTTTGTTCCGAACAGTTAGCAACGTGGGAGGAGCCGGCAATGCATATACAAGTCTCCGCGATTGAGATGGGTAGTAATGACTAACCTGCACCAGCAACAGTTGCATCAGCGACATGTTGGCAAGTGTGCCGGCTCCAAATCCCACGAATTCTGCGTTTTGTTGCTTCATTGTTTTTGTTACATTGCATTTCATTGTATGTACGTGAACATTCTTTTTTCTGCCCGTCCTGCTTGGACCATTCAATTGGTCTGCAGTACTGTATAAATAAAATAAAAAAAATAAATAAAAGAAGCCATCGTGCTGAGTGCCTATATACGGCTGATAGGCAACCATCGGCTTTGCAACCATCGCTACTGCAATTTCAAACACATGCTTTGGCTCTGCTCTGCCCACAGCGCAGCACAACTAAAGACCCAAGAGTCCTCAAGAGCAACTAATACAAGCAGCAACTACAGGTGGTTCAGAGGGCCCGAGACATCGCTACAAGCCTTCGGCTGCCAGCTCTATCCTAGGCGGAGTCTCCAGGTTAACTTGAGAGTCGGAATGGCCCCTTCTCAGCCTTCTCAGGATACCTTCAATAAAGTCAATATCATTCAGTCTGTCTGCTCGTACGTGTATCCATTCATGCGTCTGCCCTTTCATCTAGTGAACACTCGAAGTACCATCATCTCGCATCTTTTCATCATGAATTCATCATATCGATGTAGAGGCATCCAGCAGGCATTCCAAGAAGTAAGCGAGAGATGGCTACTTACTACTACGACAACTACTACCACTTCTATTTTATACAACGTGCACGCATGACCCACGCCATAAAGAGCTTCGCCCCTAGAAGAACACATCAAAAGATAGCATTTTGTAGTGTACTCAAGTCGGGAGAATTAGCTTCAAGCTTGTTTTAGATCAGATCGCCCGCAATATTCACAAATCATATACCGGTGTCACATGGACACTTTTGAAAGGCCATCGAGTCAACGGCCATTGAAATTTCCCAGTTCCATCAACTCAATTGAGTTGTCGTGCTGCTGCACGGCAGTGTTCAATGGCTGTTGAGTGGTTAAGGTATTTCTCGCTAACATTCGGTGGCGCTGCAAATCTTTGAATTCATCTTTATGCTTTTGTAAGTAAAATCACATACTGAACATAAAAGCGCACAGGCGTGTGTTACTTTTGTATAAACATTTCAATAAAATGTTTATACATACCTAATGATGCATTTTTGGTTTTTAGGTTGTTAAGTAGCGAAACTTTGGCAATGATGTCATCGCATGACAGGTGTGGCTGTCATTTTGTGGTTGGGTTTGTGCAGTTAGGTTTTACAGCGAGAGCTGTTATGAGATCACTTTTCAGGTCACGCGCAATTGCATGTTGTCCGCTGCCGCCACCTCTGCCACCGTCGCCAGTGTTTGTAACCACAACGCGCGCAATAAGAAAAAAAAAACCTTGCATCAATGACACAGTGCGGTTTGAGCCCGGTTCCGCTGGTGCCAGCCCATTATTGCACCACTGAGCTACACAGGTGCTTGTGATGTGTTGTCGAACTTGCCTCAGGCAGGATTGATGTCGGGAAAGCAATCGCGTTAATAGGTACTATAAAGCGTTTTACAACAGCGAAAGAACAACCAGTCGTCGCACAATGTGAATAGCATAACGAGTGGGCCGGCCATGCTCCAATCCATAGAGTATCCTAGTATACACTAAAGGGAACTCTTGCGATAGTGTCTATGGCAGCTGCAACGCACAGCGCTTCAGTGAGCGTGGGAATGATGGGTAGTACACACACTTTGTCTAATATTGGTACTTCTGGCCTGCTTTTGGCTTCATGCGTGTGGCTTCGACCTGTTTTCTCGCGATAGAATTATTAGCGAATGTTCTGCGGTTGCGCTTCACCATCTTATTCTTTTAGACTTACCTTTCCAAATCGGGTCACAAAGTTCAAAAAGTTTGAATCTTTTTTGAAACAAAACCGAAAGTCAGCAACAAACGAAGCCGTAGGTACGAATAACCGTCCGCAAGTATGAAGACTAGGCAAATGTGAGTACTACCCATCATTCCCATGGTCGCTGAACGTTCGCAGCGCCAGAGTCCCCTTAAGTTAATTTTAGGAAACTCTGTGCTCCAACACAATACAAAACCATGTTCTTGTTTTCCTGTTCACGGTTGCGCATACCAACTTCAGACTTGATTCCGCATCGTCGTCAGCCATTTTAAGGACAATTGGCACAAAATTCCTTGCAATTCTTTAGCGGATACAACGCTCCTCAAAATAATGACAAAAAATGGCTGATCCCACGTACAGTCGAAATAGATAATAATCGAAACACAAATTGAAAAGGCCAATATGTTACTTTAAAATCAGTGCAACGTTACGAGGTGGAGGTAAATGATACCTTACATGACTTATGTGTTATGATTATCGTGTTTAGATGTGTCGTTTACCTTCGTCATCTAGTCACGCCACGTGATACCCAATTTAGTATATGCGAAGCTACCAAAATGGCCGCAAGCACGCTATCAGCTTGGTATGTTTTCAGGTTTTTACATGACACGCTTGTCAGGATTATCATGTTTGTACCAGTCATGTAATTTCGTCATCCATTTATGTCACGTAACACTAAATATGGTATATGTGGAGCTGGGGAAACGGCTGCGAGCGCATCATGAAGGGCTCAATACACTCGAATGCAGCGTTGACTCGCACGCACTCTGGGCACAGCAACGCTACGCTAGCGAAACGCGAGCACCCTAAAGTTTTATGCCATACGCGACCGGTGCGACCAGCGACCGTAAGCGCGGTCCGGCGGCAGCTGCCGCAAATCCGCCATGCTGCGCTTCGTGCTGATGCATTAGGCAGACAACACTGCTTCTCCCTCTTTCATGACGCAGTGACGAGGGACGCCTGACGCGCTGAAACGCGCATGCATCACGACAACGCAGCGCGGCGCGCGCCTGCGAGTATGTGGCAGGACCAGCTTTGGCATGGCAACGCCGGCGTGGCGTAAGGAACTGAATGCTGGCAAGCAAGCGCACCGCGTCACGTCGAAATGTATTGCCGCCTTGACTGTGGCTGGGAGTCATGTTCTTACATAACATGCATCTTATAATAAACATGTTTGCGCCACTCACATACCTTCGTCATCCATTGGCGTCACCTAATACAAAATTTAGTATATGTGAAGCGAGCGAAACGGCCGCGAAGATATCATGAATGTGGCGTGCAGTCACTTTGTTACTTGACGCGCATTTTGTGGTTATCATGTTTGGATGTGTCATATACCTATGTCGTCCATTCACGTCACGTAATTCCGAGTTTGATACATGTGAAGCTAGCGAAGCGGCCGCGAGCGCATCGTGAGCATAGCATGTACTCATGCTGTTGCATGTTTAGCTTCGCATGTTTATCATGTTTGCACAAGTCGCATACCATCGTCATCCATTCACGTACCGTAATACCAAATTTTGTATATGTGACTGTGGTGAAAAACATTGCCCCGGAGAGTGTGCGTCGTGCTCTGACGTAGAAGATCGGTGTTCGGGGTCGATTTATTTGTGATCGGTGTGCGGGACAAATTAAGCATTCCAGGTGGGTGGAGTTACCATGATGGTGATAGCGGTGAAATGATGAAGCTCGCCTATGGGCGTGCTCGTGCGCGTGCCTCGTGAAAAGCTCCCGAGCCGCGGGGACAGCTCGGCTAACCCCAGAGAGCAGAGAGCAAGGACAAGTTCGGGCCACGCCCCGTCTGCTCGTTCTGACCCTCCGTGTCCGGGCCCCGTCTCGGCTTTGAAATCCTCGGGTGCGTCCTGGACTGGGCGTCGCCCCACCTCACCCCCCACGTTGGTCTGAAGCAACGTTCGTCACGGCCAGCTGCTGTTCTGGTCTCGGAGCGAGACGCGATCCCAGGTCTGTTCGCGGCAGTCGGCGGTACGCTGTTCTCGGTGGTGTACAGGCAAGCCCAGGCGTTGACCACCGTACTAGATGCCCCTGGCGGTTATCTTCTAGACCGGGCCCCGCCTCGTTACGAACTCCGCAAGCACACGGCGCACCGCCTGCTGACTACCAGAGAGCTCAAGGTTAAGCGCAACGTTCACGCCCAAGAGTAGAATGTGAGTGGACGAACAAGAACATTAACTCCTTTTCGCGTAGGATTGTGAACGCGTGTATATATGTGTGAGTTTATATTGTGTGTATTCCTTTGTCCGTCTTCGTGTATATAAACGTCTCTCATTGTCCTCGAACGTCCTCTGTTGTCATCTGGCTAACCTGTGCCCACAGTTGCTCACAAATTTTGGCGAGCCTGCCAGGATAGATCGGCCTTACCTTCTTGCTGAGAGCCGGACGGGCGGGACAAACCGATGGATTTAGAAAAATTGCACGCGATCGCAACGGACATGGGTCTGCCAGGATCAGCACTTAACATTTTTCAGCCGACAATTGGTCGCGGACAGGATGCCTCTTAACGTGCAAAGCCTGCTTTGTATTGGAGAGGAGGTCGGGTGGTCTTGCGCCGACTTAGAGCGAATGTTGCAAGAACACCTCGAAGAGGAACATAAGAGAATTGATTTTGAACTGCGGTAAATGTGCAAAAATGACAATGAGCGTGTGCGTTTGCGACAGGAAAGGGAGAAGCTGTTGTCTGAGATCAGCACAGCTATCTTGGTAATCGGAGAGATGGCAAATATAGCAGTGCTTAATGAGGTAAATGAAAAGGACCAAGTCAATCCTCGCAAGGATGACATAGTTATTCATGATGTTGACACAAATCTGTCAGGTACACCCAAAAAAGTGTGTGTTGGAGAACGTGGTGATGTAGCTCTGGGTAAACGGTCTGCTAGTGAATGTGTTAAGCAGACATGTGATGGCATTGAAGGTGAGGGAAGTATAGAGCAGCATGGCCTCTGCAGTGGTCAGCTGAAACCTCTCGGGCATACAAAGAGCACGTCAGGCGCATCTGAGACTCTTGCTTCGGAGGCCAACGAAACGCGAGTGGCATTGAAAAACCCTAAAACAGAGCCAGAAGATGACCATAATTCGAGCAAGAGGGGCCAGAACTCCAAGAGTAGTAGTGGAGGTAGGAACGCTGTGAGCCCAAAACATGGTACTCCGTACCATGCGGAGTACTCCGTATCATGCGGATGCAAATGAACTTCGAGACAACCGAAAGATGTGGCGTGCTTTGGACTACGTAGCCTGGCGCCCAGACCCCGATGTTTGGATCGAACATTGTTCTATCTACGTAAAGCCACCGCGGTACATAGAAGCACATAGGAAGAAAGAGCTCTGGTTCTGCGCTAGTACATGGAAGAAAAGGAGAAAGAATACAAACCTGGTTGACCGATTCTGAACTGAACTGCGACACGACAATGGACTTCGAACTGCATGCGGAACCAATTTCTCGCGCTGACATAATGTTTGCCTGACTTACTGGGCGTCGATGCTTCCAAGCTTGACTCGACGAATTCATTGTGCTGCCCGGTGCCTGTGTTCACCACAACGGCATGAGTGAGTGGTCGTTGGCCTAGGCATCGGGTCACGAGCGTGCGGCGCCGTGCATTCCGTGTGTGGACGCCCTTGGTACATCGCCAAAGACAAAACATTATCATCGTTGAATGTGTTCAGTTTATGCGTATTGTGTCAGTTGTCTATGTCTTTCAGTTATGCTCCGTCTTGCTTGATAATGTATTTTCTGTGTTCCCGGTCACGGCTCTGCGCGTCTGAGTTCCTGGGTCCACGAACAATCATAGTCACCGAGAATAATTGTCAGCTAAGTGAAACCAGCTGTACGCTTTTGATATGGCAACCAAAGAGCTGAAATGTTATTTCAAGGCATATGAAGTCAAGTTACACTTGAAAAGTGTACAGATTCTTTTAGGGGTGGCACAATCTTGTCACATATTTTTGCCTTTTTATTATTATTTATTTTTTTCACTGTCATTCGTCGATGTGGATGGGCGATGATAAAGAATACCGCTGTCAAAGTGCGCTTTTGTGCCGGTAAATTTTTGAGTGTATATTACAGTGCCCTATGGTGCCGGCGAGACACTTGGACATTCCAGTCTACAACATTGGTGCAACTCCGTCTCCAACGTATGCGTCGGAACTTCGACCCGGCAACGCACTTTAAACCGGATGAATGCCAGCAACCAAAGTGTCTATCTGACACCACCTCTACATCCTTCGGCATCGTAATACTGCACGCTCTGTGAACTAGTTCAACACCAGCTGCCACAGTGCATGCAACTTTTTTGAACTGGGGGGAAGATGTGGTGAAAAACATTGCCCTGGAGAGTGTGCGTCATGCTCTGACGTAGAAGATCGGTGTTCGGGGTCGATTTATTTGTGATCGGTGCGCGGGACAAATTAAGCATTCCAGGTGCGTGGAGTTACCATGATGGTCATAGCAGTGAAATGATGAAGCTCGCCTATGGGCGTGCTCGTGCGCGTGCCTCGTGAAAAGCTCCCGAGCCACGGGGACAGCTCGGCTAACCCCAGAGAGCAGAGAGCAAGGACAAGTTCGGGCCACGCCCCGGCTGCTCGTTCTGACCCTCCGTGTCCGGGCCTCGTCTCGGCGTTGAAATCCTCGAGTGCGTCCTGGACTGGGCGTCGCCCCACCTCACCCCCCACGTTGGTCTGAAGCAACGTTCGTCACGGCCAGCTGCTGTTCTGGTCTCGGAGCGAGATGCGGTCCCAGGTCTGTTCGCGGCAGTCGGCGGTACGCTGTTCTGGGTGGTGTACAGGCAAGCTCAGGCATTGACCACCGTACTGGGATGCCCCTGGCGGTTATATTCTAGACCGGGCCCCACCTCGGTACGAATTCCGCAAGCACACGGCGCACCGCTTCCTGACTACCAGAGAGCTCAAGGTTAAGCGCAACGTTCACGCCCAAGAGTAGAATGTGAGTGGACGAACAAGAACATTAACTCCCTTTCGCGTAGGACCGTGAACGCGTGTAGATATGTGTGAGTTTATGTTGTGTGTATCACTTTGTCCGTCTTCGTGTATATAAATGTCTCACATTGTCCTCGAACGTCCTCTGTCGTCGTCTGGCTAACCTGTGCCCAAAGTTGCCCACAGTGATACTAGCCAAACGTCCGCGAGTGTATTATCAGCGAGGCATGCAGTCATGTTGTTACATGGCATGCATGTCATGATTTTCATGTTAGGGTCTGCAGCTTGCGTTCAGCATACGATTATGTCATACCATACTAGTTCCGCAATACGCCATGTGTACGAAACTATTGCAAAAGCTTCAGGACCAGAAATTGTAAATCATCACATTCATGACAATTGTGTCATGGTTTCCATGTTATGACAAGTCAAATGTGTTCCTCATACAGTCATGTTATGGAATATGAAGTTTCGTATCAATACCATCATCGAAACTGTCAGGAGAGCTTAAAGTCGTAGGCAGCTAGATATATAGATAAATAGATAGATAGATTGATCGATCAATGAATCAATCGATCGATCGATCGATCGATATATAGATAGATAGATAGACAGATAGATAGATAGATAGATAGATAGATAGATAGATACGGTCAATGTCGCCGAATTTCGCCAAGAAATGCTTCGCATTTAAGATAGCATAGCGAATGCTGGCCCACTACTCAAAAGCTTATTATTAACACCCTAGTCAGTACCAAGCAAATTTGATTGCACTAGTTACCCAATTAGTGTTTTGAAAAGGCTCTGAAAGGCCACTCTTCTAGCTTTCCCCGTGACCAAGCTGCACCTACCATGCAGGCCTGGCGTTTTTAGGAGCCAAGCTCCTTAAAGCGGCACCCGTTCTTCCGGGTGCGCTTAGAGCGCTCGATGGTGATGGACGCGCTCCACATCACCTCCGTAGATTTTCTGCTATTTCTGCGGACATCCACCCAGGTACCCCTGAAACTTGTGTTTATCGTCCCCGCAAAGTTCTGCGCTTCGCCTAGACACCACCTGCGTCCTGGTGGACTCAGTTTTGACAACTTGAGGGACGTCCTTCACTCAAGGCTACAACGCCGCTAACTAGGGGCTCTCTACCCGGCGATGGCGGCCGCTATCGTGGTTACGCGCTATGATCCTACCTCACCCCAAGTACTGTTCATGAAGATTTCATCCTCCGCCAACACAATGCCATCAGAAAATGAATACCTTATTGACATAGTGGGACTATGGCAACGCAAGCAAGCGAAAACGAAGTCTGCGTCTCAACAACAACGAGACGCCACAGCAGGCCGCCATTCCCAGCTGTGCAAGGAACGCCGGTGCGCCATCCCTCCGGTGGTGCACCAACCTCGGCTTCCTCCTCGCAGCCAGCGAAGCAATGCAATTAGCGTCCGCGTCAGACTCCTCGCCTCTTTCGCGATGACTACATCGTAGTAGTGAAACCTCACGTTCCCTGCGAGCTACGCGCATTCGTCCCGGCTGACCGCGCGGGCGACGCCATCCGCAGCTACCTCGGCGACCAGACCACCACGCAAACTCAAGTGTGGCCTATCTGGGAACAAAACATCTTGGTCTGTAGCACCACCATTTTGCCTACGGCACAGCGACTCCTCGGGGACTTACATTTGCAAGTGGGGGATCAGCAGCTGCCCGTGCGGTCTGCGGATTCAGAGATTCCGCGGCGGCGGTGGTGACTTTCTAGGGCACGACGTTACCCTGCTTCCTCTTGTACCACAGCGGGGCGACGTATATCCGCGCCTACAAGAAAACGGTCCCTGTTTGCACCAAGTGTGGTACCATCGGTCACCGACCACCGCAGTGTCCTCACCCTGCTCCAACCCAGTGTGCGAAATGTGGGAACCCCGCACCTGAAGGTCTCGATGCCCACGACTGTCACCCAGAGTGTCTCCTCTGCCACGGCGCCCACGAGACTGGTACCAGTGGCTGCACGGCAAAATATCACAAACGCAAACATTCCTCAACGTCTCTTCGAGGGACCACCTCAACTTCGTCACAACCAGACAGCGGCACCAACATGCATACGTCGATTCCACCATTCCACGCCGACACTCAGGCATTCCCACCGCTCAACGCATTTGCGGCGGTATCTCAGATGAGCAGTTGGGCAGGGAATGCTGCTTCTAAGCATCTCTCACCCCCTTTTGTCGATCCTCCTTCTCCCGAACTATGGCCCTTTGCAAGCACGTTGCGGCAATTCAAAGTCAAAGTTCTCTTTTACCTAAAAAACTCGAACTGTTAGATAAGCAACTTCAACTACAACACAGTGTACTGTAAGGCCATCCGGTATTGCCTCCTCTGTCCAGGCGGCTACACCAGCTACGTCCAAGCTTAGTTTTCGGCTAAGTCCACTCCCATTAAACCGCCGGTTCAAGCAACTGTGTGCACTCCAGCACTTGGAACCGGTGTCGCATCTACTCCAGAAGCTCTTGAGGCTCCTGGGGCACCTCAGGTTCTCTTGCCCGCTTACCAAACTCTCCCCAGCGAGGAGCGCGCCCCGCGCATAGAGGAACGCCTACGCGCGTCGAAGCTTCGAATTATTGCCTCCTCACTAGCTCTCTGCGCAACACATAGTAGTAGAGGTTACTCAGGCTATTTAAGCCTGGGCGATCACTAAGTTTCAACCCAAGGCACCGCGTTTCCGCTCCTGCTCTGTGATCTGTGAGAGCGCAGCTCCACGGCGTCGTCGTAAGGTGGATACCACCACCCCGCCTTCGGACAATCCGGCCTCCGTGCCCCTCCCTGCCTCTGGGGATTCCGAGCGGGATGTGGAGTACGAAATCTAAAACTTAAGACAGTTACAATGGCTACCAACTGTACGTCCCGTTCAAATATTGGGTCTAAATTAGAGATCATACAGTGGAACCCTGAAGGCTTCGGGAACAGGGGAAGGCGTTCACATCTTTCCCTTTTCTTCAGCTTACTTCGCTCTCAGCCAGCCGCCTTGGCGCTCCGAGAATCTGGCCCTGCTCCATTCCTTTCTAGATACTGCTCCTATGTGGGCGGGACCACCACATGCCTCCTCGTGCTAAAGCTTACACGGCGATACAGATTGACCTCGATCTAGATCTTCTTTACGATCACTTCATGATATCAGTGCTGTCTCAGCGATGGGGCCAACCATCGATAGATATCTTGAACGTGTACTGCCCCCCTCACCTTACGAGGGCTTCGTTTGTGCATCTCTTCCGTCGGGCGCTGCGTATAGCAGTCCGACAATCACTTGTGTTTGTCGGGGACTTCAATGCCCCCAGCCCTCACTGGGTTTACCACTACGAGACGGCCCGGGGCAGAGAGCTCGAGGAGCTCATTTCCTCGCTGGACCTCTCGTTCTTACCGATCCGGCACAACCCACACGTTACGGCAACTCGGTCACGCGAGACACATGCCCTGACCTCTCCCTCACCCGTCACATCCGCGATGCTACATGAAAAACTTTAGGCGAAACCCTAGGCAGCGATCAGTTTTTACTCCGCATTTTGTTCACCCATGGCAGAAAATGCGCCAACACTGGGGCCAAGCCTGTCTCATTGATTGGGCTAAAGTTCAGAATGCAACCACACCCCGCCATCCTCTCCTCTATCATACGCCCTCCATATGAAACAAGCGAACACTCGAACCCTTGTAACCTCTAACTTGACTCCTGCAATCGATCCACACTTCCTACATAGTTGGCGTGCTCGCCGCGGGCTCGTAAGGCGCTGCAAACGAAACAAACTCAATCGGAAACTTTGCGCTCGCATTGAGGCGCTCACTGCAGAGGCGGCCGCATGCTATGCATAACTTTCCGATGCTAACTGGGCAGACACCTGTTCGAAGGCTGCAAACCAGATGAGGTCTAAGAGCGCGTGGTGACTCTATCGAAGCCTTCTCGATCCCACCATCACCAGGGGAGAAACGCAACGGCAGTTCAGCCATGCTCTGCATGCCTTTTAGGGCACTACGGATCAACTTGCGCGAGAACTTTGTGACCACTACATCTCCCCCACAATTTATCCCGCAGGCCCGCATATACGTATTCCGACGCCCCTAACAATGACCTCGACGCCCCTTTCACGCTTCTCGACTTACGGTTTGCACTTACGAAAATGCGACGGGGCACGTTCCTGGACGCGACGGAATCATAGTATTGCTCCTGGCAAACCTTCCCGACCAAGCACACCTCTCGTTACTCCACCTTATAAATTCTATATAAAACGGCTCTCCACTTCCAATGAAATGGACCACACATGTCGTGACATTAATACCCAAATCGGCAAAGTTAGTTAGTATTGAGGCACTGAGACCCTTTTCACTTAAGTCTTGCATAGTCAAACTCATGAAAGCCATGGTTCGCAAACGCCTTTCCACCTACCTGTAGGCCAGGAGGACCTTTGCCGGCACGATGTTTGACTTTCGCCCGCATCTGTTGGCGCAGGACGTCTTGCTCGAGCTTTAACATGATATCACAGAGCCGACTACTATGCGCCTTAACAATGAAGCCATGCTCGCTCTCGATCTCCGAGGGGCGTTCGACGACGTCAGACACAGCACTATACTCACAAACCTGTCTACCAAAAACTGCGAGCAGAAGAATTTCAACTACTTTCGCACCTTTTAATCATATCGCACCGCCTTACTTCGCCTCAATTCTACCGAGCACAGCCCGTACTTATTAGGCACGCGGATTACGCCTCAAGCGGCGGTCCTGTCCCCTCTGCTTTATAACCTGGCGATGATGAACCTCTCCTCTCTTCTAAGCGAGGTCAAGGGAAGACAACACGCACTATATGCGGACGATATCACAATCTGGACCAGCACTGGCTCCTTAGCGCAAACCAAAGAACGCCTGCAAAAGGCTGCCCTCCTGATGGACACCTACGCTGCTTCATGCGGCCTGGAGTGCTCTCCAGCTAAATCGGCTCTTCTTTCAGTCTCTCCGCAACTCCCACCTCAAATTTTTCTTCCGTCCGGGTCTATCCCGTCAGTTAAAAAATTTCGGGTTCCTGACCTTCACCTCACATCGTCCTTTGATCCCAAGAACACAATAGCAGGCCTCAGACGCACCAGCGAACAGGTGAGCCGCATGATACGGCGGGTATCTACCAAGCGCGGCAGCCTCCGCGGGCCTCCGTTCCTCCGATTGGCCCACGCGTTTGTGACAAGTCGAGTCCTCAACGTCTCACATTACCTTCGCATGCGTCGTCGACACGAGCACCAGCTGGACGTCCTTCTTCGTTCAGTACACAAACGTGCTCGGGACCTAACTGATGCAACTTCCAACAGCCGATTCGCGACTCTCGGGCTACTCAACACCTTTGCACAGATCCGCAAAGCTCATCGCGTTAAGCAAATCAATCGACTGTCGCAGACGCCTTCAAGGTGCCGTCTTCTACACAGACTTGGCCTTAACCAGATATATGACCAAGACCCTCTGCAGCCAGTACCAGTGCTCTGGCAACAAAAACCAAGGGTGGAACCTCTAGTTCGAAATATGAACCCGGACCTAACCTGGCCGTAGATTAACACGCACCGCGGCCCTTCATACGCGACACTCCGATCGTCCTGGTGTTTTCTACGTCAAAGCCTCGGGTCCCTCCCCCTCGGGTCACTTCACGGCTGCCCTGATTACAGAGGGCAAACACGTCAATGGCCTCTTCTTTCGAGCAGACAAAGTAACGCCGGCTGAAGAGGTTGTCATAACTTTGGCCGCCTCTCACCCTGCCTCACCCACCATCCTGATGGACTCACCTGTTCTCAGTACCTTCAGGGTTCCATTGCCCCGCGGGCGACTCGCCTACTTCAGGCAGCCATTTGGCGCTTTAACCCTCATGCCATTCGTATAGTCTGAACACCAGGCCACTTGGGCCTGCCCGGCAACGTGGCAGCAAATGCCGCTGCCCATGCTTCTCGTATCCGGGCCGTTGCCCCTCCTTGTCCCGAGAAGGAATCTGGCAACACCAACCTGACGCGCTTTCGCAAAATTTTGCCTTATTACCGGGCTTCGCACCGTCACTAACTGGACACCGTACGAGGTCTGGAGAAGGTGGACAAACGACTGCTACGCCACCTGCAGACGAACCCCTTTATCAGCCCGGCCGTCGCCAGGAAGAAAATCAGTGGACCCTGCTCGACCTGTCATGTCCTCGCCGACACATATCACATCGTAACATCGTGTCCAATTATTCACGTACCTTTCTCATCCTCTTTTCCTATCCCAATAAGAGAGGCTTGGGAGGAGCACCTGCTCGGCTGCTCTACAATGGCTGCGCAACGCTCCATGGTGGAGCGCCTACGGGCAGCTTCCAGCTCCACTGGCGTCCCGGAATGGGGCCTGGCCACTCTAGCACTCCGATGCACCACGTCAGCACTCTCTAGTAAACTTTATCTGAAATAAATGTTTTTTACCACCACCACCCGTTTGTCCCTCGTAGTAATCGTAGTCGTAGTGTGTGAAAAGTCTTACCTTTCGACCTGCAAGGTGGTGCCGATGAGATATTTCTCCTGTGCGATGTTGAACAATAAAAAATTCGCAGCGTGGGTGTTATCTAAAAGCCAAATTCCTCTGTCTCTCATTCCCCATTAGCATTCATTATTATGTACATTGAACATTATCTGACAAGAGAGGGTGGCTACGTTATACTCGCTGGGCATAACCTCTATGGTTTAAGAAAGGTTTAGCGAGCGTTGAGCCGCAGTGCCATGAATACAGTGAAATAGTATTTACCCTGAACTCGGGACGGTTAAAGGTGGGAAGTATGAACGAAGCGCAAGCCGTAAGAAAGTAAAAGCCGAATTCTCCTCTCATTCCCCATTAGAAGCTATTGGAATATACAATGAGCACTGTCTGACAAGAAATGGTTGCCACGGAAAAGCAAGACGTAACCCCCTTGGTTTTAGAAAGTTTTAGCGAGCGTTGGACCGCAGTGCCATGAATACAGTGAACTAGTATATACCCTGAACTCGAGGTGGTTAAAGGTGGGAAGTAGATACGAAGCGCAAGCCGTCAGACAGTAAAAGCCTAATTCTCCAGACTCTCATTCCCCATTAGCAGCTATTGGCATGTACATTGAGCGCTGTCTGACGAGAAATGGTTGCCACGGAAAACCAAGGCGTAACCTTCTTGGTTTTAGAAAGTTTTACTGAGCGTTAGGCCACAGTGCCATGAATAGAGTGAACTAGTATATACCTTGAACTCGAGGTGGTTAAAGGTGGGAAGTAGATACGAAGCGCAAGCCGTCAGACAGTAAAAGCCTAATTCTCCAGACTCTCATTCCCCATTAGCAGCTATTGGCATGTACATTGAGCACTGTCTGACGAGAAATGGTTGCCACGGAAAACCAAGGCGTAACCTCCTTGGTTTTAGAAAGTTTTACTGAGCGTTAGGCCACAGTGCCATGAATAGAGTGAACTAGTATATACCTTGAACTCTATGTGGTTAGAGATTGTAAGTAGACACGAAGCGCAAGCTGTAAGAAAGTGTGCGTGTGCCATCTGTCGTTTAGTCCTTGGAATGTCAGCTGTATGGCTGTGCTCCCATATGGGGAATATATGATGAAAAGATGCGAGATGGTGTTACTTGGAGTGTTGGATAGATGAACGAATGGACAAACAAGACATATGCGTGGACGGATGCATGGATGGCTGCACGGACGGATGGACGCATGAACGGACGCATAGGCGGAAGCATGGACAAACGTAGGGACGGACGCACAGATGGACGTGCGGACGCACGAACAAACGCACACACGGACGGGCGTATGGACACAAGGACTGTCACACAGACGGACCCTTGAAAAGACGGAAGCAAGAACAAATGGACGGACGGATGCTTCGCACCACTCTCGATCATTCACTCTGTGGATATGTTGTCATTTTTTATCCTCTCTCATCGGGCGAAACACGTGTTTCACGCCAAATTTCTGTGCAAGAGAACCAAGTGGGAAACTTTTCACTAGCGAGAGCAGTCGCGGATGAGAAACTTCAGATGATGCCCCGTAATGCCCTATTCAGAAAAACAGCTTGACTGGAACTTCATTCGCCACAGCCTTCAATTCAGCACAAACACGTTTCAAACGCATTGTTTTCAGCGGTGCCAAAGCAGCACACGCGCATGAACGCGTTTCAAGCGCGTTGAATTGAAGGCGGCTACAAGTGAGCTCCAAGTGAAGTGAAGGAGCATTTCTGAACGCGAGGGGTAGTGCCCTGCGTGCTCCGTAATCCCTGTACTCTCGAGTCAACACCAACTAGGGGTGCGTTCAATAATAGTGGTGAAAAACGCTTACCGACATGTCTGGCAGAGGTTTTTCATCTTGTGTTGCACCTAGAGTTGAGTCCTTAACCTGCCTCGCGCAGGGCCTCGACCACTTCGTCATAGACACTGGCGTCCCGCATCAGCCGTCGAAGATCCACCAGGCAGTCCTCGCACAAGTCGATGAAGAACGCTATTTGATGCTCACCCAGAGACGCTTGTCGGCCGACGAGCTGGGAGGTTCTCACAGCACGCTGCTGCAACGAACACTTCTGGCACCTGTCAACGTTTCTCTCGTTCCGCTCATCACCGTAACAGTTCCCCTTGTCGCTGAGCCCACCGAGGAGAAGAGATGATCACCCAGTCCAAATTCCAACCTTTCAGCTAACTAGACAATGCTCCTAGCAGCTAGACAGCGGACCCCTTTATTAAAGGATCATCCTCTTCAGGGCTACCGAGCGATACAGCTACAAATGCCCCACAACCACAAAAAACCAAGCAAGCCCACATCTTTTTGCTGAGCGTCATGCGGAATCCGAGCATACAGCTATTGGCGACCAGGAAAGCTGGACTGTAGTCCAGAACCGAAAACTCCCGCTACCCAAGCAACTAACCTCCCCATAGCCACCGATCTTATTTGAGACCATAATGTTGACGCCTAAAGCATTTGACATCACCTAGATTCCACCATACCAGTCTGCGTGTAAACTCCGTGTAAGTCTTTCTCAAATTAAATGACCGGACATTCACTGCAGACTCCTCACCAAGTCAAACCTAGCAATAGTTGATTGCTACACACAGCAAGCTGCACATCTACTGCTAAAGCTGGAGCACCCGATAATTGAGGATGAAATCGTGCAGTTTGATACATATGATGCACACATTCACAGATTCAATGGATAAAAGCTTCATACACAGAAACAACCCGATTGAAACGATCCGTATGCGTTATGCAGTAATTCCGTGTAATTCCTTAAGAATATTACGGAAATATATGGAAAATAATAGGAAAGTATGTATTCTTACGGAAACATGAAATTATTGGACATCGCATACTGATCGTTTCAATAGGGAAGGGATTAACTGACAAGGAGTAATGCAAGGCTTGACAAGTTCAACTCATGAAATTGTGTCAGCCTGGCACCTCGGGACGTCTAACATAGCCTTTATTACGTTCAACGGTTCAAACCGGCGAATACGCGCCAATACCTGCCAGAATACCTGGCTTTCGAATCAGTACGTGTCCCTGTGCACAAATACGGACCAAAGATAACGTTATGTTTAAACTGCTTAGGCGTAAGACAGAGAACTGATGTTTGCACAGCCTCCAAAAGGGCTCCAGGAGTTTAAACAAAGTGCCATACGAAACATGTGGAGGATAGTATCTGTAATTCAAAATGCATACACTGCAATGAACCACGTGGCTCGGCCTCACCCGATTTTCTAAAGGTAGCAGCAGCTAGTCCTGCTATTCGTAAGCGAGCGAACAAACCACACAAGCCAGCGGCACCCTATTCCTCACCAAACTGCTGTGCAATAGGCAAAATGACCCAGATTATGCAACAGTCGGATCAACGAAACTTTCCGTCTCTTGCAACCGATCAACTAACACTCACAGCGCAGACACGCCCGCAGTCGACACCACAGCTTCTACATGCTAAGGTGCATAACGCGCCGTCTCCACCTAATGCCTCACCTGCACCACAGACACATCCAAGTGTTCTGCAGGAAATAGTGGAACTACTCAACACCCAGAAGTATCTGCAAGTTATCGGTAACCAGGAGAAAACAATTGAACTTAAAACTGTTTTAACCAACTGAAAGAAAAAACTTTGCCAGAGACGCTTTATCCTTCCGTCAAGGAAAACTCCCCGCCCCCTTCCACCCCGGGAATGAGCAATACGAACATCGCTTTGAAAAATTCGCTGCACAGCTACAACACATGGAACACAATATTGAGACACTCAAAGCCGAAAACTTCGGTTAAAGGTAACAAGCGCATTCGTTCTACTGCCAGTGTAGATCAAGAAGAAACCAAAGATTCAGAATCATGCCTCTGATAATTCAGTGGTACGTTATAAACCTTGCCAACAAAATTGTTGACTTCTTTTAAGTTTTAATTGCTCTCGAAAAAAACTCCCGATATCATTTGCGTGAAGGAACTGGGCAAACACTGCCCCATACAGGGCTATGCTTGTGGTTCAACGGCCCAATGGGTTGCGTATAAAAAGAAGAACTTTCCGGCTGTCTACGACCTCCTTTCTGCAGTTTCATTCCCATGCATTCAGACTCGTACTGAAATAGGGGGCAAGACATACGAAATAGTGACGCAAGGCAGACGCAGTATTCAAAGTATGCGTGCTAGTTCGTGTGCCCCCAGCCCCAAGAGAACAGCGGCCCGATGATGAGACAAGAAAACACCGAGACGCCGTGCGCCTTTGAGCCCGCAGTTTTGACGAGAAAGAAGTGGTGCACCACTTGAGGTCTTCTGCGAGATTGATTCCTTTTGCGGATCACCTGTTGCAAACGCTGCCACATTTTCCTTTACTATTTGGGCACAAGTTAGCCACAAAAATAGTTATACTTACACTATCTGGATTGTGCGTACCCATTCTGGTGGAGGTGTGAAGTAATGATCCCAAACACAGTTGAGCTACAAGGAAGCAGCCCGGAACCACGACCAGTCGAACCAACCGGGCTCACGCAAGTTCATCGGTGCGGCAGCCGTCATCTACGTGGTGAGCGGCAGGAATTTCTCCTGCCACCAGTGCCTACAGTGTCTACAGCTGTCTCCGGTGAGAGTACTAAATGTCGTGCTCCAACCGCTGCTGCACACGTTGTTTCGTCTCCTGTCACTGACACGTGCGTCGTTATCGATGAGCCACGGACGCCCGACCATTTTCATGGCGATCCTCATAAAGACGCCGAGGATTGGCTGGAGAGTTTTGAGCGCGTCGCCAATTGCAACCGATGAAATGAAGAATGAAAGCTCCACCGCTTTTATTTCGCGTTGCAGGACAGCGCATGAATGTGGTTCGAAAACCACGAAGATGCCATTCAGTCGTAAAATGACTTCCAATGGGAGCAACTGGCCACATACCTGAGCACAGACCGCAAGAAAAAGCTGAAGCTGCCTTGCAGGAAAGAAACCAGTGCAATATTGAAAGCGTTGCAATGTGTGTGGAATAGATGTTCCGGTTTTTTCGCCGGTAGGATAAAAATATGAGCGAGGACAAGGAACTTTGGCACCTCATGCGTGGGGTGAAGCAGTAGATTTTTTGCTGGTTTGCTCCTATGCCCCCCGCGAACGTCCCCGACGTTCGCTTTGAGGTGACAGCGGGTGAAAAGACTCTGCAACAGCGAGCGAGGCACTACATTCGAGATGTGAACGTCGCATCTGGAGACGCCGTGCCATCTGTCTTCGGGAATGGCATCTACTCGTTACGAGAACTCATTCGATTGGTGGCTCGAGAAGAGCTCGAGAAGCTCAACGGCGACCCCTCAACGGACTCGTCGTTAGCGAAAGTTGTTCGGGAGGAAGTGAGACAGACAGTCTGTGAGCAGCAGCCACAAGCACAACCGGTTCAAGCGTCGGTTCTGGTGCAGCCCGCAGTTTCGTATGCCAAGGGGATGAGAGGCACCCCTGTACCTCCTTTCGTCGCCTCTAGACTCTATTTCGCCGCAGGAACCACCCATTTTTTGAAACCTCGATTCACGCCGTCTCCAGCTGAGACGAGGATCCGAAAAGCTTATATATGGCGCACTCGTGATCGCATTCCGCTTTGTTAACACACGCCATCTTTAGCGGATGTGTGAATATCGCCTAGTTGGACTTCGACATTTTCTTAGAAACGCTGCTTTTCCAAGCAATGGGGAACGACGTTAGGAAATTCAGGAGTACTTGTCAAGGCGTCAAGGTACTCACTCCTCGCAGCAGCATCAGTTTTGGTCGACAGCGTCACTGACGTATCAGTCACCAAGTCCTCGCCCATCTTCAAACTCTCGAGGCGAGTTCCCCGAAGCCCACTTCGGGGAAATTAGAGTCGGTGACCTGTGGAGGTAAAGCCACTGCCGACGCAAGAAAACAACCTCCAGTGCCGATTTCAAAATGTGATGATACACACGAGAATACGTGCGGAAATGGTAACGTCCCTTCTGATCGGTCGGTATTTATAGACGGCTATGAAACGAGTGCTTCGATAGACACAGGTGCTGACTATTCCGTCATGAGCAGGGGACTTGCCAGAACACTGAAAAAGTGCTGACCCCTTGGATAGGACCGCAAGTGCGAACCGGCGAGGGACACCTTATCAATCTAGTGGGCATGTGTACCTCTAGAGTCAGAATACGTGGCTTCACCTACGTCACCAGTTTTATTGTCCTATCAAAGTGTGAAAGGGATGTAATTATTGGAATGAACTTTTAGCGGTCTAATGGCGCAGTGATAAATTTGTAGGAAATGTGCGTCTCGTTCTCGACGAAAAACGCCATCGCGACATTTGAGAGGAAAAAACGATGTAACAGTGCCTCCAAGATCCATCATCATTGTCAGCGTAAAAAGCAATGTATACAACGACTATGAAGAAATGGTAGAAAGCAGTACTAGACTATTACTCGAGAAAGGGATCTGTGCAGCAAGATGTATTGTACGACTGCGTGATGGGTGTACGACTGTCTTCCTGACGAATTTTCGAAATGAGGTACAACATCTTGCGAAGGAAACTGTTGTTGGTCACTTGCACGATTACGTTCTGATTATGTATTTCAATTTTTTCCGAGACTGCACCGCAACACACTGATGGCATAGATTCTATACCTGCTTCTATCCATATCAAAGCAGCCCTATCACCGAACCATAAACACAAAATCGAGAGCCTTATATGAGACTACGCTTTTGTTTCATATTATCGAAAGTGCAAAGAACATCCATCACCAAACACCGCATCATAATCGATCAATCTGTTAGACTGCAAGCACTCGTATCGAGTGTCATCAAAAGAGTGAGTAGTCAACAGAGGCAAAATTGAAGAAATGCTTATAGAGGACGTAATTCGACCATTGGCCAGCCTATGGGCCTCACCTGTAGGGCTGGTAAAGAAAAGGCACCAGACTTTGCGCTTCTGCGTTGACTACCGAAAATTCAGCGTCGTCACAAAGCGGGATGTCTATCCACTTCCAAGGATCGACGACACCATTGACAGACTACGAGACGCAAAGCTATTTTCCTCTGCGGACCTCAAGAGTGAATACTGACAGATAGAGGTGGACGAACGAGATCGCGAAAAAACTGCTTTCGTTACCCCAGATGTGTTATACGAGTTCGAGGTTCTCCCATTTGGCCTGTGTTCCGCACTCACCACAATTCAGCGGATGATGGACACTGTGCTGTCCGGGTTAAGATGGCAGTCCTGCTTAGTTTATCTCGATGACGTCGTGATCTTTTCGGCCACCTTCGATCAGCATGTGGAATGACTACGGACTGTGTTCGAGGAGATTAGTTCAGCAGGGCTGACAATAAAACCCGAAAGTACCAATTTCGTTTTCATGAACTGCTTTTTCTCGGTCATGTGGTTAGCTTTGAAGGCATTCGACTTTACCCCGAAAAGACAGCAGCTGTAGAAAAGTTTCCTAGGCCAACGGATAAAAGCGCTGTAAGACAATTTTCAGAACTTTGTGCCTCTTACAGAAGATTCACCAAACGTTTTTCAAAGATTCCGGAACCACTAAACCGACTGACGAAAAAAGACACGCCTTTCACCTGGACGAGCGAGCACGAAGGCGCGTTCGATGAGCCACACCAGCGACTCTTAAACCACCCTGTTTTCGCACATATTCAGGAAGAAGCCGAAACAGAGATTCACACGGACGCAAGCAATTTGGGACTAGGCGCCGTCCTCTTGCAGCTGCAAAACATACAGGGACGAGTGGTCGCATATAGCAGTCGCATTCTTACGAGAGCTGAAATGAATTATTCGGCGACGGAAAAAGAATGTCTGGTGGTAATATGGCCCTACAAATATTCCCACCGTACTTATACAGTAGACCCTTTCGAGCAGTGAGCGACCATTCCTCACTGTGCTGGCTCGCAGGCCTATAGGACCCTTCTGGGCGACTTGCTAAATGGAGCCTCAGGTTGCAAGAATACGACCCACCAGTCGAATGGAAGTCGGGTCGCAAGCACAGTGATGCTGATTGCCTGTCACCAGCACCAGGGGGATCTGCACCTGTGGCTGATGGAGACGACTTTCCGTTTCTTAGAGTCGTCAGCACCGCAGACATGACTGAATATCAATGATCTGACGCGGGGTTGCTTCAGCTGATGAAGCATCTGGAAGGGCAACCCGTGCGTGTTCATCGAGTTTTTTCCGGGGATTGTCGTCGTACCTTATGAGAAACAAAGGTTTACACAAAAGAAACTTCGAGCACGGCAGGGAAAAGTTTCTTGTCGTCGTTCCTTCGTCCTTGCGACTCAAAATCCTGGATGCCTGCCACAATGACCCAGCAGCAGGACCATTGGAGTGAGTAGAACATTGACTGACAGCCACACCAAGCACTACTAGCGAAGGTTACTGGATGCTGTACAACATTTTGCGAGGATATCTAGAGATTTTAAAAGACGCGAAACGCTTCCATTGATACCTTCAGGATTTCTCCAACCAATAGAACCCTCTAAATCTTCGTTGGAACAAGTAGGCTTGGATCTACTTGGTCCACTTTCGGCGCCATCAATGGGCAACAGATGGATAGTAGTGGCAACAGACTATTAACCCGGTATGCCGAGACAGTCTCTCTCACCAGGGGCATGGTTATACAAGTCGCTGAATTTTTTTTCGTCACTAACATTGTACTACTGCATGGTGCCCCTAAAGATGGTTATTACGGATCGAGGAACTACATTCACAGCAGAATTGACGCAGTTCATTATGATACTTACCCACATATGTCATAGGAAAACAACGGCTTACCACCCTGAAACGAATGGGTAACCGAGCGACTCAACAGAACTCTAACTGATATGTTTTCCAATTACATTGACTTAGAGCACCGTACGTGGGACAAGACACTACCGTATGCCGCTTTCGCTTCTATTACTGCTGTGCAAGAGACTACTAAAGTGACGCCATTTTAACTGGTCTACGGTCGAATAGTTACAATAACATTAGATGCAATGCGGCCCGTAAGCGACAATACACAGCACAAGCCTGACATCAGCGAGATCATTCAGCGAGCCGAAGCGGCACGGCAGTTTACGCGACATCACATGAAACAACAAAAACGGATTGATGCAAACCATTACAACCTTCGGCGGAGAATCGTTACACACAACCCAGATGGTGTGAGAATTACTATTTATTCGGGCTAACTTGTGCCTGAAAAGTAAATGAAAAAGTAGCAGCGTTTCTAACAGACAATCCGCAGAAGGAATCAATCTCTGAGAAGACCTCGTGCTGTGCACCACTACTTTCTCGTCAAAATTTCGTGCTGGGGAGGCCCGCACCTACACGGCCTTTTTTGTCTCATCATCGGACTGTTGGCCACTGGAGGGGGGGGGGGATGAACTAGCACGCGTAGTTTGAATACTGCGTATGTTTTGCGTGAATATCAAATTTCTACAGCTTCTTCTACAGCAAGTGTAGTGACTATGTAGGATGAGTTTAAAACGGGCAAAACCCACGGGTTTTACTAAGTCACGCAGTGTCGGCAGCTGCCCTTGTCAGAATAAAAAGTGCGTGCTGCGTGACATTTCGTGAAGAAGTCTCCGCGGTTCTCTCAAGATTAAGAGAGGGCGGAAACTAGTGAGAATGGGTACCGGAATGTAGGAAGCCAACATCAGCAAAGAAGTTTAAAACTACTTTTGTGGAAAACACGGGATCTACACAGATAAAAATAAAACCTGAGGCGTTATGTGGCACTTGTATAGCTTTGAGAAGGGACGCAGTCTTTCTGGTTCAAGGTACCGACACATAATTAAAACGTAAACGACAGATAGCACATCACCACATTTTTCACAACGCGGTGCTAGAGAGTTGATTAAAAGGTGCGATCTGCACAGTGCAACCTCGTAATGTCTGCTACGTTTTTCAAGAGCACATCTTCCTATTCTTGGCTTTACTGTGTGCAATTTGTTTTCAATTGCTGCGTTCTCTTTCTCTTGCCATTGCCTACGCATTCGGTTTCTGGTTAGCGACCTCAAGTCCTCATACGAGATGACAATATGTCTACTGATGGGCGGAATGCAGCAGACTACGCAAGTCGGTCCGCTGCTTCATTGCCAGCTATGTTGCAGTTTCCCCGTATCCAGCATAGCGTGATTTTAAGCTTGGATATGCAGGCTCACATGAGGCAGTTTATAAGGGTATTAGTCAACGGATTTTTATTGTCTTTGCGAAAAAACGCAGTCGCTGTATTGAGGGCGTCTGTGTATGTGATGGAGGCTGGTTTTTTCTTCTTTGGGTTGTGCCTCATAGCTAGCAGAATGGATTAGCACTCAGCAGTAAATATGATGGTATGTTCGTTCATTGTTGCAGATTCAGAGTACGCCGGACCATATGGAAGACACGCGACGGCTAAGAACTTGGAAGCATCAGTGTAGTACTCAGCACACCTGTCTTTCCTGCAAGTACATGAAATGCTGATCGATTGTGACTGGGAGGCCATGATTTCCTACGTCAAGGAATGACAAGTCATAATTGATAGCCCGTATTTCCCACATTTCACAGGGTCCTTGTGGGAGCTTAGTTGAAGATTGGAGACGGGTATATGCAGGTTTTCGAAGTGTGAGGCCACTCTGATGGGATACGTTGGCGTACCTGATGGTCGCCTCAAAAACATGTGGGTGTTTGATGTATCCTGCATTAGCTCACGAGATGGGTGGTCAACATGGGAAAGCACCCTATTTGTATACTTGATGCTTGTGAACTGCCGTCGTGGTTCTAATTACCACCGGTCTGTCTCAACATACAGGCTGACTCTTGGGCTGGTTCAGAAAGCAACACTGGTCAGACGAAGCCCATGGTGATGCACTGGGTCGAGCATCTCCAGTGCGGTTCTCGACGATGATTCGTATACAACCGAGTCACAATCAATACGTGAGAGTACTACACTGCTGAAAAGCTTTAATAGACAGTCGCAATCTGTACTCCATGACTGATGCGAGAGAATCTTGAGGAAGTTCAAGGATTTTAAGCATTTCAATCGCAGTTGCTTTATATGTGGAACAAAACTGAGCTTTTCATCCAATACAACAGCTGGAAATTTATGATCCTTCTTAGTAGCAATGGTGTGTGTATTCATTAAAATGTTGGGAGATGGCCTTATGCCACGTAGTTTTGAAAAGAGTAGGAAAACAGTCTTGTCGCAGTTAATCTTAAAACCATTTTTGTCTGCCTAGTTTGAGAGCTTATTTACTGCCAACTGAATCTGACGTTCACAGATGGCTAGGTTGCCCGATTTGAAGCTGATCTGAATGTCATCCACATATGCAGAGTAGGGGATCGTTTTAGGCAGTGATAGTGCTCATAGAGTTCATTTTTACAATGAATAGTGTGCAACTAAGAACGCCACCTTAGGGGACACCATTTTCTGCGTAAACCGCTTTGAAAGGGCCTTTCCAACAGTAACCACGAAAGTACGTTCAGAGAGGTAGCTTTCAATTGCATTCAGCATGTTGCCTGCCACACCAAGAGATTGCAAGTTACGAAGAATCCCATGACGCCATGTCGTGTCATAAGCCTTCTCCAAGTCGAAAAATACAGAAACGCAGTGTTGTTTGTGAATGAAGGCATCTCTCACATAGGCTTCGAATGCTACCAGTTTGTCAGTTGTCGACCGGCCTGATCTGAGTCTAGCTTGATGACGGTCAAGGACGCCAAAAAATTCAAGGTAATACATAAGGCGGCGGTTTACAATTTTCTCAAGTACGTTGCAGATGCAACTAGTCTGGGCGACAGGCCTATAACTAGCAGCAAGTGTGGCTTCTTTTCCTTGTTTAGGGATGGGTGTGAAACTGCCTCTTCTTAGGCCTTGGGTAGGCGCCCAGGGGACCAAATGTTATTCAACAGTAAGAGAATGGCATCAAGCGTGTGTTCGTGTAAGTGTTTCATCATCATCATCATCATCATCATCATCATCATCATCAGCCTGTCTACGTCCACTGCAGGACAAAGGCCTCTCCCATGTTCCGCCAGTTAACCCGGTCCTGTGCTTGCTGTTGCCAATTTATACCTGCAAACTTCTTAATCTCATCTGCCCGCCTAACCTTCTGTCTCCCCCTACCCCGCTTCCCTTCTCTGGGAATCCAGTTGGTGACACTTAATGACCAGCGGTTATCCTGTCTACGTGCTACATGCCCGGCCCATGTCCATTTCCTCTTCTTTATTGCAGCTATAATATCCTTAACTCCCGTTTGTCCCCTAATCCACTCTGCTCTCTTCTTGTCTCTTAAGGTTACACCTACCATTTTTCTTTCCATTGCTCGCTGCGTCGTCCTCAAATTAGGTTGAACCCTCTTTGTGAGTCTCCAGGTTTCTGCTCCGTAGCTAAGCACCGGCAAGATACAGCTGTTATATACCTTCCTCTTGAGGGACAGTGGCAATCTACTTGTCATAATTTGAGAGTGCCTGCCGAATGTGCTCCACCCCATTCTTATTCTTCTAGTTACTTCAATCTCGTGGTTAGGCTCTGCGGTTATTACCTGCCCTAAGTAGACATAGTCTTTTACAACTTCAAGTGCACTATTACCTATCGCAAAGCGCTGCTCCTTTCCGAGGTTGTTGTACATTACTTTCGTTTTCTGCAGATTAATTTTAAGACCCACCTTTCTGCTCTTCTTGTCTAACTCCGTAATCATGAGTTGCAATTTGTCCCCCTGAGTTACTCAGCAATGCAATGTCATCGGCGAAGCACAGGTTACTGAGGTACTCTCCATTAACTCTTATCCCTAACTGTTCCCATTCTAGGCTTCTGAAAACGTCCTGTAAGCACGCAGCGAATAGCATTGGGGAGATTGTGTCCCCCTGCCTTACACCCTTCTTTATTGGTATTCTGTTGCTTTTTTTATGAAGCACTATGGTAGCAGTTGATACCCTGTAGATTTATTCCAGAATGTTTATATATATTTCATCTACGCCCTGATTCCGCAGTGTCTGCATGACGGCTGATATTTCTACTGAATCAAACGCCTTCTCGTAATCTATGAAGGCTATGTATAGTGGTTGGTTATACTCTGAGCATTTCTATATTACCTGATTGATAGTATGAATGTGGTCAATTGTTGAGTAGCCTGTTCTAAATCCTGCTTGTTCCTTTGGTTGATTGAATTCTAATGTTTTCTTTACTCTGCTAGCAATTACCTTTGTAAATAGCTTGTATACTACAGAGAGCAAGCTGATCGGCCTGTAATTCTTCAAGTCCTTGTCATCTCCTTTCTTATGTATTAAGATGATGTTAGCGTTCTTCCAAAACTCTGGTACTTTTCCCATCAGGAGACACCTCGTAAATAGAGTGGCTAGTTTTTCTAACACAATCTGTCCTCCATCTTTCAGCAGATCTGATGTTACTTGATCCTCACCAGCAGCTTTGCCTCTGTGCATGCTCTCCAAAGCTTTTCTGACTTCTTCTATCATTACCGTTGGGGTGTCGTCTGGGTTACTGCTAGTTCTTATAGTACTAATGTCGTGGTTGTCTCGGCTACTGTACAGATCTCTGTAAAACTCCTCCGCTATTTGAACTATCCTATCCATATTGGTAGTTAATTTGCCTTCTTTGTCCCTTAGTGCATGCATCCGCCTTTTGCCTATCCCAAGTTTCCTCTTCACTGCTTTGACGCTTCCTCCGTTTTTCAGAGCGTGCTCAATTCTCTCCATGTTATACCTTCTTACATCGCATACTTTACGTCTATTAATCAGCTTCGAAAGCTCTGCCAGTTCTATTTTGTCTGTTGTACTTGACACTTTCATGATTTGACGCTTCTTAATTAGGTTCTTCGTTTCCTGGGAAAGCTTGCCGGTGTCCTGTCTAGCTACCCTGCCTCCAACTTCCACTGCACACTCCGTGATGATACTCGTCAGATTATCATTCATTGTATCTACGCTAAGGTTGGTTTCTTCGCTAAGAGCAGAGTACCTGTTCTGCAGTGACACTCTGAATTCCTGTACTTTCCCTCTCAGTGCTAGCTCATTGATTTGCTTCTTGCGTATCAGTTTCTGTCGTTCCTTCTTCAAGTCTAGGCGGATTCGAGCCCGTACCATTCTATGGTCACTGCATCTTACCTTGCCAACCACTTCCACATCCTGCACGACTCCTGGGTGTGCAGTCATTATAAAGTCTATTTCGTTCTTATTTACGCCATTAGGGCTTCTCCATGTCCACTTGCGGTTTTCTCGTTTTTGGTAGAAGGCATTCAAAATACGCAGATCATTGCGTTCTGCAAATTCTACTAGTAGCTCTTCTCTGGCGTTTCTAGTGCCGATGCCATAATCTCCTACTGCCTGGTCTCCAGCCTGCTTCTTCCCTACCTTTGCATTAAATTCGCCCATTACTATAGTATACAGTGTTTTCACCTTACTCATTGCCGATTCCACGTCTTCATAGAAGCTTTCAACTGAAGCGTCATCATGACTGGATGTAGGCGCGTAAGCCTGTACTACCTTCATTTTTTATCTTTTATTCAGTTTAATTACAATGCCTACCACCCTTTCATTAATGCTATAGTAATCCTTTATGTTGCCAGCTATGTTTCTGTGAATTAGGAACCCTACTCCCAGTTCTCTTCTGTCTTCCAAGCCCCGATAGCAAATGACGTGCCCTTTCTGTAGCACAGTATAGGCCTCATCTGTCCTCCCAACCTCACTCAGCCCTATTATATCCCATTTAATGCCTTCTAGCTCCTCGAATAATACAGCTAGACTTCCCTCACTAGATAACGTTCTAACGTTAAACGTTGCTAAGTTCAAGTTCCAATGATGGCCTGTCCGTATCCAGAGATTCCTAGCACCCTCTGCTGCTTTGCAGATCTGACCGCCGCCGTGGTCAGTTGCTCCGCAGCTGGTGGGGACTGAGGGCCGTGAGTTAATTGACGAATGCCTACGGGAGGGGGTGGCCAGATACTGCATCAGGGTGGCCAATCCTTCTCTGGTGAGATCATCGGTGCGTACCGGCTTTAAGCCGGTACGATCAGACAGTAAGTGTTTCAGCATGCCATATGTAATCCTGTCTGGGCCCACTGCTGAAATGCCACATGTTGCCAGCACTGCAATCAATTCGTCTATGGTAAACAAAGTATTGTAGCCTTCAGCATATGGCCTTCAATCAAGGATAGGCTTACGTGCCTCAGCAAGCTTGTCTCGTTTTCAGAAGTCTATGTATTGTGCCCAGCTTAAGATGCACTCAAAATGTTGGCCTAAGGCATCTGCCTGGTGTTCCAGCGTATCACCAGCCGTACTGACAAGAGGGGCTGAATGAGCGTTGTTCCCTTGAAGTGCGCTCACTGTGTTGTACACCACATGCGTATCAGTGTAGGAGCTAACTGACGAGAGAAAGGGCTGCCAACACTGCCGCTTTGATTCTCGTCGGATACGCCTTCCATTTGCTTTTGCACACTTGAAATTGATCAAGTTGTCAGCTGTAGAATACGTGCAAAATTTTGAACAAGCTTTGTTTTGGTTCTCACGAGCTTTTCACACACCGCATTCCACCAGAGCCGTTGCTTGTTTCTCGTGTTGTCAAATGTCTATGGGATTGATTGCTTTGCGGGCTGTATGATATGAAGTACAACCAATGCTTCACAGTCATCAATGTCTATGTTTTCAATAGACAAACGCGACATTTTTGTAAGTTCTCGGAATTTTATTCAGTCAGCATTCCGTTCTCTAAACCGGAATACATTTGTAGTCGTCTTACTTGTACTTCCGGTGTGTTTTAGACAGACAGGGAAAGGATCACTTCCGTAGAGGTTATGAATAACAGCCGACTTTGTGGTTGACTTGAGTGAAGGAGTGCCTGTAGCAAGGTATATGGCTGTGTATGAGTTGCGCGCTGCGTTAACGTATGGTGGTTTTTTGTTAAATATACAGGAGTCGGAGGACAAGAGAAAGTTTTCCATTAGGCAGCGTAGAGAATCTCTCTTCTGCATCACCATAGAGGGTTGTGCGAAATAAAATCTCCACCCAGGAGCTATGGATACGGGTGCTGGTCGACAGGTGTTTCAAAATTTTTAGTAGACAGGTGGTAGTCGTGAGGGATATATGATGACCACACAGTTGTAATTTGTTCAAAGATGAAGGTTCGTATTGCCACTGCCTCTAAGTCAGTAATCAGAGTAAGGTGGGAGTGCTTTCTGCGCCACGATAGCGACACCACTGGATGAATGGGCACTGTGCCTGTTCTTTCGGTATACCGCATATCTTCTTAGAAAGTAAGTGTGTGTTGAGTTTAGGTATGCCTCCTGCAGGCAAAGTATGTTATGTGGGTGTTGAGCAAATATTTCGTAAATTTCGTCTAGGTTCTTCAGTAGACCTTGGCAGTTCCAGTAGATAATACTCTCGGCAGCCATTTTCAAGAATGATGAAAGGAAGGAGAGTTATTCAGACTTCGTAGCATTTGGCAGGCGCCTGAACTGGAGGGTGTTTCTTCCTTCTGAGGCGTTCTATTGGGCTTCGCTTCACTAGGAGGGGTTCCCTGAGCTTAAAAGACGCTGAGGACGCCGGTGTCACATTCATTGCCCCCTGTGAACACTCGGAGGCTGATGATAGAGGTTGATTTGCTAGATTTGGATTGTCTGTGTAGTCTCCGAGGTCCCATGAAGGTTGACCAGTGGGGCTTCGAACGTTGGTGCAGCCTGCGGCTGCTTGGTTGGGGCCGAGATGTGCACGCATCAGAAAAGCTGTACTGCGCACCCACCGTTGCTAGACGCCGCCCGGCCCCCCGGTGCGCTGCGTCAGCGTACGATCTTCTGGAGAAGAGTGAGACTTTCTTCTGGACTTCAGAGAATGTGGTGTTTTCTGTTAGTTTTATCTGGGCAATTCCCTTTTGCTTTTGAAAATTTCGCATGTCCGCGAGTATGGTGTGTGCGACCCGTGACAGTTAGGGTACGCTGTTTGCGTGAAAGTACAGCTCGTGGTTGGGTGCCCATGATCACCACATTTCGCCGATTTATTTATTCATTTATTTATTTATTTATTTATTTATTTATTGTACCCTCAGGGCCCGAGTGCATTACAGAGGGTAGTAGGGATTTACATGACGGAAGCAATGTAAAACAGCAAGAAAAAAAACTCACAACAGTTAAGTAAGTGAAATGAAGTAGGCAAAAATGACAACAATTCAATAAGGAAAAAGGTATACTAACAATAATAACCTATATATACACATATATGGATACACATCTACAAACTTATACACACATATATATATATATACACATTTAGAAAAGATCAATGGCTTTACGAAACACAATATGAGATCAGTTATATAAGTGATATTATGGGGAAGATCATTTCAACTTACACAAGTTCTGGGTATGAATGAGTCACGAAAACATTTGGTGGGACATGAGAGAACTCCAACTTTATTGCGGTGATCAATGCGATCTTATATGTATGATGGCCTTGTTAATAATTTCTGTTTCAGATAGCTGTTGTAATAAATTTTGTGAAAAAGACATAATGAAGCTACTGACCTGCGATGAGGAAGAGGAGGGAGGGACAAACATTATTTCATGGCGGTTACGCTGCTTGTTCGGTGATAGAGAGTATGAAACGGCAGGCACGGTTATGCACAGCTTCCAAATGGGAAATGAGTGATTCATTGCCAGGGCTCTAGACAGACTTAGAATACTCTAATTTTGAGCGAGCCAGTGTTTTATAAAGTGATAGTTTTAATTAACTGGATGAAGGAGAGAAGTTCCTGCGAATATTCCCAAGCATGCGGTCGGCGTGATTTATGATATAATAAATATGAGTTTTCCAAGACAGGTTAGAAGAAATGTGAACACCTAGGTACTTATAAGAGAGCACAGTTTCAAGAAAGACATTGTTAATGTGGTTAGTGGAAGCTGGGCTAGAATTTCCAGAAATGTGCATGTGCTTACACTTATTATTGTTTAGTTTCATGTTTCAAGTGTTGCACCAGTCCATGACCTTGTTAATGTCGGATTGAAGGCAAGAGACATCGTTATTGTCGTTAATTTTGAGATAGATAATCCACTCATCTGCAGAAAGAATAATTGAACAAGAAATATTAGTCGGTAAGTCATTTATATAGGTTAGAAACAGAAGGAATCCGAGAACGGACCCCTGAAATACACCAGAACAGACAGGTAAAGTATGTCAGTCAAAGTTGTTTGCTGTTACGATTTGTGAGCGGTTGGAAAGAAAACAGATCAACCATGCAAGTATATTTGCGTCAATGTTGAGAATACGTAGTTTAAGGAATAGAAGTTCATGCAAGACTTTGTCAAATGCTTTTGAAAAATTCAAATATATACAGTCTGCCTGAGATCCATGATCGAGGATGCAAAGAAGTTCCTGAGTGAAACATATGAGTTGGGTTTCGCATGAAAATGACTTACGGAATCCGTGCTGGGCTATAGTGAAAAAAGAATTCGATTCTAAAAAAGACACCAGATGAGAGTATATGACGTGCTCCATGAATTTACAACGTATACTAGTGAGGGAAATGGGACAAACGTTGTCAGGATATGCCCCGCCGGGTTAGTCTAGTGGCTAAAGAAAGTTGTCAGGGCAATGTTTATTTCCAGATTGTGCAGAGGAATCATCCTCCCAACTTTCCTATCACTGGGAATACAACCTGTTTCAAGGAGTTGTTCAAACAGTTTATTAAGAATTATGGAACAGTTAGTTAGTTAGTTAGTTATGTTGGGTTTAGTGGCGCAAAAGCAACTAAGGCTATGCTGCGCCAGCCACATGGTGAAAAAAAAAAAAAAAAAAAAGGAGAGAAAAAAGAGCAAAAGAAAACGTCACTAGTTAGCTCGGCATACATTGTGCTGTGAAAGTCTGATTGAAAAACTATTTTCTCTGAGGGAGTAAATCCGTCAGTCAGGGGAAATTGTGCTTCGTCGTCCAAGTGTTTTTTCCTTTACAATGGTCATGACTATGAATGCGCGGTTAACGATGACTAATGAAATAAAATGAATAATGTTGTGCGGCTGTATAGGGACCTAAAACCAATCGCGTAATGTGTATACTTTTAAAATTATGGACATGGTACATGGTGTGGTCAATGGGTATGGTATGTGCGTGAGGTGATTTTGTCAAAAAATGTAAGGGGATCGCTCCAGCACTCCCGCCTCACCTGTGTCCTTGTGCGCAAGGACCAGGAGGTAAGTGCTATGTTCAGAAGAAGCTGTCACAGCACTGACCTCTCGCAAGAGGCCGTGCTGTGGCCACACAGGTTCGTGAATCTTGCAGATCTGTACCGTACAAATACGATGGCGTGCTTCTTATAACTTATTTAGAAATTTGGTGTCATCCAGGAAGTTGACAACGTCAGTTAGGGGTATCAGCGCGTCATCTCCTAAAAGGAACATGGGGTGACGTGGAATGCGTAACTTGTACAAGGTGTAAAAATGTTTTCTTCGATGTGCTTCCAAATGTGCGCATGTAAGCAAGATGTGCAACACTGTTAGAGGTTCATCGCATTTATCACATGTTGGCTGTTTTTCTTGTTTTAACAAGTAATTATGAGTGATGTGCGTGTGACCAATTCGAAGACGGCACAGGATTACTTCGATAAAACGTTCTTGGTGGTAGCATGACTTCCATTCACTTAGGAATGGCTTGATTAGTTGAAGTTTGTTGTTGCCTGTCATATTCCATTCCCGTTGCCATTTAGATGTTAGCGCTGTACGGATTGCGCGGATACTATCCCTAACGGGAACATTTACTTGCGAGATACTTAAGTTCTTTGCTGCTGCTGCGCACTGATCTGCCCTTTCATTTCCGGGTATCCCGACGTGACTTGGGACCCAGCAGAACCGGATATTTTGTCCTTCACTTAGACGCGATAATACGCTTAAAATGTCGCCGATGAAGGGTTCGTATTGAGAGCGTATATGGAGGGCCTTCAATGCACTCAAGGAATCCGTAAAAAGTATTGCTTTCTTGTATCTAGCACTTTCAATTCTTTTTACTGCCATCCACAAGGCATAACATTCAGCAGTAAAAACTGAAACAAACCGTGGTAATCTGACTGTTTCTTCCCACGCACCTTGGACGACACTGCTACCGACATAGCTAGCCGCTTTGGAGCCATCAGTGTAAAATTCTTTGTATGTGCTGTACCTTTCTTGAACGATGCGAAATTCTTGCAGTATGTGTTCACGTGGTGTACCTTGTTTTTTGAGATGTGTCAATGAGAGGTCAAGAAATTGCGTAAAGTTTTTCCAGGGAGGCAGCCTTCTTGGCCTTTTAGTAACAGAAAGGGCATCTGTGGGGACGTTACACTCGCGACATTTTTCTTCGAATCTGAGTATAAGTGGCCTTATTGCGTTTGGTTTGTTTGTGTAATGGAGTCGTTTGTCACAGTGTGTGATAATGTTGTAGCATATATGGTTTGGCGATGAGCGAACTCTTAGGACATATGTAAGCATTAGCTGCGTTCGTCTGCTGTCCAGTGCCGGTTCGTTACTCTCGGAGTACAAGCTGGGAAGCGGCGAGGTCCGGTATGCACCGGTTGCCAAGCGTATCCCTTTGTTATGTACGGGGTCGAGTCTCTTGAGGTAGGATTGTCTCGCTGAACCGTAAACTACACTTCCATAATCTAATTTGCTACGCACCAATGAACGATATATGTGCAGAAGGCACTTACGGTCAGCGCCCCACCGCTTCCGCGACAGAACTTTGAGGACATTGAGTGCCCTAGTCGCTTTAATTTTTAGACTGGTAATGTGTGATAGAAAGTTAAGTTTCTTGTCAAATATGACTCCTAGAAACTTGTGCTCTTGTTTAACTGGTAGGACTGTTTCATTCAGTTCAAGAATTGGGTCCGGCTGCAAGCCTCTTTTATGAGAATACACTACGGCAACTGTCTTTTCCCCGGAGAAACAGAAGCCGTTTTTCTCCGCCCATTGTGTTAGTTTGTTCAACGTGATTTGAATCTGTCGTTGACATGTCACCATGTTAGACGCGCGGCACGCAATCTGGAGGTCATCAACGTACAGAGAATGCATCAGTGTGGATGGTATAACTTTGTTTACAGAGTTCATTTTCACAACAAAAAGTGTAGTGCTCAGAACGCACCCCTGAGGTACACCGTTTTCTTGAGTAAATACACGAGAGAGTGTCACGCCAAGGCGGACCTGGAAGGTTCGGTTGGACAAAAAGTCGAAGAGACAGTTAAGCATTCTGCCGCGGATTCCCAGATCCGCCAAGTCTCGTAAAATACCATACCTCCAAGTAGTGTCGTAGGCTTTTTGAAGATCGAAAAAGACTGCTAGGCAGTGTTGTTTGTGTAAGAAAGCTTCTCGTATTGTGTTTTCAAGCCGAACTAGGTGGTCAATTGTTGAACAACCTTTTTTGTACCCGCATTGATGGATATCTAGTGAGTTTTCTGTTTCGAGGACGTACGTAAGCCTGATGTTAATGACACTCTCGTAGGTTTTTGCAAGACAACTTGTAAGTGCGATTGGCCTATAGCTGTTTGCTAATGTAGAATCTTTTCCCGTTTTTAGGAATGGGATTATAATGGCCTTCTTCCAATCCGTGGGCATTCGACCAGTTTGCCAAATAACGTTGAAGAAAAACAGAAGGGCCTCGACTGTTTTTGGCGACAGGTGGGCAAGCATTGCATAGTGTATTGTGTCAGGACCAGGCGCTGTTTTTTTACCTGTGGAGAGTACTGTGTTCAGTTCATGGATGGTTAAAGGCGCATTGTATGGCAAGTCTAAGAAACCTGCTGTGGGAAGCTTTTGTTTTTCTATAGATTGCTTGTGCCTTAGGAACGTTTCTGAATAGTTTGCTGAGCTAGATATGTTGTAAAAGTGAAGCCCTAATAGGTCTGCCTGTTCCTGTAGGGATGTCTGAGTACCTGTTGTTGAAAGAAAGGGGATGGTATAGGCAGCGTAGTTGCCATTAAACTTGCGAACCTGATCCCACATTCTTTTGGATGTGACCGAGCTGTTTATGGATGAAACGTAATTTTGCCAGGAGATTTTCTCGGCTTGCCTACGAACATATCTAGCTTTCGCTTTCGCCTTTTTGAAGGAGATGAGGTTATCGTACGTCGGGTACCTCCGGAAGATACCCCAGGCTTTATTTTGGAGTTTTTTGGCTTCTGTACATTCGTGCGTCCACCAGGGCTTCAAATTCTTTTTTAAGCAACCAGAGGACTGAGGAATAGCTCTCTTTGCTGCCGCGATTATACACGTTGTAATCCTTTGATTCATTTCATCTACGCTCAGATTATTTAGACTCTCTTTATCCAGACTGGCTTGATCGGTAAAGAGAGCCCAGTCTGCCAAATGAAGTCGCCAGCGGGGTGGTCTGGAGGGTATGGTAGGAAGTGCTGTGGTTAGACTGATGAGTGCAGGCATGTGGTCACTACCGTATGGATTATCTATTACCTTCCATTTAAAATCTGTGAACAGCGCTGGAGAGCATAGCGCAAGGTCCAGGCAGCTCATAGCTCCTGAACTTGGGGAGCAGTAAGTGGCAGCGCCAGAATTTAAAAGACAAACATCGTTGGCTAAAATAAAATCTTCAAGTGTTTGTCCTCTAGAGTCAACTGTTTTACTACCCCAAAGCGTGTTATGTGCATTAAAATCACCTGCTATCACAAAAGGTTCGGGTAGTTGGTCTAGAATTAATTCTAAATCGCTTACGGTGAATTGCGTGTGCGGTGGAATGTAGAGGGAACAGACGGTGATGGTTTTGTGCGCTACAATGGTAACGGCGGCGGCCTCTATATGACTATTAATATGAATTTCTCTCACTGCTATACCACCTTTAACAACAACAGCCACACCGCCCGACAGTCGGCTTGCCTGCGTACGATCGCGCCGCACAACAGTGAAGCCTTTTAGGATGTTTTGATATCGATCACCTAGGTTGGTTTCCTGAAGGCACAAGGCTACAGGAGAAAAGTCGTGTAGTATTTCCTTTACGTCACCAAAATTGTTTAAAAGCCCTCTACAGTTCCAATGAATTATAAAAGCCATGTTAAATGTAAAAGTTTAAAAATCGAAGGACAAGTGAGTAGGATATAGTAGAATGGAGGTGACTTGCTTCTAAAAGAACTAAAAAATGCGAGTTCCAAAATGGTGTAGGTTCACTTATTTTACAGGACCCTTTTCTGGCCCTGTAATTGGGGTTTTGCTTTTTTTGGAGCGGTCGAGAGTGTCTCGCCGCTCCTTAGGCGCTGCCTGCACCGCTGGGCTAGAAGTAGTGTCCATCGCCTCGTGCAAGACGTCGGACAGTTGCTCTAGCGAGCGATGATGGCGTTGTGTAGGCCTCGTCTTGGCAGACGAGGCCTTTGACCCCACCAGAGAAGAGGTCGGCAGGACCTCTTTGGCCTCTGAGCTGTCCCGGCTGGTGCCAGGTCTAGGAGAGGCCTCCAGTGTGGCCACGTTAGGGGAGGGTAGGGCAGCCGTGGCTGCTCCCACCGTGGGGGCGAGGGGCGGTCGCCTCAGCGCACTACGCGTGGCCTGGACGGCCGCCTGATGCCGTTGTGGTGCTGGCCCCCGTTGCACCACTTCGGCGAATGATGACTTTTTAGCAAGGTACGGTGAGAGGCGCTGTCTGGCTTCGCGGAAGCTTATGTTTTCCTTATATTTGATAGTGATGACCTCCTTCTCTTTTCTCCAAGCTGTGCAGGATCTCGAGTACGCCGGGTGGTCACCATCACAATTTGCACAGTGAGCTTCAGCATTGCAGTTGTCATCAGCAGAGTGTCCCGTAGCACTGCACTTAGCACAAGTAAGCTGCCCTCGGCAGCTCTGTGATGCATGGCCAAACCTTTGGCACTTGAAGCAGCGCCTTGGGTTCGGAATGTATGGTCTGACGTGCAACTTCAAGTAGCCTGTTTCTATTTCGTCTGGGAGTGTGCTAGAGTTGAAGGTAACGATTATGTGCCTAGTGAGTATTTCCCTGTTGTCTCGTCTGATTTTTATTCGTTGTACCTGTACAACATTCTCATCCTTCCAGCCGGCCAGGAGTTCATCGTCAGTAAGGTCCATGAGGTCATCGTCTGACACGACACCCTTCACCGTATTCATTGTTCTGTGGGCGGTGACAGTTATCGGTTGGTCCCCAAACGCTACAAGGTTCGTCAATTTTTGATACTGCGACTTATCTTTAACTTCAACCAGCAGGTCCCCACTGGCCATCTTCGTGGCTTTGTAGCCGCTTCCGATGGTCTCAGTGAGACACCTTGACACTAGGAAAGGTGAAATGTTACGGACTTTTTTGTCGGCGTTCTCACAGTGGATGACGTGATACTTGGGGAAGGTGTCTTTCTTTTTCTGGAGGATTTCAGCGGTTGCATCGGTGCGCCCCCGCTTCGGGGGACGATCATTTGCGAAAATGTTGGACGATCCCATTAAATGAGTACATTGTTCGGCAACAATGCCAGTCACCCACCACCGAGCCCAACAAGGGGACACGGCAGAGGTTGTGATGGAGCAAGCCCTGCCATGCCAACTGTACATCGTTGCTATAACCAAATATGGTGTACCCAAGGTAGGACCACCACACAAGGTTAACCCTCGCCGCCAGGAAAATGGAAGTAAATAGAAGAGAGTAGAAGACAGGACAGATAGATAGCGAGAGATAAAGACGAAGATGTAGGCAGAGAGAGATAGGAAAAGGCGACTGCCGATTTCCCCTGGGTGGGTCAGCCCAGGGGTGCCGTCTACGTGAAGCCGGGGCCAAAGGGGTGTGTTGCCTCTGCCGGGGGGCCTTAAAGGTCCAATCACCCAGCGTCAGCTCAACCCCCAGGATCCCCTTTTCCCCGGGCACGGCAAAGCCACGCACGGCTAGGCGTGGGAGGGAGTAGAAACTCCCCCGTTAGCTCGGGTCCGTGGTGTCGCTACACACCAAACGCCTACTTGCGCAGGCGCCCCTGCGGGGAGAATTATGGAACAATACAAATTTGTATTAATCAAGAATTTGGAATTAATGTTGTCAATGCCACAAGAAGAAGAAATTTTATGTTTTTCTAAAATCTTCTGCATGCCGGATACGTCAAATATAACTGGGTCCATAGAAGGTACTTCAAAAACAGGGTAGTTGGAATTATCGCAAGAAACATCGTTAGAAAAAGCCGCCGCAAAAAATATAGTTGAGAACAGAAGCACATTCGTGTGACAAAACTGCCACACCATCAGTATATGTAAGTAACAATGTGGTGGTGCATTTCTTGATATTACATTCCGAAATTGCTCAGGATAGTTAATCAGCACAGCAGGCAAATTGCGGTTGTTGAACGTGTCCATGGCGCTCTTTAATGCTGCTTTGTACTCAGCAGCCACTAAAATAGGATTCCCGTCGCACCTCGGAATTCATCACCTTTGCAGAGCGAAACATACGTTTCGTTTTATTGAAGAGTCTTTTCAAATGCTTATAAAGCCAAAGTGATTTGCTCTCACACCTCAATGTTTGCTCTCACATCTCAAAACTCCTGTCTCACACAGACAGGAGTTTTAAGATCAAAATGAATTAACGAATGATCACTGAGGGCAGGTATATACACGAATCAAGAGATAAGATGCGGTACGTTAGTTATAACGAGATCTAAAATGCTGGGTGTGGCTGAAGTAGTTCGAGTAAGTTGAGAGACAAGTTGTGACAGGTTAAAATTCGGTCTAGTCGTCAAAAACTTGTTACACTCAGTCGAGAAAGGGCTTAGATAAGGCGATGCATTATTCCACACAATCGAGGGGTAGTTGAAATCCTCAGCCAAGAGGATAGGAGTGTTGGGGAAACGCACAGTGATCATGTTAAGCGCGTCATGCCATTCATCAACGAAAGCGGGAGACGAAGATGGGGGACGGTAACAGATGCCCAAGATCAACTCAAGACGTACGCAAAGCTCAACCCAGACTAGTTCAAGGTTACTAGGGGAATGAATGGGTGACGCAACAAAATTATCTGCAACAGCTATCAAAACACCATCGCCACATCTTTGGCCTAAGAAGAAAGCCATGTTTCAGTCAACATAACGAAATCAGCATCACAGGAATCGATTACAAAGTCAAGTTCATCGCGCTTTGGTAATTAACTTCTACTATTTGTAAAAAAAAGACAGAATTCGCGGTAGTAGGCGCTGAACCACTGCCCCTCGCGCTATCCTACACCGAAGGGTGCGGTAGAACAGTGACATCACGGCTTAACTGCTGACTCTGGAGCAGCGGACGAGCAGAGTGACCAGTATGCTCAGTATGCGACAAGTGAGAGATACTAGAATCATCGATATTGTGACGCGATGTTGGTCCCTGAAAATTATTTTCCATAAAAACATGATTTCGAGCTGCGCTGTAGCTATAGCACTAACCGTTAATGTACAATTTGTTGTACCTCAGTTTGTGATGCGAGCTCTGATTCTTTGCAAATTGAAGCGGCTTTTTCCTGTTTGGGCGCATTTCTAAGGAAAAATCTTCCCCTTCGGCGATACCTTTATCCCTTAGCTTCACTGACCTGTATAGAATCAGCTGCTTCGTTTTAAAGAAACGAAATTTCACGGTTACCGGACGGCATTTTCTCTCCGAGAATGCACCAATGCTATGAGCACGTTCTAGCGCGTCTTTTGTAAGCACTGGAGTAAAGCAACTCGAAATCATGTTTAACAGCTTTTCTTCTATGGCCTCCCATTTTTCCGATAAACTCTCATGTACACCGAAGAACAATAAATTGTCTCCTCGTTGCCTGTCCTCCAGCTGTGATTGACCAAGTCGCAATTTGTCATTTTCACGAGCTAGGTTATCCGCGAGTTCTCGTAAGGCCAACAGGTCTTTTTGAGCGGTGTCAGTGGTAGGCGTCCTAGTTTCAACAGCAGACAGCCTTATATCAATATTGGCTATGTTGCTTTTCACAGTTTCCTGAGCGTCTTTTAATTCAGCAATAGTCGTAAATAAACGTGACTGTGTCGTTTCCATCTTAGCTGTGCGCGAGTTAACGCTCTGTAGTAGGGTTAACACATCAATCAGTTTCTTCTGTATTGCCTCCTCGCTAGCATTGTTTTTAGACTACGTAACAATGCCAGAAGCATAAGTAGAAGGGCTAGGGTTTAACGCTGCGTTTCCTGACTGCAAAAGCAGCTGACCACAAACATCGAAATATTGCACAAGTGAAACAAGTAGCACTGGTGGGCGTGGGAACAGCAAAAGACAGACATTGCTTGATTTCTTAGCGAACAACGAAGTGTTATTAATGACCTTCATAAACGAACGCATGTTGTAAAGCAAACGTCTAGCGATGCTATTCGTACGCCCACTGTAAGGCGCGGGCCGTTGGCGTCCGTTTATGTCCAGAGGAAATGGTGATGTCGTAGGCGATGAGCTGAACTTGTGCAATAGAGCCATGGTCCAGGAGGGTCACCGAGGCAAGTCATCAACAGCGTAGTCTTCATGGCGGTGGCCGCAATCAGTAGGCGCACACGGAGCGATAACTGCTTGAGCGTTTGATGCCGCGCAAACTTGAAGGCATTCCGCTATCTGCATGAATAAGCGCATGCTATAGAGCAAACGTACAACGATGCTGTTCGCACGCCCACTGCTTGTTTGTTTCCTCTCTCTTTGGCTTCCCATTCATCAGTGCCGGCCACCGTTGATACGTACTCCAACACACTTTTTCCACAACTGACAAGGCATCCGGAGTATCTAAAGTGGTCAGAGAAATAGAAAGCAACGACATATTGGATCCTCCTTTCACAATACAAGAACATATATTAGCGCTAAAGGAGGCAAATAGCAAAAGAGCTTCAGCCTCTGATATGGTTACGTAGAAACAATAACATTAAATAACAGAGAGCCAACTATTTCCTGTTGTTTCTATTTTCTACAAAAATAGGCTCTTTAAACAGTCAACCCTACTCCAACAAAATCGGAGTTCCGCAGGGAGCCGTTATTTAATTTGCATATTACTATGCAAATTAAATGTCATATTAAACAACCCGCAACTAGTTACCTGGATTTCTAATTTTCTTTCTGAGCGCTCGCAATACGTTTGTTATAACTCAACTGACTCCGACATTGTTAGTGTTAATTCAGGCGTTCCACAAGGTTCTGTACTTGGCCCGTAACTGTTTCTACTGTACATCAACGATTTGCCTCATAACGTCACCTGTAAAATTCGTCTGTACGTGGATGATTGTGTTTTGTATGAACCTATCAACTCTCCTAAAGCCCATTATCGTCTAAACGACTCATTTACTAAATTTTGTGAATGGTGTGCAACCTGGCAAATGAGCATAAATTTTAACATAATTTTGTGAATGGTATGCTTATGTCTTTCACGAATAGCAGTCCCCTTCCTGCTTCACGTACTCGTTTAACGGATCCACCTTAAAAAAAGTAACAGAATACAAATATCTTGGTGTTGTTCTTTCTAGCAATTTATCTTGGTCTCAGCATATTAACTTTATCTGCACAAAATCTTTAAAAAAGTTAGGTTATTTAAGACGAACACTGTCCCAATCCCCCAAAAGCACAAAATTACTAATGTATAAAACATTGATTCGTCCTATACTTGACTACGCATGCCCCGTATGGAATCCACACAAGCAGGGAGAAATCGATAGAATTGAGGCCATTCAAAAAAAAGCTATCAGAATTATTTGTAACCGCTATGATCGCTACTTTTCACCTTCCCTTGCTCTGTCTTCTCTTGAACTAACCACATTACGCATGCGCCGTCTAAAGGATTCTATGAAATTGCTTTACTGTTTTATTGACTCGGTCTATCGCATGTCCCACAATACCTACATCTCATTTGCCTCGCTGTCCACAACTAGAAGTAATCATCACCTTAATATCAAGCCTTACCATTGTCGAACTAACACATTCAAATTTAGTTTTTTTCCTTTCACTGCCGAAATGTGGAATCAACTGTCCGGTGATATTCGCTCCCTTCCGCTGGAAAATTTTTTACTTGCCCTTGCTGATTTGCGTTAAGTGTTCTTTTGTTTTATTGCTCTGTTGACCTGTTTGTTTGTTATTGCAAATGCTCACTCCTGCCATAGCCCCAAATTAGGGGCTGCAGTATGTATAAATAAATAAATAAATAAATAAATAAATAAATAAATAAATAAATAAATTTCACCAACGCCGTTTAACATAGCAATGCGCCCACTCGCCTTTCCTCTAAGTGAGGTCCAGTCCATCTCGGCGGGAATGTCTGCCGAAGATGTTACAATTCGGTGTAGTGAGCGAGACATCTCTACGCAACAGCAGCAACTCCAGAAAGCGATTGATGTTATCACCATTTTCTTTGACATACAAGGTCTCCATATTTCACCGGAAAATACGGAGTTCGTAGTTGTTCTCAAGCGCACAAACCACAGAAAGCAGCTATTTATTCAAGATGAAATGCAACTTAATGTACACAACACAAGCACACAGCACAAAGAGCCCAATAAGGTACTAGGCATAATCTATTGTGACATAGTCGTTAACACGCCTTTATTGAGCCTGGAAGACGTGGCCAAAAACAGTCACTTCCGAGGCAGAGAACACACTCCAGGGATATCTCCACTAACGATGAATATGAGTCATACTATGTGATGATGGTTATGTAAGCTAAGGACGAACCGTGTTGTAAATGCCCACACCAATTGCCCGCGAATGAGAGCGACCATCCTGGCCGTAAATTATAGATGCGGAGAACGCCGTGCGAATTGCTTCATGCGCGACACCTGCAAAATCTCGGTACCGCGACAGCCCCGGTCACATGAAGCAATCGCAGGTTCAAGGCGATAATTAACGGGCGAGGTCTGCTCTAAGACTGTGTATGGGCTGAGGAACCAAAACTGAAATTGGTCGCACAAGCTAGGAGTGCGAACTGGTGTCCGGAGTATCACCTCATGGGTGGGACGGAAGATTACAGTGGTGTGGGATGTGTCATGTAGATTTTTACGGGCTTGTTGCCTCTCCTCAGTGTTGAGTCTGGCGAGCTGGCGATAGTGATGGAGGTGGCACACGTATCGTTCACAAGAGGATTCAGATGGTGTAACAGAGGCTGACAAGAACGAGACGTCATGAAAGAAAGATGGTGATTTGCCATAGACGTGGTAGAATAACGAGCAACCTGTTGTGCGCTGCATACGGCGCTCTGATATTCGAACGTTACGAAAAGCAAAATTGCATCCCAGTTGGTGTGGTATGGCTCAGCATCAAGTCTGACAAACTGCAATGAAAGCACTCAGTGCGACCGTTGGTTTGGGGCTGATAACTGTAGATTGTCTTGTGGCTGGTACCGGAGGCTTTCAGCAATTCTTCCACAATTTGCGAAAGAAAGCTTTTGCATGGTCCCTCAGGATGGCACGAGGAGCACCGTGACGCTAGATTAAAGCTTCAAGCGTAAATGTAGCCACGTCAGACGCGGAGGCCTAATTCACACACGTTTAAGGGTAAGGTGTTAAGTGGTCGACAGCTGTCACTATCCATCAATGGCCACAGAGAGTCGTTGGAAGAGGACCATATAAATCGATAACAATGATGTCGAATGGTGCCGACGAACATGAAAGCGGTGGCAACTCTCCGAACGGTGATTTCACAAGCTTTCGGCGCAGACAAACATTGCAGGAGCCGACGTACTTTGCTACGCTGGCGGACATCTCTGGCCAGTAGAAATGACGCTTAATGCGATCGTACGTTTTCTGAAAATCGAAGTGACCAGCAGTCAGGTTGTCGTGATAGGCTTTAGGAATGCTGGCTTGAAGAGAGTGAGGAAGAACGGGCTCCCAGCCTTGACCATTTGGGTGATAATGGTTACGGTAAAGAATGCGGTTATCGAGCTTGAACTGCCTGAGCTGTCGCCAAAAGTGAGCATTAGGTGGTCGCGATTTTACATGAAGGCGATCTCTGATGTGTATACAGTGAGCGTCAGCGAGTTTATGCACTACGATGGAGCCGTGGTCGTCAGGAGGTATCTTGTCAATGACGGCTATGGACGAAACAGATGTGGAAGGACTATGCAAGCGTTCATCGCTGAGGTTGGTAGCAAAACCAGTGGATGGCGCCGTAGGAAGTGGGCAGTGACAAAGTGCATCTGCGTCCTGGTGCTTTTCACCGTCCTTGTAAGTAATCTTGAGGTCATATTCTTGAAGACGTATGATGCATCGACCAAGACATCCTGATAAATTGTTGAGTGTGGAAAGCCAGCATAAGGCATGATGGTGTCGAACTATAGTAAAATAACGGTCATGTAGACGAGGTAGTACCTTCTGCACTGACCAAACGACCGCTAAACCCTCCTGTTCAGTAATAGTGTAATTATAGGCATTCGTGAGAACGTGGTTTGTATACGCCACGATCCTTTCACGTGATGATTCGTCGCGCTGCAATAGAATACCTCTGATTTCGTGACAACCAACATCAGTATGCAGGAGTGTGGGTGTGGTTTCATAGAAATGGAGAAGTAGTAGTCCAAATATGAGGGTGTTTTTTAGATGGCTAAACGCTGATTTGCAGCCTTGAGACTATTCAAAGCGAACACCGGAATAGCGTAATTTGTGCAAAGGTGCCGCTATCAAAGCAAAGTCTTGTATGAATTGGCGGAGGTATGAAGCCCGGCCGAGAACTCTGCGTAAGTTCTTCGTTCTTTTGGGACGATAACAATGTAGAACGGCTGATATTTTATCGGGATTAGGACGATTGTCATTCTTACTCACAACGTGGCCTAAGACCTTAATTGTCTTGCTGGCTAAACGGCACTTTTTTGTGGTTCAGCTGAAGGCCACTGGTACAAAGGCACAAGAGGACTTCGTCTAAGCGATGTAAGTGTTGAGAGAAGGCTAACAAAACATCAATTACGTTTTACAAATATCACAGGCAAATATTCTAATTGAGACCACGCATAACGGGGTGAATCAAGCGCTCGAATGTTGCGGGCGCGTTTCAGATGCTAAGGCGCATTACATTGAACTCTTAAAGTCCATCTTGTGTCAAAAACACCATCTTTTCTTTATCGTCCTCATGCATAGGTATATGCCAGTAACCCGAATATAGATCCAGACTCGCGAAGTACTGAGCTTACTGTAGCGAATGCAAGGCGTCATTTACACGTGGCACAGGGTATGCATCATTGCTTGTAATCTTGTTCAGTGCCCGGTAATCTACACAGAAGCACACAGAACCGTCTTTTTTTCGAACTAAGACACAGGTGATGACCAAGGGCTAGCAGAGGGGCGTATTGTGTTTCGTGTCAAAATATCATCAACGTTTTCTTCAATAACCTTCCGCTCAGCTACAGATATGCGATATGGCCGACAACGAATGATGGACGTACCGTCAGTCTCTATCCCATGCGTGGAGACGGGAGAATGAGCGTCAAACGAAGCTTCGTGCTTGGTCTGCAAGGTAAGCAGCTCTTAGGGTCTGTGAAGGGGTCAGGTCGGAGCTGATGGTAGTTTTGAAAGTGAAGATGAATGGGGAACGTACTACTGGGTGATCTTCAGGGGAAGCGTCTTGAAAAGTTACTCAAGAGATAGGCCCCGTTGTAGCGACCCAAGCCAGTGCTAAACCCTTCGGAACCAGAACTTGTTCGGGTTTCTGCTTTGTTGCGCAAACGAATGTAAAGCCGTCGTCGAAACGGACCAGGCCTGATGCAAAGGCTACCTCTATGTTAACACAGCGTAAGGAGGGTTTTACGAGCACAACGCCGTGCTCAGTGAAATTAGACAGAGGTGTGACAATTTGCTGACTGTGCGGAGGTAGCTCAGTGTCTTCTGCAGCATAAAAACGAAGTGGTGCGTCGTCTGCGTCAAGCGAATAGGTGGTATTGTTCATGTAGAGAACGCGTTACTGGCAGCAGATGGAAGCAGAGGCCGTTGAAAGAAAGGACCATCCTACTACTAGCTGTTGAGTAGGTGAATTAAACACTGCAAATTGTACATAAAGCAAAAGTCCATTATTGTGCCCACGAAGAGTGCACATGGCAGAAGGTCGGATGGCATACCCATGAACAGCGAGAAACATGGGTTCATCGTAGGCCATGGTAACTTTGCGAAGACGTGCACAAAAAATCTCTGTGAATGACGGACGAACTTACACCAGTGTCTATTATGGCCTCCACTTCCATGCCTTCCACTAAAACAGATATATTATGAAGATATTCTGGAAGAATTTTTGTAACTTCGCTAAATACAGCTTTCCCCCCTGAAGCTGCGTAATTTAGTTTTCCGGGCTATGGTCGGCAAACTGAGAGACTGGTCAAAATGGCACTTTTTGTAGAGCAACGAAGAAGGGACGGCGAGCGATGCCTGGCGCCACGGTAGCGAGGAGCCATTTCAGGAGTTACTGATGGCGAGGAGGAGCAGCCGTGAAGCGTAGCGTAAGGATCATGCTGAAAAGTGGTCACAATGGCAGTCATCTCAATCGTAGGTGGCAAACCCACGATACTGGTCTCCCTGACGCTTGCGACAGACACGTACGATGTGTCCATTATATCCGCAATAGTAGCAGGAAGGTCTCGTCGGGCGCAATGGTTGATAGTAGGGTTCCATGTTTGGGCTGGGAAATAAGGAAGCCAGGTGTGCTGGCGCCGGTCATGCAATGTAAGGCTGGTTCGGCGTGCTTGGCGCCAGGGATGCCAGGTGGGCTGGCGCCATCGTTGTCGACATCAGTGGAACAAAGGCTGAAGTGCGGAGACTTACGCGTACGTTAGTGGGGCTTTGGAGATGTAAGGGTCTGCGGACGCATCACCAGTCATAGCGGTCAACACCTTCCTAACGACGTCTCGTAAATCTGTACTGTGAGTGTCGGAAGGAAGCTGACGTGCTGGAAAACTGATAGACTGCAATCCCTCTCATATCATTGCGCGGATCATGGCTCATAACGAGGGGTTGGCAGTAGGGTTGTCAGGAATGGCTGCAGGATAGTTGTCCAGCTCCAGCCGTGCGGCCTCGAGCTCGTCCAGGCACTGCCACATAGCTACAATATCAGCAATGATTGTTGGGTATTTTGTGACCAAAGCAATGAAGACAACAGACCCTATGTCTTTGAGCAGATGGCGCACTTTGTATGCCTCTGTCATGAAGGAGTTGACGCGTCGACAGATAGAGAGAACATCCTCAATATACGAGGTCTGATAATCGCCTAGTTGTTGTTTGGCCATCAAGAGTCTTCTTCGCCAGGCTGGCTTAGTTGCTGGAAGTGTGGCAGCTTGGGCTAGTTGTTATGGCATGGCGATAGTTATAGCACCTTCTTGTCTCTGTGTCGTCGTTTTGTTCTTGCGCTATAACTATCGTCATGAGCTGCTGGTGTAGCGAAGACTTGTCACAGATGTTTTTCAAGACGTTCCAGTTGAGAAAGTTGATCTGGTAGTTAGAAACCAAGTCTTTGTCACGGTGGTAAGATAAGGGGAGGGACGTGGCGGAGCTTGTGCAGATCGTCGCAGCGATTTGCTGCTCTCACTATGTCATATTGGTGTAGCTAGTCGTCCAGGTTCTCATTTCAGAGTCCAGCAAACAGAGGGGGCTCGCGAGGGGGTACACTGATGAACCAACGGTGAGTAGCTGTGGCACTCGTAGCCGGAGGGGTAAAGGGAGAAACACCTGACGGTTCGTCCTGCAGCATGCTGGTGGACACGTAGCCCAAACAGCGACCTGAGCGCAGCTCCAGGAGGTAAAGCGGGCGAACTGGGACGAGGAATTGAGGAGCAACCTCTACCACCTCCGTCGTAGTCTCTTACCCGCGTTTATTAGGCCTGGAAGACGTGGTCAAAAACGGTCAATTCCGAGGCATAGAACAGACTCCAGGGCTATCTCAACAATTTTTTCATTTCTTTTATTTATTTACACAATACTGCAGACCTTAATTGGGTCCATGCAGGAGGGAGGCACATAACAACATACATCCACAGAAACAACTACGAAATAGGACAAACTGAAAAGACTAAAAAATAACAATAGCTTCACAAAAAACAAAAGTTTTAATAGAGAACATAATGCGCCCGCATGAACATTACATAATACTAATACAAGATCAAAGACAGCAATAACACTTTTAAATACTCAAAAACAGTAACAGTAAAACTAAAGAACGAAGGGTTAATCAGTGTGATGTTGTTGATAACAATAAATAGATATACTTTCAATAGAATATGCGTTTATTATTTGCAATAACTCGATGTTATTCTAGTCGTTTTTAGTTCGTGGGAAAAAGGAAAACTTAAATGGGTTAGTTGTGATGCTGTATAGCGTTAGAGAAAGATCATGACGATGCCTTGTTCGACGTGCTGTAAGTGGGGACACGTACGCCTGTGGCTTACGAGAGAAGCAATTGCTTTAGGTTGGAAAAGAAATTTTAACCGGTATATTTTCCTTCAAATTTGTGAAGTCTGAATATTATGATGTATCGTTAGTGCTGTGGAATCGGCATGTATTCTATATTTAGACAAAATAACCCTAACTGTTCGGTGATGAATCTCTAATGCATAATGTTAGTTTTATGTAGGGGTCCCATACGATGCAAGCATATTCGTGTTTCGGTCGGATTAGTGATGTGTAAGCCAAAAGTCTAGTGTGACAAGGAGCATGTTTTAGTTTCCGTCTGAGAATACAAAGTGTCTTGAAAGAAGAGTTACAGATTTTCGAAATATGGTTATTCCAGCTTAGGTCACTGGTTATTGTGATTCCAAGGTATATTTAATGGTTTACGTTGGTGAGCGGTGTGGATCCTAGGTTTTAAATGAACGATAATGTGTTAACTTTTTTGTTACAGACATGTAAACAGTTTTCTCTGTGTTCATTTCCATGCCCCACCACTTACACCACGACAAAATGTTTTGAAGGTTAGAGTTTAGTATTAACTGATAATAAAGGGAAGAAACTTCGTTAAACAAAACACAATCGTCTGCGAATAGGCTGAGTTGTACTGCAGAACAAATTTCATTACCAATGTCATTTATTGCCAATGTCATTACCAATGTCATTTACTAGAAACAGTAATGACCCCAAAAGACTATCCTAGGGAACTCCAGGGGCTACGGGAAGGTCATTAGAAAAATATATATCTATTGATACAAACTGCTTGCGATTACACAAATGAGCTTCTACCCAGTTAATAATGTATGCTGAAGGGTTATTTGACAGCAATGTTTTGAGAGTTTACTTTGAGGAACAAGGCCGAATGCTTTCTTAAAATCCAAAAATATAACGTCAATTTGGCTTGACTTGTCAAGAGTACTAGCAAGGTAGCGAATGGTTGTCGTAAGCTGCGTTACAGTGGATAACCCTTTGCGAAACACATGCTGGTGAGAAGACAATACATTATTATCACTTAGAAACATTGTTAAATAATTAGCAAGTAATATTGTCACGGGGGTGAGAAAATGAATGAAATAAATATATTTACAAAATATACAGGGAGAGTCAGAGGCAGCTGCAGCCAAGATGGAAGAACAACAGCAACAACAACACGAGCACGGTCGCTTTCATCGTCTTCGTCGTCTATGATGCTCTTTTGTTGACGATGTCGTGTAACATATAACCCCCGCTGCAGACAGCGCCGTCTTGGCGCCTAAGGAAGAGTAGGATCATATGCGGATATGTACGGTATGAGGCTGCTCACGTGGATGACGTCAGTAGCGGGTGCGGACGACGATGACTGACTGTCCAACGGAGCAATCTCGTATGTGACATCGGTACGCCGGCGTAAAACCTTGTAAGGCCCCGAGTAGCGAGACAGAAGCTTCGAAGAGAGGCCAACGTGGCGGCATGGTGTCCAGAGGAGAACCAATGAACCTGGAAAGTAGGAAACTACTATGTGATGGCTATGATAGTGGGCCTTCTGAGAGAGCTGCGAGCCAAGAAGACGTTCCCGTGCGATTCGGCGGGCCACTTGAGCCCGAACAGTGGCATCCCGGGCGTACTCTGTAACCGTTTGCGTAGTTCATGGGAGAAGAGTCTCGAAGGGTAACGCTGGATGGCGGTCTAACAATAAATAGAAGGGGGAGAAGTCAGCGGTGTCGTGGCGTGACGAATTGTACGCGAATCTCACATAAGGCAAAGTACTATCCCAATCAAGGTGATCCTTGGAAACGTACATGGAGAGCATTGTTGTAAATGTATGATTTAGGAGCTCGGTAAGACCATTTGTTTGTGGGTGATAGGCCGTAGTGAGCTTGTGACGCGTTGAACACGAGCGAAGGTTGTCACTTACTACTTTGAAATAAATGAGCGACCACGATCAGTCAGCAGCTGTCGAGGAGCGCCATGGTAAAGAATTACGTCATCAAACAAGAAGTCCGCGACGTCAGTGGCACAGCTTGTCGGTAGCGCTCGTGTGATAGCGTATCTTGTGGCGTAATCAGTGGCTACGGCTATCCACTTGTTTCCAGTGAGAGAAGTAGGAAATGGTCTAACGAGATCAATACCGACGCGGTAGAAGGGAATGGTGGGTATGTCTATCGGTTAGAGTGGACCAGCTGTTGGCAAGGTAGAATGTTTGGAGCGCTGGCAGGACTCACATGCAGCAACGTATCTGCGCACAGAACCGTAACGGTCTGGCCAGAAGAATCTACGCCGCACGCGATCGTACGTGCGCGTGACCCCGAGATATCCCGCGGTTGGGGTGTCGTGAAGCTGTTCAAGTACAGCTGAACGGAGTGTCGCAGGAACTACGAGTAGTAGCTCTGGTCCTTTGGCGCTCATGTTGCGTCGGTAAAGAATGCCATCGCGTAGAACGAACAAGTGTAGCGACGGGTCTACGTGGGGCAAGCGTAGACTCTGCATGATAGACCGCAAGTGGACATCGCTGAGCTGCTCCTTGCGTATGTCGGTGAAAGCCGACATGGCGAAGACAAAAGGGTCAGAATCATGTGCTGAAAGGTCAGGTGGGTTCACGGGGTCGGCATCCTGGGACAGTCGGCATCCTGGTTCATTTGGCCAGATTTGTATGCCACGTAGAAGCTGTATTCTTGTAATTTCAAGGCCCAACAGCCAAGTCGTCCTGTTAGATTTTTAAGGGACGACAGCCAGCACAAGGCATGGTGATCTGTAATTACCGAAAAAGTGTGGCCATACAAGTATGGTCGAAATTTCCCAACTGCCCAGACTAGTGCGAGACACTCCCGCTCTGTTATGAAAAACTTGCTCTCCGAAGAGAAAGGAGGCGACTGGCATAAGCAATGACGCGATCCTGTCCTCGTTGCCGCTGGGCGAGAACAGCACAAATTCTATGTCCGCTGGCATCGGTACAAACTTCAGTATGGGCTGACTGGTCGAAATGGGCCAAGATGGGTGGGGAAGTAATTAATGCTGTAAGGGTGCTGAAGGTAGCTGCTTGGTCAGTACCCCAATAAAAGGCATGTCCTCATTCAGTAGCTCCGTAAGTGGTTGGGAAATGTCAGCAAAATTCTTCACGAAAGGTCGAAAGTAAGAACAAAGGCCAATAAAACTCCCTACATCTTTTGCGGAACGTGGTTTGGGAAAATATTTGACAACTCTAATTTTGTCAGGATCAGTTTGAACGCCTCGGGCACTGACAAGGTGGCCCAGTACAGTGATATCCCGACGGCCGAAGCGACATTTGGAAGAGTTGAGCTGAAGTCCTGCTTTCCAGAAAACCGCAAGAACAGCCGTTAGGCGGCTAAGGTAGCTTTCAAATGTAGGGGAATATACGATGACGTCATCGCGATAGCGCAGGCACGCGGTTCACTTGTATCCACGCAGGAGAGAGTCCATAATCCTTTCAAATGTAGCTGGCACATTACACAATCCCAATGGTATAACCTTGAACTGGAAAAGTCCATCCGGAGTGATAAATGCAGTTTTCTCATGGTTTCGATGATCGACGGAAATCTGCTAGTATCCTGTTCGCAAGTCGATAGATGAAAAGTAGGCAGAACCATGTAGGCAGTCGAGAGCATCATCAATCCACGACAGTGGATACACGTCCTTACGTGTTACTTTGTTTAAGTGACGGTAGTCAACGCAGAAGCGCTAGCTGCCATCCTTCTTCATGACTAGCACGACCAGCGATGTCCATGGACAGCAGGAAGGTTCGATGACGTCTTTTGAGAGCATTTCTTCAACTTCGTGCTGGATAACTTGTCGCTCAGCATTAGACACGCGATAAGGACGTCGTCGGATGGGGCTGGCGTCTCCAGTTTTAATCCTATGAGTTACAAAGGATGTCGACCCAAAGGTCGGTCATCAAAATCAAAGATGTTGCGGCAGCATTTCAGCAGGTGCCGGATGTCAGCTTTCTGTGCTGAGAGAAGGTCTGGAGCGATCATCTTGTCGATGGTGGCATCTGCTTTGCTCTTCGAGGATGAAAACTGCTCTCGAGGATGAAAACGGAGCAGAGGACGAAGAAGATTCGGCAACGAACGCTGAAATGGCAGCATCTATAGAAAAAACTTTTGCCAAAGTCATACCACCTGGGATAACTTGAGCGCACCAGCTGAAGTTTAAGATCGGAAGATACGCTGTATTTCCCGTGACTGTCAAAAGTGTGTGAGGCACGGGAAGATTTTTGGCCAGCAGAACGTCAGCAATAGGTGTCAACATGTAGTCACCATCGGAAACAGGAGGGACAGATCTCAGGTTAACGTAAGTAACGGCTTGAGGTGCTAGCGAACGTGATCTGCAGAACACAGACGGGGTTGAGCTGGTGTTGGGTCGTCATGGTAACACGGTAAATCAAGTTGAAGCATGCCGGTTCAACAATCAATAAGTGCAGAGTGGGCGGACAAAAAGTCCATGCCGAGGTTAAGTTCATGGGAACATTTCTCGAGCACAGCATATAGCACTGTCGTGGAGCGATCAGCCACGCTTATACGTGCCAAGCACATTCCAAGCACAGGAAACGTGCCGCCGTCGGTGACCTGGATGAATGGCACTGTGGGTGGCGTTAAAACTTTCCTAAGGCGGCAACGAAGTTCTGAACTCATCACTGATATGTGAGCCCCTGGATCCACAAGTGCTACAACGGGTGTGTCATCTAATTCAACGTCAATAAGGTTGCGTCGAGTCGGCAGCATGGTCAGAGGATTTGGCGGGCAAGTGGTCGATGCAGCATCACCTCTGGGAGCTGCATCATCTAGTTTTCCCGCGGCAGGTGGTCAGTCGGCGACATTTGTCGGCAAAATTGGGGCGAGCGAGACGATGGGCGATGGCAGAGCGGTGAACTGGACTGGTGAGCATGCGGAGATGGAGAGCGACGACGATAAGACGGCATAGAAGGAACGTCTGTGCTGGTGGCCTGAGGTGACTCCCGGTAAGTTTGAAAGCGTCCATGATCCCTCTCTGGCCAATGGCGGTACCCGTAGGATGCCTGATGCCAATACCACCGAGTGTTTCAATGGCGGGCCACGTGTCTGATACGGTGGCAGTTGAAACAAATCGGGCGATTGTCAGCCGTTCTTTACTCGGCTGGATTGCGAGGGCGCGCCGGAAGGTTTTTGCTTTGGGCATCAGAAACAGGGGGTCGACGACGGTTGATCGGCTCAGAGGGAGCTGTAGTGCACTAGGAGGCAAGTCCAGCATTGGAAAGCTCTTGTCGCACAATTGCATGTACCAGCGGCACCATCTGAAGGCTAGAGTCACAGACATGGGAGCACGTGGACGCAGGAGACAGAGCTTCAAGTTCACGTCTGATGATCTTGGTCACGTGCTCTGCAGTTAACGGCGTCTGTAGCGCAGGCTTGTCTTCGCACGTCCAGGTTGCTGGTGTGTTTGGTAGTCGGGAGAAATTATGGGCGATACGTCGACTTTTTGCAGCCTCAAAACGCTGGCACTCTTTGATGATGACATCGACTGTCTTGCAGTCCTTGCACATGAGAAGGTTGAATGCATCATCTGCAATGCCTTTCAATATGTGAGCTACTTTTTCGGTTTCTTTCATATCGTTGTCTGCTTTTCGGCAAAGGGCAAGCACGTCCTGTATTTAAGTCACGTAGGACTCTGATGACGTTTGAGCACGAGATGCCAACTCCTTCATGGCCGCTGCCTTTCTACCCACAGACTTGCCGAAAAGGGCGCGAATCTTTTCTTTGCACGCATCCCAGCTTCCAATTTCATCTTCGGGGTTATCGAAGCACACTTTTGCTGTTCCTGTCAAGGAGAACAGGATATTGGCTAACATAAGAGCTTCATCCCATCGGTAATTCTTACTTGTACGTTCGTACAACGGCAACCATTCTTCGATGTAGACATCATTCGTGCCACAGAACGTGCCAGGATCTTTTAGCTGTGGAAGGACAACTATTGTTGTTGTAGTCGCCTCGGCGGGAGCCGGTCCCTGGTTTGCCATGGTGGAAAAATCTAAGCGTCGGTCACTGCGGAGCTCCGTTTATCATGTTGTACCCCGCATCAACACCAAATGTCACGGGGGGTGAGAAAATGAATGAAATAAATATATTTACAAAATATACAGGGAGAGTCAGAGGCAGCTGCAGCGAAGATGAAAGAACAGCAGCAACAACAACACGAGCGCGGTCGTTTTCATCGTCTATGATGCTCTTTCGTTGCCGATGTCGTGTAACAATATGTTCGACTACCTGCAGCATGCTGACGCCAAAGAAATGGCGCGATATTTGGTTAGTTGGGCTAAGTTTCCCTTCTTCGGAATGGGAACGAACCATGCAGTTAGCCAGTCTGCAGGAACAGTAGCTGATGATCACGAGGAACGATAATTGATTAATAGAAAGCAAGCTAGTGCTTCAGCATACTTGCGCAGAAAGGCATTCGGTATGTTATCTGGTCCTGGCGAGGATTTAACTTTTAGCTTCAACAGCATTGACACAAAACCCCCCGTTCTGATATGATATCAAGGTTGAGTGACATGGCATGCGATCAGGGTTTATAGCGGTATCATAATAAGAAATACACTTTGAAAATAATAATTAAAGTGCTCCGCGACACATTTCCTATCGACGACGACGAGGTCTTCGTAAATATTTTGGTCAATTGAACTTATTTCTTGCTTAAAAGAAACAAATTTTCGGGGTGCTGTTCTAATGAAGTTTGGCAACGTGTGCTGAAAATACCAGCGCTTAGTTAGCCGTACTGCTTTATATTCAGTTTATTTTGCATTTGGTGAACAAACACGTCAGGCTTGTCGTCACCTTAAGCGCTTTACTTTTCTTTTGAGGTGTAATATCTCTCTCGTTAGCCAAGGAGTTGTCAAGTATGTTTTTATGGTTTTGCTGGGAATGACGTTGCTGAGGCAGTGAGCAGAATGCTTTGTTCAAACAGACTCCAAAGAACAGTATCTTCGTTGCTACGAAAACCATCACGACTTAGTTCCAGGTAGTCTGAAAACTTTCATATCTGGCACGAAAGAAATTTCTAACTGTGATCGTAATGCAGTTCTTGGTGTTAGGCACATCCAAAAAAATGTACTAGGTTGTGATCAGAAATCCCAGTGTCAACCGAAACAAAAAAAGGTTTCTAGAGAACGACTGATAAACACGAGGTCAAGTATAGATGCCGTTGAACCACAAGTACGCGTTGGCCAATTACCTATCGGATGAAGATTGTGAGACAGGGTAACGTCCTGCAAGTAACGTAAGTGTGAATTACTTTCGGTGCAAAAAATCTGTTTTCCCAATCGACATCAGGTAGGTTGAAGTCCCCTATAAGAAGTACCTTATCATTTGTAAAACACGCCATGTGTTCAAGAAGATTGTGAAGGAATTCAGAGGAAAGAGTCCTGGCACTCGATAAACGGCAAAAAGCAAGACTGTTCTATCCCAGCAAGAAAACTTTATTGAAACCATTTCTACCTTATCAGCCTGTGGTAGAGGAGTAGCAGTAAGGGGTGTTTTAACAGAACGGCCACTCCACCCCCTCTAGTACTTCTGTCACGGTGATACACCCGATACACGGAGGAAACACGAATTGCATTTTCAATATCATCGTGCAACCATGTTTCAGTTATGACAATTACATGAGGACTCTAACTTAAAATTGAAGCCTTCGAGGATTTTTGATTTATAACGACACGTCGGGTGTTAATGCTCAGAACACAAAGTTCCTTTAGTATCGGGGGAAACCTGAACAGAGGAAAGTCAGCAATTTGGGACTTGTTTTGACGACCACGCCTTTTTATCCTTGTTGTTCTTACTCTCATTCTATATGAATGGTTCACTGTCAATATCAAGTTTATTATTAAGTAGGTTTACTTTCTTGCCTTGCTACTATCAGTTTTAGCGCTATCCCACAGGAGTTTACATTTCCTTAAGGTGCTTCGCGAGTAATCGTTTTGGAAATGCTATGCGAGTGCCTTTTAGTTTGTGAGCATTTTTAGGATCAGCTGCTTTTCGGTAACATCCTGAAAATAAATGATGACTGGTCTCTTACAGCCCGCGTTAACGAGGCGATGAATTCTGCCGACACACCTGCATTCAAAAGCAAGCTTCCTGAAAAAACTTCTTCAGCACCTTACTTTTAGGAAATCTTTCAGTTTCGACGTCAATCTCTGGAATACCAAAGACAACTAAATTGGATCGTCTGCTCTTATTATCCAGGTCCAGTCAACTTCGCTTCGAGAAATTTTACAGTACGTTAAAAGTTATCGACACGCGAGACTCGTCTTTCTAGTTCAATTAGTCGGTCCCCCCAACTATCGATAACTTTTTCGATGTTACTCTGCTGTTTTTTGAGTGCAGCCACATCTGCTGTCAACTTTTTTTGGCCAGACAGAAGCTCCTTTAACATGGACTCGTAACAAGCGCCACCATTGTTACTGGGACCGTGATTTAGCTTGACGCCACCGCCAAATAAGAATGAACATGCACAGTAAAACAACATAAGCAATAGAAGCACAGTTTTTAGGGCACGGGAAGACCAAAAGATTGTGGCAATTACTCCTAATTGTGCTAGAAGAGTTACTAACCTGTACGAGGTAGCAGATCGGTTTAAGCCACATGTTTTCTGATGGTCCGCCGTGCCAACAAAAGGCGTAGCTCTGCTGGTGGTGCCTTTTTAACTTATGCGTCGACGTCACGTGAACCATAGATGGCGCCATTCGGGGCGCGTCCCGAAATCGCGAAGATGAGGCATTGAACTAGCAATAACGCGGCATCGGTGACGTAGTTGGGGCCCAACTACACGTGTTGAAGTCGAGCACATATGGCTGGTCGATAGCTTTAGGCTTCGGTTGTTGTGGTAAATTTGATCAGTAAAGACCACGAACAAGCACCTGCACGAGTTGGCAGAACGGTTTGAGCCGCATGTTTGCTGTTGGTTCGTCGTGCCCACTAATGATGAACATGAGGAACAATATGTGATGATGGATATGTAAAGGTAATGACGGAGCGTGTTGTAAATTCCTACAAATCAACGAAACGCAAAGTCAACTCAATGGGTAGAAAAAGCGTTGTGGACGACGAAACATACAAGATTGCTGCTAAAGTTGACTAATTGCGTCTGGGGCCCTTCCGAAGGTCAAATTAAAAGACTCGCACAAGCGCTCCTCGACTCAAGGCTCCTATATGAACTACCCTTTCTACCAATGAGGCCGACCCAGCTTCAAAATCTTGAATGCATCACCAAAACTGGATCGCATCGCCACAGGGTTGCCCAAATGCACGAAAGTCAAAGTTCTGAACGAAACACGTGTATTATTCAATTAGGTGACTACGTAGAGCTTGCAATGCAAGCTCCAAATGAGCGCCTCAAGCTAACCCACACTGGACGAGCCATCATAACGAGCTAAATCTAAGCAACAAAGACCTGCCTCAAGTTCTACCCACTAATCCGCCATGAGAAGATAATACCGAAACAGATATTCGGTCGCTTCTAACACATATTGACACAATGTGACTTCAAATTACCCGCGCTAGCCGATACTTGTGCCCTCCAGATGGCTTGCGACACACGAGCCTGTGATGCCCAGCTGCGCGTGACCCGTGTTGGAAAAAAGAACGCGGAGGAAGAGGCAGATGTGAATCCTTGAGACAGCCAGGAGATTTCGTTCTAGTTGTGTTATTATTCCCGGGCACAAGTTGACTATGTCACGTTAGCCTATTAAAAGTGTTCATTGAACTGTGCGTTACAAATCTGGTGGAGGTGCTGGGTATGATGCCAAGCCCCTCTCGAGTGACGAAGCACAGTCCAGACAAAAACGATTTGGACCCAACGAGCTTACGCCTGTTCATCAGCGCTGCAGTCGACGCCTACGTGTTGTAGGTCCAGAATTTCCACCTTTATCGACCTCCCTCAGACCCTAAACGGATGTAAACGGGTACGCAACCGACATAACAGCTCAGGTCACTTCGGCCAACATTGTAGTGAACCAGCCCATGCTACCAAAGCCTTTCCACGGCGAAAGCTACGAGGACGCAGAGGACTGGCTTGAACACTCTGAACGCGTCACAAAGGCTAACGGATATGGAGAAGCGCGCAAACTTGGAAGTGTTTACTTTACGCTGGACGAAAGCGCACGAACGTGGTATAAAAACCACGAAGCGACGTTCCGGTCATGGGATGACTTTCGACGGGAGCTGCTCGCTGCTTTCCCAAACACAGACCGCAAAGAAAGAGCGGAAGCTGCGCTCCAGACAACAAATCAGCGAAATAACAAAACTGTCGCCGTGTATGCGGAACACTTCGCTGCCTATTCCGCCGAGCGGACTCAAATGTGAGCGAAGACAGGAAGCTGCGTCATCTAATGTGAGGCGTTAAGCAAGAACTCTTTGCTGGTCTAATTCGAAGCCCGCCACGCGCCATCGCCGAGTCTTGATAAATAGTCCTAATTTCTCGATAGTAGCTAGGTCGCCATTCACTATGATATTCTTTGTCATTTTTCAGAAGAGCGTGGTATCCGCTAAACACTTGCAAAGTGTTTTGTGCAATTTTTCTTCCAATAGCTGACGATGACGAGGAAGTATGCATGAATAGGTGAGCGTCACAGTTAATGGGGTGATGCTACCACGTTTGTGGCATGCATGTTCTTTGTTGTAACCGTTTCCTTCAGCTACAGAAAGCATGACACACGCACCAAGATTTGTGTGTTTTCGTTTAAAAATTTACTAGTGCTCGTTTTATGTGGACCATTTTCGGTTTAGGTTGGGCAGAGACGTCGATGCCTAGGTGGCTTGGTCCCGTGGCCACACAAGCCTGTGACGCACATCATGCTGAGCTTCGTGTGCTCTCACACACACGTGCCTCGCAAGTGCCAGCATCACAAATTCGCTCACTGTCACCACGGCCAGCTGCAGAAGCATCTACGCAGCGGCAAGGCAAAAGAAGCCAAAAGAAAAGAAGAATTGATATTTAGAGTCTATGTACAGAACGTGGACGAGGAAGCCGCCTAACGCTAGATGCGCCGGCCTTTTAGAGGCACCAAGACACAGGAGGAGGAAGGGGCAGTCCGCTTTTGGACACGCGCAGTGTCTCTGGCGAACGCCTCCGTTGTCCGTGAAGAATGCGTCGAGTGCCTCTTCGAAAGCATCCAATTTCTTTGACGGATGTACACAGTGTTTCTGCAAGAGACCCCCATCACACTAGTACAGCAGGCATGCGAGTTCTCTCCTTCACTACATGCGTACCCATTCACTGTACTACACACCTCTTACGGATCATAATCGGGAACATACGCATCAAAATCAAGTATTTCGTAAAGAACGAAGTTCGTCCAGGCGTTTCTTTGTTGTTCGTTTCGAGAAAACTTGTGAAAGCTCACTGGGTCACCCAATCTGAAAGAGAAAATTTGAGTGGTCCAGTGGTTAACCCCTACGCGGTATACCTTCGCAGGTTTCGATGTGTAACACTTAGCCAAGAAGCAATCGAGACTCGGCGAGTAATACAGCAACAAATGCTTTGTTCGCACGTTGTGTACGCTCATTTCGGAGATGGCGGATGTCAGTCACGTTACAAAAAACTTGGTGTGACGTCATGACAACTGCCAACAGTTCCTATTCTGAAACGTCAGTGTTGCTGCGCAAGCAATGAGCCCAGATAACGGAAGTGAGAATTTAGCTACAGTTTTGGAAGTGAATTTCAATATATATTCTGTGCGTTTGTTGCGTCCGACTCTTCTTGTGGAAAGTCCTTGAATACAGAGGCAAGCCACAACGAGCTTGGGATATCCTCGAACTTTGGTGTCACCACCCTTTTATTAGGTAATAAGAACACGCTTTTTGAAGGTTGAATCACTGGACGACCCCCTCGTTATGCTATTTGCATTGCTTGCCGCCAGGTTGTTCCTTTGGTGTTTCTAAAACGCTTTGATACTCATACTGGCGCGATTTATTTCCCGAAATCCTGCGTAAGGAGAATTTGCGAAAAAGTCTCAAGCAATGGCGCCACTCAAAGTATAATACTAGGCTTGCACGCAGCTTACTCGGGCACAAGCATCACTGTGTTCTTGTTTTTTTATTCGAGGCATTTTTTTAGTGAATTTCAGCAACTTTGAGCGTATCTATCTATCTATCTAGCCGCTTATGATTGGGTGCTCTCGTGGTCACCCCCATAACTTGGCGTCAACGAAATTGGCATAGAAGGGTAAGATGGTTTGATGAACATGACGCTCTGTCAAGACATGAATATTGCCCCGCGGCGGTGGTCTAGTGGCTAAGGTACTCGACTGCTGGCCCACAGGGTGCGGGTTCGAATCCAGGCTGCGGCGGCTGCATTTCCGATGGAGGCGGAAATAT
>WOVY01004158.1:0-30000 GCA_013436015.1 Rhipicephalus annulatus
CTTCGGTGCACAGATTGCGTTGCGGCTAGCGCACGCTTTTGTCACCAGCAGGGTCATGTACCTCCGTCCCTTACCTCTCCCTCCGCAAACATGAGGAAGAACGAATCGAGGCAATCATTAAAAAGACAATAAAGCGGGCTCTTGATCTTCCGATCTCTACATCCAACAGCCGTCTCAAGGCATTGGGTGTGATTAATTCATACCAAGAGCTGAAGGAAGCCCATCTTTAAACCAGTACACACGGCTAGCCCAAACCAACTCTGGCCAACGCCTGCTTGCACGTCTGCACATAAGACATGAGTTCGAACAACAGGAACGGGTCAAAGTGCCAGAACTGTGGCGCACAGCCCTTCTGGTCCGACCTCTACCCACTAAAATGGACAGAGATGAACACACAGAGCGCGACGTGACGCACGCGCTCGGGCGCTGGAACGACAATTTGGACAGAAGCCAGGTGTGTACTTACGTGGACCGTTGCTGGCCCCACCTCCAAGGGGGTGGTACACGGCGGCTGCTATTCACGAGGGCACACAGGTGGATGGGCTAACCTTTAGGGCGTATTCTGTAACACAGGCTGAGGAGGTCGCCATTGCCCTTGCGGCCTCTCACAGTAATTCCCGATATATTATCACGGATTCGCGCCGAGCGTGGTCGTAATTATACAGCCGGGTACATATCAACCGTTAGCCGAGACAATACTGCGCAACTGCATAAGAGACACGGACCCTCATCCGAAACGCATTATATGGACACCGGGCCATCAGGGATTGCGGGGAAATGAGGCTGCAGATGCGGCTGCCCGAGCGCCTCATTTCCCGGGCTACCTTCGTCAATGCCGATGGAGACCGATGAGGAGGGTTACCCTCTCCTCCGATATAAGGAAATTCTTTATTATTATCGGGAAAGTCATCGCCGCTACCCTCCCCCCCGCACGGGGGTTGAAGAAAGCAGAGGAGCGCATTTTGCTTCGCCTCCAGACGAATACATTGCTATGTCCTGCCATAGTCAAACATTTCGACCCTACGGTCACAGGACAGTGCCAGCACTGTGGGGAGGTGGCAGACACCTACCACATGGTGTGGGCCTGCCAAGCTAACGCAGCCATTACTCCTAACCCAAACCCTAGGCGAGAGGACTGGGAGGCGGCCCTGCTCGGCTGCTCAGACCTTCAGGCCCAGCAGGCCTTGGTCCAGAGAGCCAAGACGGCGGCTTTAACCAATGGGGTCCCGGAATAGAGACTCCACCTAGTCTGTAGGGGCCTCTACAGAGGTCCTACACCTCTCTTTTGTAAATAAATGTTTTTCACCACCACCACCATCCACCTCATCTTCTTCCTCCTGAAGTAGGACGTTCGCTGCCATCTCTTTTGTAGACGGAGTGGTTAACGCCTCAACGTAGGTAAATAAACAGTCAGTCAATCTATTTCAGTGCCGAGCGTCTCGGGAAATTCATCATGGGTCATGAAGCGCCATTACCAGGGTAATATAATGACCTCCGCGATGGGCGCCCGTGGCGCGCCGCTAACAAAACTTATCGCGAAGCACATAGCAAAGACAATCTACTGAAGGTGTGGTCGTACTTGCGATAAGTATGACTTTAGAGGTGGTTTCACGGTGTGCCGAAATACATTTGTAGAACTGAAATCAACTCTGTACGTTCAGTTTAATGTAGTTCGTTAACGAACGGAATTGATTTAGTGACGTGAGAATTTGTTTCACGCAAGGCTTGGGCCACACAACTTTGTGTATGCTTATATAACATAACGAGCACAATTAAACGCGGGCTAACTAAACTGCGAAAACCATGAAACGTATCGAAGAATAGCGATGTCAATACGAACGCAAAGGGAAGCCTTTAAACGCTTCCAGTTTGTAAACCTATAGAGACCCACGCAATCCGCGCTTTAAGTTATCTGAGGATTTTTCTGACCCACCGTTTCGCATGACGCGTCTTTTCACACTCGTACAGAGATATTTTATTTACACGTCGCTTATACATATGGCGCTTCGCTGAGCATGCTAATACGCGTAAGCATGTGTGTACTGGGCAAACTCCGTAACAACACCACCCTTACCCTTAAGGAAAGTGTTTATACTTGGGTCAGCTCTTCGACATCATGGCGAAGGAGGACCCAGAGAGCCGGAGAAAAGGAGAGAGATAGAGCGTGAGGAGGATAACCTGAAGAGAGCAATGCATCTGTCCAGGGCGTCAACGGTGCCTGAGCCTATGCCCATCAACTCCTGGCTGGATGAAAAGGGCTGCCCCCAGTGCGTATCGGAGGCGGCATCCAACCGCGGAGCGGTCACCGGCCCTCGAGCATTCGCCACGGTTATCGGCCCCGCGTAGGGGGGCTGGAGACCCCGGCAGTGAGGCAGCAGCGGACGTCACTGCGGCTCCCGGATGCGTCGCTTTGCATCAGTTGCCCGTCCGCACATAATGGACACCCCTCCGCCATCCTCACCCTTCCTCCCCCCGCCTGCTTTTCGACTTTAACGGACGGGCTTTTTTTTTCTCATAATGGTTATTTACATTTATATTAATTTTTATTTATGCTTACTTCTATATTTCCAATTTCCATCGCCCTTGTCCCATACCTCCTGTCCCGTAGTTATTACGAGAATAAATAAAAACATACTAACCAAGAGAAAGTCCGCAATGACGAAACTGTTTCGCATAGGGTAATATCAATGACGGCGGCTATAAATAAGCACATCGTAACTGGGTTCACTAGCCAAGGTAAACGTGTCTTTGTAAGCCGGAAGAAGTTTTGCAAATAAATGCGAATGAGACAAGCGGTAAGATAAGTATTTTATCCATGCTAGGCGCCGACTGATCATTGAGCCAAGTCCGAAAACTTATCGTTGCACACTTTGGTAAATACCATGCAAGCGTACCTTTCTAAATGTTCCTCGTAGGGCACAGCAACTACAAGCAGAATATAGCAATGTCGTCTTAACTGCTTCGTACCGAACTAAACCTTGTGGAATTGGTATTTGGGAGATTAAAATATCGAAAGAAAGAAAGCTTTCGGACTGTTTATTTTCGCACAAGCGACATTCGTTAAGTATCTTCGCGAAAAAAAAAAACGATGTTTTCAGCGACACAAAGTACGCAGTCATAGTGGCAAGTCTGTAAACGCGAAGCACTGCAACCAAGAAAGCAAAAGAGAGATCCACGTGCGAAAACAGCGGCGCTTTGAGTATATCATCGTGCGAATTGATCTCCAGGACTGATAAAATGCAAGCGGCACGCCAACTTCACACCACGAACCTCGGTTCCTACAAACTGAAGTGACATCCAATTGGACGAAAATCCCAAACCGTATATGGTATCTCAATAAACGAGGTTGCAAACTGAGGCTGACCACGTTACACAAGGAAGTTAACTATAACAAATTGGCGACATCCATGACGGCAGTCGAACGCAGCTCGCTCCAGCGGCGGCTGTAACATATTGAGAAAAACGCGACAACAGCTCTGTTTGATATTGACACGTGAAAGGGTGCGCCAAAAGGAACCGCGCATGGCTGAATACCGCACATGAGGGCACCGTACGTATGAAGAACAGAATGCGTACACGCAGGGTATCGCACTGGCCGACGGCTATACACAATGCAGGCTGCACACCCTATTCCCATTGTTTTTATGCCGGCCTTAACTTGAGTCAAATATTGTGACTTGTACTGTAATGTGCCTGGAAACGCATGATGCTAAGATGAAGAAGTTATTTTAAAATGTATACATCTGATTCGACTTATGAAAAGCAGGAAATGTTTTATTCTTTGCCTAAAAAGTGTTGGGATACGAAGTAAAAAAGAGAACTACAGTGTCGAAAGTCAGGGGACCCGTGCTCTTCTTTGTCGCAAAATATTGCAACGAAGACAATTGCGTTCTCTATGCGTGTGTAGTATACAGTAGTAGTAGTTGTTGTTTCAAAGCGATATAGCGTTATAGAGAGCTTGGGTCGCAGAAATTCTGCTGTTGGTGTCGGCACCGTTGGTTGTGAGCGAAAAATTGTCCGTGAGCAAAAAAATGTCCGTCACCGAGAAATCGAGAAAGAAGGAAATAAAATATAGAATAAAATTTTCGGTCCAATTGAGGTTTGAACCCTGGTCGTTGGGGTGGTAAGCAGAGGTTCTATCACAAAGCCGTGATGTTACTTGCAGGTGCTTCGAAAAAAAAAAACACTACATGAATGCCACATACTGGAAGGCGTCTCCTTAGCGCATTTTGTTCGACAGGTGTTACGACGAAAACGAGTGGCGCATGTGTAGGCGCATTTGGGAGGCCATCACACTACGTAAAAAATGCTGGGATAGTGCAGCCATCGCCGCTAAAAACACACAGGAACTTTTAAACATCTCTAAAAAAGGACAACTATGTCCATCTATAGCGGAAAACATATGCCTTTCCAGAGGCGTTGATCTAGAGAACAGCAAACGCTATAGACAATGGGCTGCCATCTGAAAGGCATTGTCCGAAATAGTGAGCGCGTGGCGTGCATCTTGGAGGCGATGCAACTCTTGCTTTAGATGTACTTAGCATTCGTGTGTGTGTGTGTGCGCGCGCGCATGTGTGTGTGTATGTGTGTGTGTGTGTGCCATCTGTGAGACATTGTGAAAAACGTGTCTCGACTACAGCAAAGTGCCATTTTAGGAGAGGGAAGTGGCTATACACTACACAGTCACTGCATTACTATCGATACGTCGCTCTTGCACGCGCGCGCGTTTGTGTGTGTGTGTGTGTGTGTGTGTGTGTGTGTGTGTGTGTGTAAGTGTGTGTGTGTAACAAAACATATTAATAAATATGCACTTAGCGGTTGAAGGGCGCACTAGGGGCCGTATTTCGCTATCGCGTTCAACATTTAAAGACAAAGCTTAAGGGTCCCCCATTTTTTTTTTTGTAGCCGCCAATGCACATTTCTCAGTGACGCTGACAGAAAGGCAGCAGTTATAAGAATCTACCGGACGTTCATATTGGAGCTTGCGACATTATTTTCTTTAGAGCCTGGACATTCGAGGTGGCTTTCGAGGTGCAGTGCAGTGGCTTTTGAAAGGCCAAGGCGAAGCGTTTGTCGCTGATATGAACATCAAAACAAAGCAAAGTTTATTTGGGTGGCAAGAAATCGGAATCCTGGTAGAAAGCCAGCAATGAAACTTTCCATATATTGGCTGACCACAGAGAGTAATAAACTTTTCACTCTTATTACTGTTACAAAGCAGTAACGAAGTCCTTGGGCCGGATGCCCCCAAGCGTGCCTTCCCGTCATCTCGGACATTCTGTGTGGGGGCGGGTTGTCACCTGCACCGGCTCTGTTTGTCTCGGCTGTGCGCTTTGCCTGCGGGGCAGTGGCTACGGGCGGGCCCCTCTGGAATCTCGGACATTCTGTGTGGGGGCGGGTTGTCACCTGCACCGGCTCTGTTTGTCTCGGCTGTGCGCTTTGCCTGCGGGGCAGTGGCTTAGGGCGGGCCCCTCTGGAATGTGCGGAAGGCCAGTTGTGTGCTACAGTAGGGACTGCCGTGAATTTCTCCTGCGTGGTCGCTTCCGAGTCCCCGCGCGTGTGCCACGTGCATCTGCCACGTGTGTGAAGGGACACTTGTGTTGTGCTCTCCATGAGTGGTTGGTTCCCCGAAGAGACATTCCGCCTACATATTCGGAACTGCACGGCGAGGCAGGGAGAGCAGCCCGCCAGAAGAAAACAGGAGAGTGTCGCGAGAAGAGTCATCGTTCGGACGTTACTGTCCAACATGTTGCAAATAAACGTCTTGTTAAGTTTTCCTTTACGCCTGTCCCTCTGCCTCAGCTCTCCAGGGTTCTGAACGTCCCCGTGGCCTGCGGAATGACGACCACCACCCAGCTCCATGCTACCTACTGGGTCCGCTGCGGCCACCGACGCGGCTCGTAACATTACTGACATATATTTGTGCCTGTGAACAACACTAATTAATGATACTGCTTCGTGCGTTGAGGAAGAGAAGTGTATACGCTGCGATAATAGATAGAAAGTTCATATAAGAGACGGATAGTAACACAGCTTCTTTTCCTTTCTTCCCGTTGTCATAAGGTATAAGATTCTTGCAATGATTAAACAAGTTGAAGTAAGCAGGACAGCTGATCAATCTTTCGCAAAGCTCACACGCGAATGTTCTGCTCTACATACACACATCCCCATGACGAGTATACAATCCCAAAAGCAACTGGGCCGCAACTTGACACGCGAGGCACGGCGGTGGCGTCAGCTCCCGACAAGGAAGCGGTAATACGATAGCGCTATGGGTATAGACTGGGGGGGCAACGAACGACCCGATCTGGGGCATCCATAAGGCCTTTTCTCCCTATCTTCCTTACGGCAAGAGTCATGACGAGTCCTTTCTTTCCCTGCAAGGGCAACGCCGTCTGGCGGTGTCTCGGCTACTTCCATGGACGACGAATGTGGCGCCTGTGATTGAGCGGCCCTGTTCAATCATAGCGGCCTTCCGTCCCATCTCTCACCTCGCTGCAGCTCTTCTTTCCTTTTCTCGTTCTTATCCCATTTTCTTTCCCTTTTTTCCCTCCTTACGTACACACACGCAGACAACGCGATCTGGGCCCAGATCCCGCTCACACAATAAACAAGACCCCGAGTTCTTCCAAAGAATCCGCCGACAGAACGACGCCTTTCTCTTCCCCATTTAAGGCCAGACTTTTCTTTTTTTATCCCGTCTTCCTTCGGAGGAGATCATCCCAAGAGTGTAACTATAGTCTCGTCTTTTCGATCGAACCAGGGATCTTTTGGTATACGTCTTTTTACAAACTTCTCCCAACTCTTCAAACGCTGTCAGCCCCCCTCCCAAGTTTTCTTTCTTTCTTGTCTTTACTTTATCCGCAGGCAAGCCGATCCCCCGTGACTTTGAATTTGACGAATGACTGCCTCGATCCGCGCTTTTCGTGTGTCACCGTTTTGTCGAATCGCTGTACGTACGTGAATCCGATCTTCCCGATTTTTAATTTTTTTTATACAACTCGACAGTATCGCCACCAGTTCAACTTTTTCTTTCCGTGTATCACGTCCCTTTTTTTCTTCTAAACTAAGAATTCCTTAGGTTTGCGCTTTTTTTTTTCTTTTCTTGTGAGCGCCGAGGTGCGACACCCCGATCAGCGACGAGGGGTTAGCAGCGTCTCATGGCCTCAGAGAGAAAGCTGGCGCGGAAATATTGACATTGATCGAAAGCCCCCTGTTTACCCGTCTCATACCTGATCCATCATGAATTCAAGAGGCCTGAACGGCTGATCCATTTCTTTCGTCCTTCCCAGCCCTCTCGTTCAGAAACGAATCTATTGCGACGACGAATCAGCGACATGCCTCGGGCGACCTATCGTAATGCACGAACGGGGCAGGGAAAATAAAGCGCGGCGATGTTCATAGATGTTATCAGTCGAACCTTAGATTGTCAAACGAGTGTGCGAGGCGCCAACTTTAATTTTTCTTTCAACAAACCAATACATTATTGCTCGTGAATGCTCAGAGCTTTCAAGAGAGCTTGTTATTGGCGTAGGATCCATTAGGTACGCCTGAGATCATTTCGTAATGGCAGTCATTTCGCCCTATTTTCTTCTCTCTTTCTTTTAGCAACACCGCTTGCATACAAAGTGGCATCTGACCCCTATGTGATATTTTGATGTTTCAACGGAATATCTGAAGCCCAGTTTGCTTCGTTAGGTGGACCTATTCAATGCGGCATAGAATTTATTATTATGAAATGCCAAAGAATGTGTTATGTTAAAAGATTATCACTGCAAAGGCTTTCCAGTGTACATATATCTCAAAATAATAATGGCCTGTTCAATTTTTATTAGGGTGCTTCCTGATCAGCTTTTGTGGCATATTGACACTTACAGCGGCTGTAGGCTAACTGTGTTTATCTGGAGAGACCGGCCACCTTGTGTATGCTGTGCAAAAGCGACTCAACGTGATATTCAATGTTCAATGCGAGCTCGCCGCATCTGTCTGTTTCCTAAATTTCAAAGTCCCCCATCCATTTCCCCAGTATATCTTATAGCATGTAGTATACCTGTTATGCTTAAATGCATGCGCGATTAAGCTCCTTGCCTTTGCCCCTGTCGTGCTTTTTAGGGGCGAAGCTCCTTAAAGCGGCACCCATTCGTCCCTCGTAGTAGTAGTGTGTAACCAGTCTTACATTTTCACCTCCAAGGTGGTGCCGGTGGGAGATTTTTTCTGTGTGTTGTTGAACAATAAAAAAATCGCAGCGTGCGCGTTAACTATAAGTCGAATTCTCCTGTCTCTCATTCCCCCTTAGCAGCCATTGGCATGTACATTGAGCACTATCTGACAAGAAAGGGTTGCTACGTTATACTCGCTGGGCGTAACCTCCTTGGTTTTACAAAGGTGTAGCGAGCGTTGGGCCGCAGCGCCATGAATGCAGTGAATTAGTATATACCATGAACTCGAGGTGGTTAAAGGTGGGAAGTAGACACGAAGCGCAAGCCGTAAGAAAGTGTGAGTGTGCCTCCTCTCCTTCAGTCCTTGGAATGTCCGCTGGATGGCGGTGCTTCTCTATGAGGAATATATCAAGAAAAGATGCGAGACGGTGGTACTTGGAGTGTTGAATAGGTGGACGAACGGACACACAGACAGATGCATGGACGGACGCACGGATGGCTGCACGGACGGATGGACGCATAGACGAACACAGGAGCGGATGCATGGACGAACGCAGGGACGGACGCACAGATGGACGTGTGGACGCACGAACAGACGCACGCACGGACGGGCGTATGGACGCACGGACGGTCACACAGACGGGCGCATGGATGGACGGAAGCAAGAACGAATAAACGGACGGATGCTTCGCCCCACTCTCCATCATTCACTCTGTGGATATGCTGCCATGTTTTTCTTTACTTATTTAGTAAACATTATGGGGACCATGTTTGCAAAGATAATGCGCTAAATCAAGTAACATCTGAACAAGACATTATGGAGTACGACTACTTTTATATGCGATTTGCACTTCTGCAATCATTGAATCATTGAAGGCGATCTCAGTGCGAAGTGTTTTTTTTTGTTATTTCTTTCATCGGAACCCCACTCATAACGCCCAATTATATATATATATATATAAAGTTGTGTGTGTGTGTGTGTGTGTGTGTGTGTGTGTGTGTGTGTGTGTGTGTGTGTGTGTGTGTGTGTGTGCGAACCCAGTGATGCACACGAGGTTATGAACTTGTTGAAGCAACTAAGAAGTCGTGTTTAGCGCAACATTGCCTTTTTCTTCCCGGAACGAGAGTAAATGAAAACGAAGTCACACTACCCTCATAGGAAAGTCTACATAAATAAGCCTTCTAACCTGTCATGATGTGTATTACACACAGCAGTCGTGGCATCGTTTCAACTCCAAGAAAGTATGGGGCCGAATTCAGGGAAGTTTTATTTCGAAAATGTTTCACCGTGCTCGTGGCTCGTAGCCATACCAGCTAAGCTAGAAATACGTCCAGAATCAAGATGGGCAAAAGTAATATCTAATAACAAATGCTAGCATAAATCGTTTTTACGAACGGGCCTTGAAATCGTAATGTCAGTAGATCTAGATCTATATCCTTTAAGAACGCTAGAGACGAAATAAATGGCCCAACCATTGACAGCACATACGTTACTTTTATATGTATTTGGAACAACCGGCAAAATGAAGTCCACTATTGGTGGTTACAGTCCTCCTCAGTGACATTAATTATGCAGGACTACTCAGTGAGTAGTCCTGCATAACACAGAGCAGACAATATGGTCCATAACCAACAGGTGGCACAGACGAAGCACCACCGGCTTAAGTTAGCATTATTCCAGTTTGAGGAAAGCATTTTTTATACCCGACATGAGCATATTATGCCTTCTTGCTTGTTTCCACCACCCTCGGGGAACGGCCCAAGACCGCAGCTGCCGAGTTCCACAGCCTATCACCGCCCCTCGCGTTTCGCGCGTCGTCGGCGCGTAATAAAGTCTTCGCTCTGGCGAACGCCCAGCCGTCGATTGGCGCGGCCCCTGGCGGCGGCAGGCACAAACTCCCGGCCGCGCGATGTGATGGATCCGCGCGGGGCCGATTGGCCGGCAGCCGACTCTCAAAGGTTCTCGCTAGACAGGCAGGGGGTGGAGGTGACCCACCTTCGTCAGTGATCGAGCTGTTGTCAGGCGCAGCGCGGCGGCCGACTGCTATTTGCGGCGCGGCCCAGACCGGTATCCACCCCGCCATGATGGATCAGACATTGAGGTACACGCCGCGAAGACAAGCCTCATGACCGATCGCGCGCGATGGGAGCCACGTTTTCTCATAAGACAGTCTCTCTTCTTTCTCGTGCTGTGCGTCGAACGGACGCTTGCGCACAGGTACGAATGCACGAACAAACGCTGCCTCCGTGCGGATTCGGGGCATCCGCACGTACGTACTCTTAGCCGTGGGACACAGGCGTGTCATGAAGGCAGAGGTATACGATGTTTCTTATTCCGTGAAGACGGAGTGGGGCTCGCGCCCCGTTGATGTTTTACTTAGCGAGCTCTCTCTCTAGTTTATTTCTTGATTTTTATTTTAACCGTACCGGCTCAACCCATTCAGACCACGCTGTCTGATATGCGTTTCTGATGCTGTATCACGGCCGTTGAAAGGGGAAAATGGACGGGGTATATCCGCTTTGTTAAAACGGATGAGGTACTACCACGCGCATGGCCATTTCGCGAGGCCTCGAATGATGGAGATGAGTTGGCCTCTGAAAGCCTGGCTCGCGTATGCGATAACGTTATAAAAAATGGCATGACTGACGCAAACTGACCAGAGCTGCTGTCGCAATGAGCGTTTCGAGACAGTTGTTCATTATTTTTACAGGACCGGACGACGCAGAATCCGAGAAATCATCCGTCATTTGCTATGTCTTCTATCGCATTGCACATATGCATCATATGGATTCACCACCTTGTGTTTCTAATTTTTGCAATGACAACCTGAGGATTTGCATTTATAAGCAGGCGCGCATTTTAAAAACTCAGAAATGTACACAATAATAAAGTACGGAGCCAAAATTACCGGCAGATTATAAAAATAACGCACGAGCATCTCTTCCCCATTTCTCGAGCAGCACTATAGATGTTAAACATGTACCAAAAAATTATATCTACAGACGTTTCTTTTTTTTTGTAGGCGTTGCCATTCTGTTAGCGGGCGGCCATTTTCTGGTCTGGCAACCCATCTGGCATGCGGGAAGCTTCCTGTTTGCACAGAAGGTAGGGGTGCAGCTGTGGTTATATCGTTCCGTTTTAGTTTTTAAGTGGTGAATTCTGACAGAAGTGATGCAGATTCTTTAGAAAACGAGTCTGAGACGTTCCGACAAAATTCAAGTCGTTAAGGGTCAAGTGTTTTATTATACAGCGCAGCGAACGAATCTGCCTCTATTGATGCGCCGACTATCTGCTCGAAGAATGCGCAGTATTTTCAGGTCTTTTCCAGAACGAGCAATAGCTCTTTGAGAGCATAGTGAATAGTTTTTTTGAGCTGCCGTCATGTGGTTTTCTAACAATATTTCTTTACGACACGCCGTCGCATCGGCTACCGCTCTTGCATAAAGCCGTGCGGTGGAGTGTATAGTGGTTCATCTTTATTTCGTGGCACTGGCTGTTTTTGTTAACTGCGCACTAACTGTTGTGTAAATTGTTTCTCAGCTCTGAAAGAGTGACCGTATCTTACTCGCTCGCTTGTTTTTACAGGTGTGCAATTGAATACACCTCTTACATTGAACGACGCTGACGTGCCTGTGCATCCCCTTTTTATGTACTTTTTTTATCGCGATATTTGGGTGACTCTCGGTGCCGCGGTACTTTGACCTGCGATAGAGAGGAATGTAACGTGGGACTGTTTATCGGGGAAATAGTGTCATCATTGGAAAAGCTGTTGGCGGCGTACCTTCCGTTCATAGCCGAGGTTGAGCATCGGTGTCGAAGTCATTGCGGTTCGTTCGCCTAAGAAGTGCTCTGAACATACCCGAGTACCCGCGGAAGGTACAAAGTTTTTTTCCTTTTTAAGTATTCAAGCCATAGAAGCCGCTGCTCCTCTTCAACGAGCGATGCAACTTGAAGAGTCCACAGCCACTAATACTCCGCGTCTGGTGATGCACATGACATATTTATTCCGACAGCAGCTTCATTTTGCTGTAGTTGTTACTGCACCCCAAAGCAGCGCAGTAGTTCCCTGATGACCAATTCTTGACCATCATAGCAATGAAGAAAAACAAAATCCACAGGTCGGCTTAATACACGGCAAATTGCTCGATAACGCCACAGATACCATCATCGACACACACACTCCAAGCCATCGCCCGCATGCCAGATAGCAGGAATGCGTTGGTTGCCAGATCGGACCTCCTCGCCTTATGCAAAGGTGTATAGATCGGTAAAGCAAGTTCGAAACTGATCATGCCGGAGGGGGATGGGTTAAGCTAACTCTATGAAAGCAAAGGAACGGTATGCTTCTGACTATGGCCTAAAAGGCAACAAAAAGAAGATGGCTGGTCCAGGAAAGGTTACTTAGTTGAAACCATCATCATCATCATCACCACAACCACCACCACCACCACTATAATCATCATCATCATCATCATCATCATCATCATCATCATCATCATCATCATCATCATCATCATCAGCCGGACTGCGCCTACTGCACGGCAAAGGCCTCTCCCTTGTGCAAGCAATCGAACCAGCCCTGTGCTTGCTAGTGCTGTGTACCCGCGAAATGATTAATCTGGTTTGCCCAACTAAATTTCTTTCTCATTCTCACGAGTTCGTTTTCTCTTGGAATCCAGTATACTATTCTTGATGATCAACAATTACGTTGCCTATGCGCTAAATGTCCTGTCCCTGTCCATTCCTCATTGATTTCGACTGTATACGATGTGCATAACACCCGCTAGTTTCCTGACCCACTCTCTCCTTGTCCCGCAAGGTTCCACCAATCATTTTCCTTTCCATTGCTCGTGGCGTCGTTTTACATCAGAGATGAACCCCTCTTAAAAGCCTCCAAGTTTCTGCTCCGTACGTAAGTACCGGTAAGATGCAGCTGTTTATACGTTCCTCTTGAGGGACGGGAGCGAAACACTATTGATGACTTGAGAATGTCTGCCGATTGTGCTTCCCCTCATTCCTATTTTCCCAGTTTCTTGCATCCCATGGTTCGGCTCTGGGGTCACTGCATGTCCTACGTTTATGTATTCATTTCCAAGTTACATGTATAGTCACATATACAGGCACAACTTTTATATACAGTCATATCTAAGGCCGTATACAATTTAACTTCAGAAGGGCCCCAACCACACGACCGCAGCGCGGTAGCTGATCACCTCCCAGACTGAAGAAACACTCTCGCTCGGGCACTCGGTAATATTTTTCCAACGCGGTGTAGCCGACTGTGCGCCCCATGACGTCAGTCTGGAGTACGAACTCATCGGTGCATGCCTGTGTGCCTTCGCATTGGCAGAGCAAATGCCGCGGACTTCTAAAGCAGTATCCGACTATGGAGGTACAGAGACAATCAGAAAAAGGAAGGAACAGTTTTTTGTAGACATTTATGTCTTGACATTCTCGAGTTGCCTAGGATGCATTAGTGGGACGTCATATGCGGCGGTACGGGGGTGGGCTCCGCCACTCTTTCTTACCCCGCTTAGAACATTTATTTTTCCCATGCTGTCAAGTTTGTGAACTTTCACTCGTGAACAGCGCGTCACATGCCCGAATACAAGCAAGCCGCTTTCGTCCTTTTATTAGGGTGATAGTCCCATATGCCTCACCAAATTTGAAAAATAACCATTGACGTCAACACGCATTCGCATGATGCAAGAGGCATCATGTGATGACATCACCATGACGTCACAGAATGCCAGGATTTGTGACATCATCACATATGTTCGCTTGGACAAAGGTGCGTCGATCTCGGAGACATTGCTGTAAGCCAGGTGAGGTGCCAATTTTTTTTTGTTGGGGGGGGGGGTGCAGTATCAGTGCTCCCGAGGGAGGAGATGGTTTCCGCTTTTCGAGTCATCTTAGGCGAACGCATGAGGCACAGCATTACACACTTAAAAAAGAGGGGGTTGGGGCGATAGCGCTACTTGTTGATTGGGGCAAGATTCAATTTGAAGTTCAAGCTGAGTGTTCTTTATACTGACGCAAAGTGAGCTGCCCGCAAACAGGCATCGTCTGCCTTGCTCCCTTAATTTCGTTTTGTTGCCCAAGCTAAAATTCTAACGTGTGGCGTTGTTGGCCACATTCTTCATGATCCAAAAAAAAGAAAAAAAGAAAAGGAAAGCGTCACTCGGGAACCACGCCAGTCGCGTTCGTTCTTACCGCCACGTTATTAAAGTTGCGTTCTTATTTTCATCGTAGCTATTTGCATGCCTATACGCGCGTTTTTCTTTGCGTGATCCGCACACCTATCGACCTCAAGGACAAAACCTAAACTACCGTCTTGCCAGGTAGAGAATGAAGGTGTGCCGTGAAAATACACCAGTAAGGACTTTCCCAACTCGGCTGATAACTAGTCTGTGCTCAGCCTAGCTCGGAATAACTTACGACAGCCTATTGCCATCCGAAGGCTTCCGAGACCTCGTTCATTCGCGGTTGCCTTTAACGTTCGATCCGCATTGGAGCCCCGCAAAAACGAGGGCACTGGCGGCGGCACGGCGGGTGAGCAGGCGAGGCATGCTGTGTCCTGACAGCAGCAACAGCAGCATCAGCTCCGAGTTTGCCGTCCAACGACAGGCCGAATGAGAGGGGCCTGCAGAATGGGAGCCACGCCGTCGCCGCCAAAATTGCGGCGCGCGCTCTTCTCTTTCCACCGTGGGCCTCCCGGTCCACCCTCCCGCCTTCCCCGTCGCCTGCGCCGCCGCGCCTTTCTCGGTGCCGTTCTTCCTCCAGCGGAGCTTCGTCGGATACCCCTCCATTTCATCTCTCCTCCCAACTTCCTTCTTTTGCGCTTTCTGCGTTTCTCTTTGCGTCCGGCAGAGATGGATTATCTTTCTGTCAGATGATATATTACCGCGCTCGCCCCAAGTCCGGTGGTGCGGACTTACCCCTCCGGGTTCGTTTCTTTCGTTCTTATTCCTTTTTTCGTTCTTTCTATGCTTCCTCCCACTTGCCCTCGTGGGCCCCAGCCGCCAGCCCCGGAACCCCTCCCTCACTCATCTCTGTGCACCTCTGGCGCGTCCCTTTTTTGCCCAAGCGATTGCCAGCTCCTCGGTCGCTTTTCTCCACTGTAATACTTGAACTAGATAATCTTGGGGCCCGCCGCTGTGTAATATAGCCGCGCAGCAAAAGCCTGCCGGCTGGGACCGGGCAGCGAAGGGTGGAGGGGCCCCGGCGTGAGTGGCTGTCCGCCGCACGAGAAAGAGGAGGTGGGTTGGTCCTCTCGAAGGGTCCTGCGAAACAGCGCGGCTTCGTCATCCTTGAGTTTTTGACGACCGGCCATGGCGTATAGGCGCGAGAACACGAAGACCGCACACTTTGCCCCAGCGGCGAGGAAAAACCACTTTCGCGTCGGGAGTCCCTGCAACCTAAAATAAACTTACCCTCTGCATTGTAGTTTCAAGTTGTACTAATCACAAGCACGTTAATACGATATTAATAGGTAAGAGAGGGCATCATTCGAAAGTCGTGTTATCCGATGCAAACTCCCAGGCGTATGAATACCGGTGAACTTGGTGACCACCTCGATATAAAAGCTCGTGGGGCGTCATGGGGTGCCGCTCCGGATGATACATCGCGTGGAGCAGCATCACTCGATCGAAGCGACAGGAGGAACCCGCTTTTCATCTAACACATACCGCAGTCAAGACAGCTATATAGCCGCGCAAGATATATAAGACGGGCAAGCGCGCGAAACGTTCTTCTTGGGTCGTTGCAATGTTATTTCGGTAAGTAAACATATAATGAGTTTTGGACAAGCAATCAATTAAAGCCCACTAATGGCTTCTATGTACAAGTAGTGGAAGTCATTGGCTGCCACCTGCATTCGTTCCTATATATTACTTCGCAACTAATGGAAGGATGGCGAACGTTATTTAGAGTCCTAAGAGACGCAACAAATGGCGCAGTGAATATCCTCTGCTATTAATCTGCCACAAATAGTAAAGCAAAAGATGACCTCTGTCTTTTTTTTTTCTGCTGCCTACAACAAATGCGAAAAAATCACTGGAAAGTTCGGGTTGGAAAAAAATTTAAATAGTACTCAAATTTAGGCGAAAGCACCAATTGTATCGGCAAGATAAAAACGTGTCCGCTGGCGTGGTCGTCGGTGGGGGCGTTATACCAAAAGGTGCAGAAGGTCACGAGATTAGTTACGACTTCAAGACCTCACCATGTGACGTCAACATGACATTACTAATCACCAAAATAGGTGACGTCCCATAACGTGCCATACGATGACGTCATCACGTGAGTTCGTTGCATCGTCAAAAGTGGGCCCATAAAGGAGGTATAGTGCAAAACCAGTAAGTGACAGAAGGCTACAGCAATATTTCGGATATTGGATGCAGGGCTAAATTGCGTTAGGCGCAGAGAGGCTTGGCAGTGGGCGAGGGGTAGGAATAATACATCGACTGAGAGGAAACAGAAAATGGCTTTGGCCTTCGAGCCACCTTAGGCAAATGCGTGGGGAATCCTGTTAGTTTTCTTTGGTTCAAGTTCGTTCCTTGCATGAAAATTACTATCATCGCCACTAAAATCACAATCACTATCATCACTGTCATCATCACTATCACCGCACGGCAAATGCCTCTCACATGATCCGCTAATCAACCCTGTCTTGTGCTTTCTGCTCCCACTTTATACCTGCGAACTTTCTAATCCCATCAGCCCACCTAACTTTCTCTCTCCCCTTCGTGCGTTTGCCTTCTCTGGGTATCAAGCAGTTACCCTTAATGACCAGCGGTTACTTGCCATGCTACGTGTCCGACCCTTGTCAATTTCTTCTTGATTTCAACTATGATATCCTTAACCCCGGTTTGTTCCCTGGCCCACTCTGCTCTGTTCTTGTCTCATAAGGTTACACCTATTATTTTCCTTTCCATCGCTCGCTGTGTCGTCCTCAATCAACGCCGACTAAATTTCAAGGCCAAAAGGCTGCCGCAGTGACGTCAGAGGGTGGGGGCCCAGTTACGCCGCGAACGCGGCGGAAAGCCGGCGTTTCGTTCACGTTTTAGGAGAACCAACGCTCCCGCTCTCGCAGCTGCTGCGGCTTGATTGGGCCGAATAAAAGATGTGGGAAAAAAAGTCTTACTGAGCATGCTCAGTTGGGCAACTGGGCCCCCAACCTCTGACGTCACTGCGGCAACCTTTCGGCCTTGAAATTTAGTCGGCGTTGCCTCAATTTAAGCTGAACCCTTTTTGTAAGCCTTAAGCTTTTTTCTCAATAAGTAAGTACCAGTAACATGCGGCTGTTATATAACTTCATCTTGAGGGTTAGTGGCGTATTACCATTCACAATTTGATAATGCTTGCTGAATGCAATCCATACCATTCTTATTCTTCTAGTTATTTCACTCTCATGGTTCGGCTCCGTGGTTACCACCTATCCTAAGTAGACGTATTCTTTTACAGCTTCCAGCGTTTCTCCACCTATCGCAAAGGGCTCTTTCCTGCCGAGACTGTTGCACATTACTTTAGTTTTGTGCATTAAATTTTCAGACCTACCGTTCTGCTTTTCTTGTCGACTTCGGTAATCACGAGCTCTAATTCGTCGCCTGAGTAACTCAATAATGCAATGTCAACAGCATATCCAAGTTACTAAGATACTAACTCTTATGCCTAACTCTTATCCCTAACCCTTCCCATTCTAGGGTCCTGAAAACCTCCTGTAAACACGCGGTGAATAGCATTGGAGAGATCGTGTCTCCGTGCCATAAACCCTTCTTTATTGATATTCTGTCGCTTCCTTTATGGAGAATTATGATGGCTGTTGATCCACAGTCGATTTATTATAGTATGTTTATGTAGGGTTCGTCGATGCCCTGATTCCATAGCACCTGCATTACTGCTGATGTCTCGAGTGAATCAAACGCTTTTCGTAATCCATGAAAGCTATGTATACTGGTGCTTGGTTGTATTCCGCGCATTTCTATATTACCTGATTAATAGTATGAACATGGTCTGTTGTGGATTAGCCTGTACAAAATCCTGCTTGGTCCTTTGGTTGATTGAACCCTAATGTCACCTTAATTTTATTAGCTATTATTTTTTGTAAATAGTTTGTAGAGAACCGACATAGAGCTGATCGGCCTGTAATTTTTCAAGTCCTTGACATCTCCTTTCACAGATTAAAATGATGTTTGCGTTCTTTCAAGATTCTGGTAATCTTTCCGTCAAGAGACACTTCGTATATAAGGTGGACAGTTTTTAAAAGACAATTTTTTCGCCATATTTCAGCAGGTCAATTCTTACCTTATCCTCACCAGTGGCTTTGCCTTTATGCATCTAGCTATATGGTGTAAATGGCTAGAAGAAATTTCTCGCTGACATGGCTGCAGAAAATATATATATAACGAAATAAGGCCACCTAGCTCATATGATGGTGCTAAAGAAGACCTCATCCGTGGCCTGTCATCATGGTGTTGCCTCTACTTCAGTGATGATGCTGCATGCGTTTCAGTGATGAGATGATCGCTATGACCAAATAAATGCAGAATAACACACACGATTCACTATAGGTGCCTCGTTAATACAGGCCTATACTTTCGCTCTGCTGCACGCTGGCTATTTCTATTCGATGACTGCATATTATTGATGCCACTTTATTTGCGCACTCACTCAGCAACATTTTGCGTTCCGTTTGTGAAATCACTCACTCCTTCCAGCGTTACCATTTTTTTGCCAAGAGACCTAAATATGTGTAGTTCTGCTGCCTCCTACTTCTAAAACAGAATACTATTTCCCAATCTGAAAAAAAATCTTAAACAAATATAGAAGTAATGTATTCTCTCTAGAAATAGAGACTATTCATACGTTCCGGTGATACTTATTCAAACAAGCATTGGTTCTGCATTTGAAGGAGATGCGCTTCAGAAGATGGCCGTTCATATAAGCCACTTGTACTTCACTACCGATTACAGCGAGCACTTTCTTCGAAATTCCTTCGCAGGAAACAGGTCGAGTTAAGCGTGCGATGACCCGAGAGTGCATCTCTCAAGTTACGTCTAGTGCCTTTTATAACACGGGCGCAGTGTAGAAAAATCAATAAATCGTCGGAACCAAACACAGCGCTCGCCTCTGTTCTGTGTGTCTCCTGTCTTTATCTAAATTGCGCTAAACCTATCCGAGTATGCACTAAATCGCCCAAGTCGAAGTGCTATCGGAGCCAAAGCCTTAACCAAAAACCAGCTCAATAGAGACCATGCCTTCTTTTTGTGTTAAATGTGTGTTAAAAAAGCACACACTTTTTAACACACATTGCAGAAAGCTGACGGGTGATGTGCGGCATGATTCGTTTTTCAAAGCGAGCATAGATTCACTACTACGAAGCAGAACAAATAAGGGAGAGAAATGGGAAATTACATAGGTAGAATAAACGAGCTTCGCGAATTACTCTATAGACACCGGATAAAGAAACATCTTCACACTTGCAGCCAGACAGAAAGATGGGCTATAGTCTTGGTGGGGAACTAAGAAGGCCACAATCATTGTTCTTTGAAATATTTTTTTTTCTGTGCAAAAAGCTGTCTGCAAAGCAGTTGCAAAGCAATTGGAAAAAGTTGTTTGTTCTAAGGAATTTCATACTCGCCTATTTTAAACATAAATCCACACTTTCTCCAAGGATTCCAAGAGGACACCAATAAACGAGGACCATTAAAGATCCCAATAGCCCTACAGGATGTATTCAAGGGACATTAATAATTAGGACATAAGTGAACCGTGCTACCTTATCCAGCACGTCATTCTCTTCAGTACTGCTATTATTGCTGGCCAATTGGGATCACAATACCTTACCAGTACACTGGATAACTGTGAAGACAAGCCAATACATCTTGCTTCGTTAAAATATACAGAGACGCAAGCTTTGGGCTGAATGCTAAACGGTGATGACAAGGAAATAACATACAGAGAACCATATTAGGGGCGAGGTCTAAGTGAAGAAACTATATGCAAACACTTGCATTTCTTTTTTAGATCAAAGGTATATAAATACCGCAACGGTCCCGTTTCCGATGACTAATAAGATTGCTCCAGGCCACTTACCCACCAACAAAAGCTGGCGGCGGTCGCATGTTCCACTGTCAGCACATGCGCGCACACCGCAACTAAATTGCAACCTCTGGGTCGTTTAAGGGCCCTTCTACAATTGATAACAAACGGCACTTTCTTTGTAATTAGAGATGCAGCATAGAGCTCAGCACTGTGAACTCTCACTTGTACGAACATCAGTTTAAAGAACATTTCAGGATGACGAGTCTTTATCAAATCCCCGGTGATTTTCCTATATATGCCAAAATCTTTCAGTGAAACGAATTTTTTGCTAGTGAACATTTTGCTTGAACAAACTTTATTTTTGGACGCAGGTTTATTTTTTAGTTCAATTCAATGAAGTTTCCCGCTCTGCAGTACTGGCCCGGCCGATGCATGCTGCCCCGAAAGTGCCCATCCATCTGCTGTGTTGCTACATCTTTTGTGCATGCAGCGCCACCGGCACATAGCGACCGCGCAGGAGATCAAATCGGGTCATGTGCGCTTCAGTACCAGCGTAGAAGCATCAGATTTGAAAATATTTCCAGTTTTCGTCCAGAACCGAAAGAAGAAAAGTGCGATTAACAAGTAGTAATGACTGAGGAAGGTTACAATCTCTATCATCAGCCAAGGCTACAAGATATATTACAGAGTTACGCCATTTCGTGTGGCATGCCCCGCCGCGGTGGCCTGGTGGCTAAAGGTACTCGTCTGCTGACCCGCAGGTCGCGGGATCGAATCATGGCCGTAGTGGCCGCATTTTTGATGGAGGCGGAAATGCCTGAGACCAGTGTGCTTCGATTTAGGGGGCACATTAAAGAACACCAGGTGGTCGATATTTCCGGAGTCCTCCTCTTTGGCGTCTCTAATAGTTATATGGTTGTTTTGGGACTTTAACCCCAACAATTATTATAATATTAGTAATTTCGTTGTTATTATTATTATTGATATTGTCATTGTTGTTGTTGTTGTTGTTGTTGTAACTCTGTAGATTAAAAAACAGTTAAAGTTTCTATCGACGGGATGCTGAGTGGTGAAATGCACTGTCGTGAATGGAAACTTGTCTGAAGAGTCGGAAGGCCCGTATTCACTTGGCATCTTCTCACGTTTTCCTCAAGTTTCTGTACTCTCTACGTGCGTTATAAGGGCACAGAACTGGTCGCAGGGTAAAATATAACAACGAGATTGGTTCACGTGTACTAGCCTACTTTGTTCAGCAAGCGCAATAACGGCTTAAAACCGATGAGGAAAACTCGAGGTATGGGTTAGGTTGGTTTGTGAATACGGGCCGTAAGACTCCCCTTCTCACTTCGTCGGATCACCTGTGGCCTTCGCCACATCGACTGATGCTTAGCAAAGCCCACTTTCAAGTGATTGCAAAGCACAGTCATCGTTAACGCTTGCGTAAAGAGGCTTGCTTACCGGTATGGGTATTTTGATGAGCAGAGACCATCACGTGGATGAGCTGAATTCCCTCTATTTCCTTTGTTGTTGTTGCGGTAGTTGTTCTGGCATTGAGCGTTGTTTTACATCCCGCATTGAGGCAGAAAATGCTTGAGACCCACGTGCTTTCATTTCGGTGCACATAAAGAACTGGTGGGGAGGCTGCGCTGTTTAAGTGGTACAGAAAAGCACTCACACATGCCGCAGAAAACACGACATGAACAGTTGGGTGTGGAACTGGGATAGTCGGAGGGGGGGGGGGGGCAGAGAAGAGCAGGTGAGGGCTTCGGCCCTCCATTTTTGACGTGTTTTTTGTTGCTTCTAACAAAACTACATTTTTTTGCGGCCAATGCAGTCCGAAGTACCTCAAGCCTTGTTTAACTTAAACATGCACTAAGTAGCCATAGGAGTGTCTTATTATTATGCTGTGGAGTGATCTTCAATAACCACGGGACAAGAGAAGGTCTTGTAAGTGGAGCGACAGGATGTTTAGCAGATGTAAGCGCATAACACATTCGCTTTAAAGCAGGATACGTCATGCATTTCTATTGCGACAGTGCAAGAAATGAAATTCCACAGTCGTAAACAGAAGAAAGTTTTTATTATTTTACCAGATCACTTGTCTCTCAATTCACCATAATAATAAATCGAAGTGCGGCTATAGTAACGTTCTTTCACCTCTGTAGTTTTCTCTTGCAAAGCTATCTCTCAACACATTTTTGGGACATCACTGCTTATATATATGTGGTCGTGCACACTCTTAACTAGTAAAGCGAATCCTCATTGTGTGCGGACAAGTTCCAAAGCATTCGACAAGTTTCAACATTCCTGCCGTTCCGCATAGCGCAACTGTCGTATGACGTCAGCGGCAATCCCACAATCAACCGTTGAAGTTCGAGCGAAAGTGGCGGGTATGCGCGCAGAGCGCTACAGCGCGATTTCGCTGCGACAGGAAGTTCCCATTGAACCGAGTCGCCAAGCGTCCAACAGAGGCAGTTCGTCATCCGTGACAGCGCAGTCGAAACAACCCTTTCATTTGCCTTGTCCCCCCCCCCCCCCCACTCTAAGCCACTGCGCAGTCATGCACGCATTTGTACACACGTTCTTAGAGGCATTGCCGCGAGCATGCCCACAGGCCATGGAGTACCCGAGATTGCGAATAGGGTCTTGGTTTGACCGGGGTTCTGGGCCTGAAATTGGGAGTTGAGAAGGGGGCGGGGTTCGCGAGATGCTGCCGCGGTCTCGCCACACTCCCATCGGGCCGAAGTTTGGCGTCAGAGGGCGCAAGTGCGCGGAAGAACCTTAGCAACGCCATCAGCGCTACGGGCGAGTTCACCGAGAGGAGGAGTTAAAGGAGGAGGTGAAGAGCGAAAGTGTGTATAGACGAAGTCGAGGTTGGAAATGCGAAGAGGGCGGAGGGGGTGCAGAATGTCACCCAGGGCACCCCCGGCTCTCTTGAGTGAAGTAGATTAATACACCGTCGGAGCTGCTGCGGGCAGCATTCCAGTACGCATGGTCAGCCGAAATGTTCTTTGCCCGTGAAAACAACAATGGCGGGAGAAATTATTAATGGTCCTCGGCCGTCAAAACAATTGGTGCTGGGCGCCTCCCCTTCTCGCAGCAACCGCGCACCCTTCCTCGCTTTCTTCAGCGCCATCCTTTGCTTTCTCTCCCCCCACTCCTCTCTATTTGATTTTTCTTTTGCTGTGTTCACCGATGGGGCGCCTCTGTTTCGTTTCGATTATTCCGAGTTACCCCCTAGTACACTTTCGGAATTTCTCCTCGATGTGTGTTCCCGACCCCTCGTGGAGCTTTACAGAACATACGACATCGCGAGCACGGTCGCCGAGATACAAGCTTTGAGGCGATCCCAAAGAAAACATTCATTTATGTAATTGCGTGCTTGTGAATAAAGCCGGGCAATTAGAATTGTAGCCACTGCACTTCATTCCAGATTGCATGACGCCTTCAAATTAGTATCAAACTACTTGTATGAACTTCAGCAGGGTAAACTGCATTTTTATTTGGGGTAGTGGTCAATAAATGTCACAAATGCATCACGCTATCGAGGGTTTCGTGCTCACGGTTTTTTATATACACACGCGCACAGATATAATCATATCCTTCCTCTGGTTATATTCTTCAGTTTTTGATGAATGGATCGTTTGACGAGCCATAGTTGAGTTCTTTTATCACTTTGCGAATGTAAACGCGGGAGTTTTTTTGGCGACCCTCTAAAAAACCTTTAAGATGTCGAAATTATTCGTGTTGTTTACCATAACTACTAGATGTACTAAACGTGCAAACCAGCCGATCAATTGACTGATCAATTGAGAAATTAATCAAACGATGTCTGTTTACGAAAGGTTTTGTCAGCCAGATGAAATGTTGTTTTTACTGCGACCATATCGCTCATAAGAGATGCTGGTGGTGTCATTTTATTTGATGAAATGTCCATGAAATAAAAAAAAAACAATTCTTTGGAACAAACATAATCGTGGCTTCAATGAGTTCGTCATCATCATTATCATAGTTAATTGTGTATCGCAGGTGTGTGTGTAAGGGGTGCGGAGTGAGGGGAGAGAAGTACTGTCTCTTTCACTTCCACAAATGTCGTCAATAATAATAACACATTATGTTCACAACGACACAATCTAATAATTTTTGGAAGTCTGAATGAATTGTCAGAAACCTAAGTTTTCGATCATACCACTAGGGAATTCAGTACCAGCTGATGTAAGGTGGTCAACATTATTATCATGCAAGCGTAAAAATAAGGGGTAATTTATCAACACTTTATCGGTCGTATAATTATATTGGATAGCAGATAGTTAGCTTTGCTATGCAATGACGTTAAGTTATGTATTGTTGATGATTCTGTTTCGTTTTGCCCTATAAACGTATTGCTTGAATTAGAAAACACTGCTATGTCAGGGCACAGAGTACAGACTTGAAGTCAGGGTGCTAACGAAAATGAGCGCGCTAGTGGAAGCCATGTTAAATGTCGAAGCTCGTTCGGATACATGCTCCGATGCGTAAAGTCTTATTCAGCGCGATATAGTACATGTCATTATAGATAGTACAAATTTTTCTGAACTGTGACTTGCTGACTCTAAAGATTGCCCATTTTTCTACGGTATAGTTATAAAATTGACGTATACTACAGTCTGAATCGCTGCATTCGACATCTTGTACATCTACACAAATTTTCTTTCAGTTTAACAGCTAGCCATGCTTGTGAGCAGAATTTATGTTTTCATTGTGTTAGTTTGTAACCGACGTCTTATGCATTAGTGAGTTGTAGCTTCTGTCTGCGTTGAAAAATATTATATCCATTTTTTTTTGTTTATAACATAGCTCTTTTTTTTTGAAGCACCTGTATCGCGTTGGCTGTAATGAACCAGATGACACTGCAGTCTATGTGCCATCCTCGAACTTTACCTATCCACCGAAAACGCGCCGTTCTTACGCATCCGTCTCCTGGCTGAATAAACTTGTAATGGTGCCAAGCATATCGACATATAATTACTCGTAATTATTTGAGAATTTCTGTGACTGTAAACAGTAGGGTAAATCTCCATCGACGCACAAAACTTGAACGTCTATCAGAAAAATGGTGTCTAATTCATTTCTACAGTTTTGCCACTATTTTATTGCCGCGAGCTAAAATTTCCGTGAAGTCGGACACAGTTAATGCTCTTCCTACGAGTGAAAGCATGATTTCGAAATAAAGAAGAGAAAATCAGCTTCTGCGAAAGAAACCCATTATTCCCTACTTTCTTTTCTTTAATTTTTTTGCAAACAATGTACAACACGCAAGCATCTGCCTCGAAGGAAAGAAGAGCGTTGAACAAACCAATGTATATACAGAGCTTTGATATTGAAGCAAAGAGTCTAGGCACGAAGAAAAAAAGACTGCAAATTGAAACTTCGAGTCCGCTAAAAGGCACTGCGAAAGTGGAAGGGCTACATTACCAACACATTAGTGGACGCTCTCGTGAAAATCGCGCCTCTGTGGCTGCCTTATCGTTCCATTTGGGCAACCTTTTTTTTGGCAGCGGCAGAACCATGTTCACATTGAATCACATGTGAGCTGCATGCAAGTTTGTACACAGCGCACGCTCAGTGTAGACCTATCCTACTTGGCCCGCAGAACCACAGGGCAGCGCCTGAACAACGCAACTTTTTTCGCTTGTGGAGAGCTTCGCGTCAGTGCAAGCGTCTATATGGCCTTGCAGACTAGTCTCTGCTGGGACGACCCGACCGCCTCTACGAAGACAAACAGCTTCGACAATCATCGCAATAGAAAGAAAAAAAAAGAACGAAAAAGGAAAGGCCCCAGTTTTTCCTGCTTTACGCCCAGCTCGCTCCTTATTGGCCGAAAGTCCCACACAATTTCGAGCAGCCGCTGTTCACTCCCTACAGATTCTCTTCTTTGATCGCTAGGAGCATTGCTCCATGCGGTATGTTTGTGCGAGATCTACCCTTCTTGCGGAGCGGAGGCGCGCTGCTGCGGTGCCCGTCGCCAGCGACCGGGAGGATGCAGCGAGGAAGGACCAAGTAAAGAACCGAAGAAGATCCGCCGAGAGCGCGAACATCAAAAAAAAAAAAAATCTGAGAAGGACAGGATGAACTGCCAAAGAAAGACATACTCGCGCGGTAACGAAAATTCAAAGTTCCGAGACGTCTAGCCACGGTGAAAGGACAGGAAGAGAAGATAAAGCAAGGCAAGGAGCCGCCGGTGGTGCTGCCACACCGGACAGGAAAGCGCGGTTCCTAATGCGAAAATAATCGCTCGCCGACGAATCACAGAGCGGCCGAAGGCGCAGTAGCCCTTGGGAGGAGGAGCACGGCCGCCGGAGAAAGCGGACGCTCCGATGCGCCGGCGTGCCTCGAATCGCTTCTCAAGGTTTCCACGGCCGGTGCGGATCCTGTCCTCGCGCCGCGTCACGCACCGTCTTCGCCTCCTGAAGATGGAGAAATAATTGTTTGCTCTGTCCTTTCCCTTTCTTCGTCTCTCTTTCTGGTTTGCTGTCTTTTCATTACTCACGCAGTGTCGGCTTGAATCGAGACGGTGATTCCATGCACTGACCCACAACGTCAGTGAATGCACTGGACAGCGATAATTTTTTTTTCAGTAAAAGTCAAAGGAACGGAGAGAAGGAGTGGAAAAAGCTACGCTCACAACGCTGCTGTGTTATCATCAAACTTTCTTCGGGACAAAGAAGGACTGTTATTCACGACTTTGATTTTACTAGCGTGTATCTCAATGAGACATATATGACCTTCGGTCGCCAAGCGGCTTGATTATTGACTAGTGCACTGCCATGAGCGCGTCGCCGATGCAAAGGGCTGATTCGCGCATTCAGTCTCAATCGCAGAATCACAGATTCATTGTTCTTCCAAGATCCTGATTGCGCATAACCGACCATTGCGAGCCTGTTATAATATAACGATCATATTCGAACTCCATTTCTTATCGGTTGTCGTCCGCGATCCTACAGCGCAACTTCCCCCTGCTATCAACGTAATCTTCCGATTGTTAACAAAGGCGGATGATAAGAGATCCACTTTCTAGTGAAAATAATCCCTGTGGTGTTCCAAATGTTCGTTGAGCATTGTGGGAATCGTTCACACTGGACTAAAGCCAGCGTTGCCCTTGGCTAAATAAACGGGGTCCTGAGCCATTACGCGTTCGGGCTGTCGGTGACAGGTGACCCGATGAATGAGTGTCTGCTATCCAGTGAACATGTGTTCTCACTAAGAATGAGACGCCATTCATGAATTCTCAATGCCATAGTGACGACTCCACAGGGAGCAGCTAAGTTCTGACAGTCCTGTGTCTATAGGCCACGTACATGCGAACTATATATCACGCAGCCCCGTATATTCCAGACATGTACACATGCCTGAAGCATGAAAGGTAACTTATATGTTGAGTTTTTTTTTTCATAAACGCTCGATTCCCTGTAGGTGGTCACACATTGTAACTCTATAGTATACGTGGTGTTCAGCACGAAACTCCCTCACGCTTGATGTGTAGAAAGTCGCTAGCTGATCTAAGTATCGTATCTGATTGAACCATAGACGATAGGCAAAATAGGCGCTGTTGGTGCTCTGAGTAAGAAAAACAATTCAACTTGCTCTTTAAGATGGCTACGTAAGCATTACATTCATTTTAATTATTCTTACTGCTAGCTACACAAGATGCAACCTGTCCCGAATGGCTCAAGATTGCACGCTTGTCTGTCTTTGGTTAGCCTCCGTCGTGGGTCAAGGTGCCAAATAGCTGCTCTTATTTTTATGCTATTTGTGTCTCATCATACGACGGTTTCGATGCGTATAGAAACTCTCAAGTTATTGCTTTTATGCAACTTTGCTGCACCATATAGCAGTCGGTGTCATTTAGAAGCACTAGCGCTCTTCGGACATGTCTGTCTGACACTTGCGCCATTACTGTCTCCGCGTCATTATTGTCATCATCATACACAAGCGCTTCCTTCTTTTCGGGAAGCGCGATTGACCAACGTGTATATTGTCTATGCGGAGAGATTATATCGAGTGCTGATAGCGAAGATACCATGTCACTAAAATTTCTCCTCTCGTCTTTTTAATACTAAGTAATTGATGAGGTTTAACATCGCGTATAGCACAATATGATCATGTAGAACGCTGCAATGGAGGGCTCCTGGAAATTTCAACCACGCGGGATTCTTAACCGTCCACTTCAATCTAAATATATTTAACACGGCGCCATTTGAACTATGCTAGGAGGCCTGGTGATATCACCCTTCTAGCGTAATGTAGCACCGTTCGCACTTTGACCGACCCTGTCGCTCTGGGATGGTATCGACGGCGCATGCATGGGCAGCCATGCGTGCAAAACCCTTTAAAGGGCCTTCACTGCCGAGACACGCTACGCGTTTGGCTCCAAGAAGAATGAATGCGAATGGATGCATGGACAACCACTGCTCAGCTATGGCTCAGCCGGAGCTGGAGTAGTGTTCCTGCTTTCGCTGCTGGTATGCGATCGTGTATGAGCAGCTGAAATAAATATAAACCGTGCAAGTACGGGCGAGTACGCTCATCTGTTCGAAGACCTCGTAAATGTTGCGTTTCAGCTGGCGGTGGGCAGCGAATGCGAGTGTAATTCTAAAGCTGCTTTAGTTGATGAAAATTTTCCATGGCCTGCCTAATCTCATTACGGGCGCCACAGCGGTCTGCAATAGGTACACCTTAGGAGCGCTCCTATTCATGCCAGTTTTGTGAGACTCCACGCTATAGTTACCACTGTCGCTGCTTCCCCTTGAGATGAAAGCACATATTTTCATAGGTTGGCGAACTCATTTGTGAGTTGACTTTTTAAGACTCAAATCGAGCCATGAGTCAGCGTGAGTAATATTTTGTCGAACTTGAGTCTCAGCGAGTTTGGATGAAGAAAATATTCGTGAGTGAGTACGAGTGAGTCCGCCTCAGGAAAATTTTGGCGAGTCTGAGTCTGAATGAGTGCGAATCACAAGAAATATATACTTTGGGTGAGTTTCAATATTTTTGCAGACATATGGTCTTATCCATTGATAATCATCGTTACTATCAGCCACCTGGTTCCACGTGTATACTCATGCACGTCTACTCAAACGTATTCAATATTTATACACCATTTATTAATTATTGATTAGAAGCGTGAATTACGAGAGCACTGATTACGTGAGATATTGGTGTTAAAGAGCACTAAACATTGGTCTAAAAAGGTAATTTTAGGCTAACAGACTCACTGTGAGTCGGCTTGCTCAGACACACTTTGACTTATTAGAGCTGTGAGTCTGAATCTGAGATAGTCCAGGTGAATAATACTTTGGTTGGATTGAGTTTGAGTGAGTCCGATGCAGAAAATGTTTATTAGTGTTAGTCCGAATAAGTACGGCACATGATAATCTTGGTAGGTCGGAGTCCGAGTCAGCCCTAAGCGCAAAATATGTTTCATTATTGAGTGTGAGTAAGCTTTACAATTTTCGCCGACCTATACTCTTTTACGCCGAAGTTGCAAATGACACATCGTGATTTCGCGAAGTCTGTTCATACTCAAAAGCCTCTAATGTAACCTTTGGCACCCTCCTTGGAGTGTCAGAAGATGGTAACTCATTGAGTAATACAATTTTTTTCTTCGGCACACGTTTTGTTCGTCCATTGCATGTGCGGCATCGTGTTTCACAAAGTCGACGAACTCTGGGTCCTGGCGGAAATGTTGTAGGCCCGTGTGCTCAGATTTGGGTGCACGTTAAAGAACCCCAGGTGATCGAAATTTCCGGAGTCCTCCTC
>WOVY01004158.1:37500-50000 GCA_013436015.1 Rhipicephalus annulatus
GTTTCGGGCCGAAGCTGTCGACGAGAAGACGCTGCGCCGTCCGGAAATACCTCGTAGGTAACATCTGTGACTCGTCTAAGAACCTTGTACGGTCCAAAATAACGGCTTAGGAGTTTTTCGGATAAGCCTGGTCGCCGGACAGGGATCCACACCCACACTTGGTCCCCAGGGTGGTAGGTGACATTTCGATGGCGGAGGTTGTAACGTCGTGCGTCTGCATCTTGTTGTTGACTGGTGTTTATGCGAGCTAGCTGACGAGCTTCTTCGGCGTATTGAGAGTATTGCTCAGCGTCTTGAGCAAGTTCGTTGCTTTGGTCGCACGGAAGCATAGCATCGAGCATGGTTCGCACGTTGCGTCCGTAAACAAGTCGGAAAGGCGGAAATCGCGTTGTTTCTTGCGTTGCCGTATTGTAAGCAAACGTGATGTATGGAAGAATCTCGTCACAGGTTTTGTGTTGTACGTCCACGTACATTGACAGCATGTCCGCTATGGTCTTGTTAAGCCTCTCTGTCAGTCCATTGGATTGCGGGTGATAAGCCGTTGTTTTTCGATGACTTGTGCAGCTCAGTTTAAAAATGTCCACCATCATTCGTGCTGCAAACGACGTTCCTCTGTCCGTAATCACGCATGACGGGGCACCATGCCGTAGGACGATTTGGTGCACGAAGAACTGCGCGACTTCAGAGGCCGTGCCACGGGGTAACGCTTTTGTTTCGGCATAACGAGTAAGATAATCCGTCGCAACTATAATCCATTTGTTCCCACAGGACGACAAAGGGAAGGGCCCGAGAAGGTCCATTCCCACGAGGTCAAACGGTGTCCGTGGTGGTGCGATCGGCTGGAGCAGGCCCGCGGGTCTCACAGGCGGAGTCTTGCGGCGCTGGCACTCACGGCAGCCTTTCACATATCAATGTACACTAGTTGATAGTCGCGGCCAGTAATACTGTTGACGTACTCTGGCGAGAGTTCGCGAATAGCCCAAATGTCCTGACGTGGACTCGTCGTGGCACGCAAGGAGGATCTCATCACGCATGTCGGTAGGAACAACGAGTAGGAAGGCTTTGTCGCTACCACGGGCGTTTTTCTTGTAAAGAATGCTTCATCTTAGACAAAAAAAGGACAGTTCGCGAGCAATGTGTTGAGGGACCTGAGAGTTGCGGCCTTCCAGGGAATCAATGACTGGGCGTAATTCGTCGTCTGCCCGCTGTTTTGACATAAATTCGGAGTCGCTAAGTGCTCCGAGAAAGGCATCTTCATCTTCGAAGCCCCTGACAGCGTTCCCCACAGGTGCTCGAGAAAGCGCGTCGGCGTCTTCGCGTTTGCGCCCTGACCTGTACACAATCGTAATATCGAACTCCTGGAAATGCAAACTCCACCGTGCGAGACGGCTGGATGAATCTCTGAGATTTGCCAGCCAGCAGAGCGAGTGATGGTCAGTCACCACTTTGAAGGGACGACCGTAGAGGTAAGGCCGAAATTTGGTCGTCGCCCACACGACTGCGAGGCATTCTTTTTCTGACGTAGAATAGTTGGTCCCGGCTCGAGAATGAGTACGACTGGCGTAAGCTATCACGTGCTCAACGCCGCCGTGTCGTTGTACAAGGACAGCGCCAAGTCCGACGTTGCTGGCATCTGTATGAATTTCTGTAGCAGCGTCCTCACCAAAATGGGCAAGAACAGGGGCTGTTTGCATTCTCTGTCGTAACTCTGTGAACGCTGTATCTTGTTCTGCGCCCCAAGTAAAGGGCACGTCATCTCGGGTGAGTCGCGTAAGAGGTTCAGCTATCTTCGAGAAGTTGGCGATAAATCGGCGATAATACGCGCACAAGCCGAGGAAACGGCGTACTGCTCTTTTATCTGATGGAACAGGGAAGGCGGCGACAGCAGCAGTTTTGTCTGGATCAGGTCGCACTCCATTCGCACTAATGACATGTCCCAGAAATTTCAGCTCTTCATAGCCAAAATGGCATTTTTGAGGTTTCAGCGTGAGTTCAGCTGTGCGAATGGCTTCCAGAACTTTTCTCAGACGCTTCAGATGTTCTTCGAAGCTCTCGGAAAAGATGACCACATCATCGAGGTAGACCAGGCAGCTTTGCCACTTCAAGCCAGCGAGAACTGCGTCCATCATCCTCTGAAAAGTGGCTGGTGCAGAACAGAGGCCGAAGGGAAGAACTCGGAAATAAAGTCCGTCTGGAGTCACAAATGCGGTTTTTTCTCGGTCTCGTTCATCCACTTCAATTTGCCAATAGCCACTCTTTAGATCGATGGACGAAAAATACTTCGCGCGTCGTAACCTGTCGAGGGAGTCGTCGACCCGTGGAAACGGGTAGACGTCCTTTTTCGTGACGCTATTAAGCTTCCTGTAGTCAATACAGATTCGCAGCGTCCCGTCTTTTTTCTTTACTTGAACGACTGGCGAGGACCAAGCGCTGCTGGATGGTTGAATAATCCCATCATCGAGCATCTCTTTTACTTGTGTCTGAATAGCCTCGTGTTCTTTGGCAGAAAAGCGATAAGGCTGCTGCCGGATGGGGCGGACGTCATCATCGGTAATAATTCGATGCTTCGTGAGGTGTGTTTGACGGACTTTAGAAAAAGAGGCGAAGCAACATCAAAACTCCCTTAAAAGGTCATGAAATGCAGCCTTTCTCTCGTCTGACAGCGTCGAATTAATGTCGATACGGTCTAGAAATTCCTCATCCTCATGCGTTTTCCTCGGACGCGAAGCACTCCGTGACGTCGGCAACATGGTCTCCATAAGCTAGGGTGGTTCCGTGGAAAAGATGCCGGTGCTCGTAATTGAAGTTCGTAACTAGTATCGTTGACTGTCCGTCACGGACGCCCACAACACTTCGGGCGACGCATACACCTTGGAGCAGCAGAAGTGATAGGTTGCTTTCAGCCACCACGTCGCCGTCTTGGAAGTCTTCACAAGTGACTTCGATGGGAACAGTTGCTCGAGGTGGCAGCGTCACACTGTCGTCAGCAACACGCAGCGCAGGTCTACGGCAGTTATCATCGTCTCGATCTGTTGCGCCTTGAGTCGAGAAGGTCACGATGCGCTCACGGAGATTCATGATGGCACCGTATTCCCGAAGGAAGTCCATGCCGATAATCAGCTGACGCGAACAGTCGCGAAGAACGAGGCAGCTGAGCACAAACGTTGACACACAAATTTTCACTCTTGCGGTACAGCGACCCAGCGGTGTTACACCGTGTCCTCCAGCTGTTCGAATTCGCGTTCCATTCCACGGCGTGATCACTTTCCTGAGATCTTTCGCTAGCCTCCCGCTGATGATCGAATAGTCTGCACCAGTGTCTACCAATGCACTGACCTGAAGACCGTCAATCAGCACAGGTATGTCGAGTGACACGCGGTCACTAGGTTCAGATGTGGATGTCGGCGTTTCTTCGGTACTGCGATTCTCTGACGAAATGCCTTCGGCGTTGCGCGCAAGCATCGATGGGAGGTCATCCACACTTTGAGTTCCAACGACCTTGCCCCTGAAGGCCACTGCCTTCAGTTTTCCCGACGAAAGCTCGGGGAGCGTTCCCATGCCGTCACCCCGAAACGTGGCCCAGTGGCTGCGGGTCTCCTCGGAGATGGTGACCGCGATTGCCGTCATGTAAAGGGTGCACGCTGTTGCGCGAGATACTCTTCGATATCCCTTGGCCTTTGACCAATTCGGGGACGAGGGGAATCGACGGAAAATCCACGCAGTCCAAGTTGCCGGTATGGACATTGGCAGTAAATGTGACCAGCCTCACCGCAATTATAGCAGAGGGGTCATCTGTCTGGCGTACGCCAGAGATCAGACTTGCGCGTCGGTGCACGGCGACTATCGATGTTCAAATAAGCGTGCGCTGACTGAATCGCGACTTACGGCATCATTGTCTGGATCGGGACGCATGGCATTGTCTGGATCGGGACGTGCGGCACTGTCTGGATCGGGACGCGCGGCACTGGCTGGGTCGGGACTACTTGACCAGAAAGAGTGGCAGATCGCAAGGCTTCCGCGTACGTACGACGGCGACTGTCAGTAGACACAGGAGCCGTTTCCGGATCAACCGACATGGGCGGAAAACGATGGGCGTGCAGCACCTGCTGGACCTCGTCACGGATGACACTGGTGATAGAACCAACATACCCGTTGTCCCGTACATCTTTTCAATTTCTTTCCGGACGACAGATCGGATGATCTCGCGAATCCATTCGGGGCTCTTGCTCCCAGGGGTGGCGAAAATTTCGGGAGTTGAGGCAGCATTCACTTGACGGTCAAACAGGGCAGACCGTTGGTGCAGTACTCGCTCCATTGTTGCCGCTTCAGTAAGGAACTCAGCAACACTTTTGGGGGGACTACGCACCAAACCAGCAAAAATTTGTTCCTTCACACGACGCATGAGGTGGCGCAACTTTTTTTCTTCTGCCATAGCAGGATCCGCTCGCTTGAAAAGCCGTTTCATGTCCTCGACGTACATCGAGACGGTCTCGTTGGGCATCTGGATGCGTGATTGTAGTGCACGCTTCACCCGTTCGCGGTGGTCGGGACTCCTGTAGGTCTCCAGGAGGCGACGCTGGAACTCGCGCCAAGATGTCAGAACATCATCCCTGTTCAAAAACCACGTCTTGGCACCGTCTTTTAGGCAAGTGTACACGTTCCGGAGCTTCGCGGCATCATCCCAGTAATTGATCGCTGCGACACGTTCGAACTCACTCAGCCAGTCGTCAACATTTTCATGCTGCTCTCCGTGAAAGGGGCTAGGCATGAGCGGGTTCTGGACGGTGCAGTAGATCGGCGTGGAAGGTGTCGGAGCTTGCACGGGATCTTGTGGCGAAGTCGTAGTCGCCGCGTCAGTGGTTGGTGTCTCAGGCGGTAGGCCTCGTTGGCGGCGGCTTACTCTATGAACAGGAGTGCCCACGGGTGCAGGGCTTGTGTTCCGGCTGCTGGACGGGGTCTTGGGCATCGGGTGGATCGTGAGACGTTGTACCCAGCACCTCCACCAGTCTTGTCACGTTACTCACGACAACTTGATATAATGGGCTCGTTGAGTCGACTAGCCAAGCAGCGGCTCAGAGAGATCGTCTTTGTCCTCTTTCACTCTTCGATCTCAGCCAAGCAAACCATGTGGCAATATGAACCAAGGAATGGCATGAACAGACATCGCTAATTTTATTTCAAGAGCGTTAAGGAAAATGAGTGCATCTCCACGAAGTGCACTGGTATAAAGGACGAGTGCACGGACGGACTCACGGACGAATGAACAGGTGGACGTACGCACAGACAGTAGGACACCAGATAGACGGAAGGACAGATGGATGGACGCATGGACGAACGGACAGATGCATGGACGGAAGGACAGGCCCAGAATCGGAACAGCTTTTCAAGTAGACTATAATCTTCGTGAAACGCCCATTGTTGCTGCGGTGCTGGGTATCCAATATTATATACAGTACATACGTACTACTATCGTACAGCCGTCATGTCGAGATAACAGTAATTGTAGGGAAGCGCCATTCACTGAAGATCATTTAAACCGTCCCTAACCGCCATCCTGTGTTGGCTCGTTGATCTAGGGGTATGATTCTCGCTTTGGGTGCGAGGAGTCCCGGGTTGGCCGCCATCCTGCATGGCTGGCTTGGCATACCGCATACAGCATACTGCTGCTGGTGTTGCTAATATTCATCTTGCCGTTGGCGTCTTTACGCAACAATAAACATGCGACTGCTTAACATATGTATGTGCGGAGAACATATTAGATATCTTTAGCGTCATTTCGTATAACGTTTCGCTCTATAAAATTTACAACACAGTCGCCTCCCTCCGCATGCATGCTTCGCATGACGTCGATTTCCAAGGTACGTGGGATCCGCCAAATTTTTCGGACAACTAATAGTTTACTGCCTGTAGGTATTAGTGACAAGCGCGTAAACTACTACGAATAATATCAGGCACGACAAGGGTAGTATAAGTAACTAACTACGCTCGCCGTAGGGTAGCTACATATTTAACATGCACTTACATTATACGAAGTTAGCAAGTATGTACTACCTTTCTTTTTGAAGAGTGTGCTAGTCAAACAATACCTCTATGGCTCTCACTGAGTTCTGCAAAAAAAACTTCACATGTTTGGGACACGCACGGATATTTAAGTGGGCACGAAAGTCAGCATTTTTTGTTCGCTTCTGTTTGCGTTAGATTCGCAGCGAGACTTGTGGGGCACTGGCCACGTTGCCAAGCTGCATCAGTTTCCACAGAGTAAACTTCGCATAGCCTTGCGTACAGAATGTCGCCGCACAGGGTGGCCACACGGATCCGCGTACCGGTGCAAGAGCTCTACGGGATCGCAGCCCGTCGCGACAACGCCTGGCCGACGCCCATGTGAATGCACTGTCCTGGGGGAGTCCGGGTGCGTTTTCAACCGAGCTTGGCCCACGGGCTGGAGGCGTGCGTCACGTGAGGCACTTTCATTAGGAATCGGCGTGCGGGGCGCTTTCATTCCACACGAGTACCTCGGGTGGATTTGTTTTGGCTCTCTCCGGCGAGGCTCGTGTTTTCATCACGATGATGTACCCTCGGCATAGGAATCAATTGGGGCCTCCTCTCTCGCTGGCTCGCCCACGCTAGGTGTACCGTTGAAGCTGCGGCCGAGCTCCTCCTTTTCTCTTGCCCGCATTCGTGTGTGCGGCGGCGTAATTAGAATAAGGTTTCATGCTTAATGAAGTGCTCGCAGTCGGAGCGGCAGTGGTTATTAGGGAGCGAAAACAGAGAGCATGAACACAGTCCTTGGCCAGAGTTACTCGCGATGATTCCAGACAAACGTCGCGGGAACAGTTACCAGAAAAGTGGAATGCACTGCGTCAGCAAAATGTATATTTGAATTCTTTTGGACTAATTAACATAATTTCGGGAATATATCTCGGAATGCAGCGAGAGGTTGTTAAAACTAAAAAAATAGATGTACAGGTTTTTACGTGAAAAAACGACGACCCGATTTTAAGGTATCAGTGGAAGGATTGCGAAGTAATTTGACTATGTTAAATGGGCGTTTTCACATGATCGAAATAGGCTTGGAGTAGTCATTATTTTTATTCTGCGACCTCGTGTTTAGCAATAAAACACCCTGGTTTTCTATACTCGCACTACACGACCACGTTTATGCAATATTCAACATGCACATCTGTTTCGAAGTGAACGTAAATTTGTATGTACCCCACCAGTCCCGACGTTATTTGTACGAGCTGATCAGATAGATGCTTATGTATATCTATCTTTTCTATTTTAACTTATGATGCAGCATTTTAGCTTACGTATATATTATATATATATATATATATATATATATATATATATATATATATATATATATATATATATATATATATATATATATATATTGTATTTTATATATATCTCTGCTGCACATAATCTATAGCATTATATCGATTCTTGATTTGGTGAGTGATGCCGAGTCCTTGGTGCCCGACTTTCAGCGTTCGAGTTTTCACCATAACGTCGAGGCAGGAAATTGACAGAACGGAATACGAAGAAATTATACTCGCTTCTTTTGTTCTCGCAAATGGTAGTCTAATGTTTCGACACAACTTTTCTTGTATAACTTGTCCTTTTTAATTAACTGGAGCGATTCGAAGTAACATAATTGTTCTACCCTGAGCATGGAATTTTGATAAATAATGGAGCAGTTCGCAAATCATGTATGTTACCTCTGTATTTTTCGAAACAACGCAGTATTTTCTTTTGTATGGTTATAAACTCTTGGCAATTTCTTTGCGATGTTGTTCCCCAAATTAGTATACCATAAGTCACTTTGGAGTGAAAAAGCGCATAGTACATACTTATTTTTAACCTTTGTGGAATTAACTACATTGTCCCAAAGAAACAACCGACTATTCGTGTCAGTGCGGTAATTTAATAGTTGACATGTGTGTTCCAATTTAGCTCCTCCTGAAACCACACACCAAGAAATTTCTGTTCACTAACATGTGCAATGCAGTTTCCTTCAAATTTTACAGTTATGTTACTGATATGTTTGTTTATAGGCCGGAATATCATATACGTTGTTTTTTTTTGCATTCAAGCGCACTTTATTCTGCTTTAACCAATTAGAAAGATGACTTAGGTAGTTATTTACGCTTGCTAGTCTGATGTAAAGAACACATTTATATCATCAGCGTACATAATAAGTTAAGGTGAATGAGGTATACCTACTAAATCATTTATATAAGCAAGGAACAATACTGGCCCCAGTAGGGACCTTCGGGGAACTCCTTGGTTTAATTTCGTTTTTGTAAAAATTCTATTGCTGATTTGTACAAACTTGAAGCTATCTTTCAAGTAACTTTTTAACAACCAATACTACTCCACGCACCCAATACCTGGATAATTTATTAGTCACTAGTTTGAACTGTATGGAGTCAAACGCCTTTTGAGGATTGAGAAAAAGCCCAAGTGTGTATTTTTTGTTTTCCATATTTTCGAGTATCTTATAGTTAATATATAGTAACGCTTGTTCAGTTTATTTCTTTTTTTGAAACCCTTGACTGACTTTCTGTTACCATTTGATGCTTAAGAAAGAAGCATGAAAGTCAATCCAAAATTACCACTTCAAAAAATTTTGACATTGTTGGAAGCAAAGAAATAGGTGATAGTTCGCTAAAATATTAATCTCCTCATCTTTATGTACTGCAGTCACTTTTGCCACCTTTAAGTGCTCAGGAAATGCGCCTTCAGTGAGGGTGAGGTTCATAATATAAGCCAACACGTCAGAAATGAGTGATGTTGTCAATTTCAACTCGACAGAACCTATTTGATCAATTCCTGATGCAACATTATTTTTAAGCTTAACGATTAAGTTTTCTACTTCAACCGAATTTGTGGGTAGGAGAAAAAAAAAGAGGCATAATAGACTTATCAGTGGTTGGAGCACCATATATTCGCATCCGTTTAAACGTACGAGCACGCATTTCTGAAGTGTCCATTCATAACATTTGCCAACCTTTCACCACGATGTCTCACAACTAATTGTTAAGTCGTGTGTCCTATATCATTCCTTATAAGCCTGTTCATAAGCCCATTTATGACCTCCCATAATTTCCTCTGCTCATCGTAGATTCTTTCAAATAATTTTTCATAGTAGGTCATAATAGCTTTCCATATTTCTGAATTGAAGACGCTTCTGTATTTCTTATATCCTGTAAGGACATCTGCGCTTCGCGAACAGATGAAATCATAATACAACTTATTTTTTACTTGAATGCACCGGTAACGATAACAATTTATCCAAGGCTTTCCACAATTTTTTTGTTTCTACCATGCGACCGCTTCTGAAGTGGAAATGCTGCATCATAAGTAGTATACTCAGTAACACTCCCGTAGAAATCCCATGTTCGAATTTCTCACTTAAAAGTAATTGGTGACTGCTTTAAATGAACATACTCGGTTGGCAGTTTGATGGGTTCCATGCAATCGTTATGCTATCCTCTGCAATCAATCCTTAACGAATGGAGCTGCAGTATGAGATTCGTTACCTGCTAATGGGACAGACCCTACAACTGTATACATGGGTGGAGCGAGTCCCGAATATCGCGGCCATCTAGTGAAGAAAAATTAGATGTAAAACATAGAACCAGAACCAATTATGGAAAACAAAGTGTTGTGTACCAAAAATCTCACATAATAAATGCTTTATCAAATAAGTTGAACTCTAAGGCTAGCAAAGCAGCCTTTGAGAAACAAACAAAGAACTTGTTACTAACCACTAATACACATGATCAAAACTTTCAAGTGGAGTTTCACGCCTCGACCAATCCTGAAATCATTAATTAACGTGTATTTTGATTGTAGTATTGTACAGATTAATATCGGTGCGTCCGAATGTACTTTGTGTTTTACTGGTTAAAATTTTTTTTGTCAATGTCGCTTGGTTATGTATCTCCATGTGAGTGACGCCTAATTTTGCAAATGTGCTACGTAAACATTTTATCTTTGTTTTTGTGTGAATTTTGTATGTGAACTTGCAAACAACTTGTATCCAATTTTTATGTAACCAATGTATTGATTTTCGCCTGTTTCTGTCTGTGCTCAAATCTAAACTTATGACGAACTGCGGAAGTACAGGGGCCTTTGTCAGGCTGATTGGCTTTAGCTCTCGCCCCTGCAGTGAGCTTTGTAATGTGCTTACTGTAAATAAAATAAAGTGCTCTGAAGTACTCTTACTCTGTCTGCGACTGTTCTGCGTTGTGATCCTGTTGTACAGAATGAAATATTACAGACAACTTTATGGCAGAAGTTTGCACCTGTACAATGTGCCAAGGGCCAACGACTACTTGTACGAAACGATAGTCCTCATATTAAGCTTGAAACTTTCGTAATGAACAAATAAATTACCCCCCCCCCCTCCCCAACGGCAATGTGATCTTGCCGTAGACGCTAGTAAAAAGTTAAGTTCCTCGCATTCAGAAGTTACGTTCCGGGGAACCTATATTGATTAGCCTTCGTTGTGTGGTTAATATGTCTCAATCGCGTACAACGAACACACCACGGGTGGAAGCAACGTTGTAATTAAGGCACTGACGCCTATTCGCATTAAATGAAGAATATTCATCACGTACGAAACACAGCCTTCGAAATAATCCCACAGTTGATATATATGAAAAAAAAAACATGGCTAATCCCTCCCTCATAGGATTCGGTATAACACGATAGTAAAAAGTGTTCTTGCACAAGTAGCTGAATGTTTAGTGTATATGGATTCATAGGAGAGCTTGCGCAATGTCTGTTGGCATTAGGCAGCTATAGCACCATTTAATCGGATAAACACACGTTCACGCTCGTGGCACATCTCAATCAAAGCGACTAACACCCATGGTCAGTGATTATTCAAACCTTCGTGGTTGCTAAGCGGAAAGAGCGTAGTCAGGGAAAGTGGTGTGACAACCAGAAGAGCGTCACTGATTGGATGCAAAACTTGAACTAGGATCTCTATCGCGTGGCATGTCAGAGTTATTGTATACATCCCGGCTGAAGTAGAGGGAAATGCAACGCGCGATCGGCCGTAATTTCACTCGAGGTGAGCGTAGGCAAAGAATGCGGTCTTAATACGAGGCGAGGCAGGCTTGCGTGGCAGAGATATATTAGGGGCGAAGCTTCTGAAAGCCGCACCCGTTTTTCCTTCGTCGTAGTACGTAACATGTCTTATGCTTCGACCTTCAAGGTGATGCCGGTGGGAGATTTCTCCTGTGCGTCGTTGAACAATAAAAAATTCCCAGTGTGCGCGTTAACTAAAAGCCGAATTTTCCTGTCTCTCATTCCCCATTAGCAGCCATTGGCATGTACATTGAGCACTGTCTGACAAGAAAGGGTTGCTAGGTTATACTCGCTGCGCGTAACCTCCGTGGTTTTAGAAAGGTTTAGCGAGCGTTGGACCGCAGCGAACTAGTATGCACCATGAACTCGAGGTGGTCAAAGGTGGGAAGTATACACGAAGCGCAAGCCGTAAGAAAGTGTGCGTGTGCCTCCTCTCGTTTAGTCTTTGGAATGTCCACCGGATGGCGATGCTTCTATATGCGGAATATATGATGAAAAGATGCGAGATGGTGGTACTTGGAGTGCAGACTAGATGGACAAATGGACACAGAGACAGATGCATGGACGGACGGATGGACGGACGCATAGACAGACGCAGGGGCGGATGCATGGACGAAAGCAGGGACCGACGCAGAGATGAACGTGCGGGCGCACGAACAGACATACGCATGGACGGGTGGATGGACGCCCGGATGGTCACACAGACGGACGCATGGACAGACGGAAGCAAGAGCGAATAAACGGGCGGATGCTTCGCCCCACTCTCCATTATTCACCCCGTGGATATGCTGTCACTTTTTTTTTTAAATGTGGGTTGATGCTGTGAGCCAGGCCGATGTTTAAGAAGTGTGGCAGCTTGGGCTAGTTCGTATGGCATGACGATAGTTATAGCGCGAGAACGAAACGATGACACAAAGACGTCCTTCTGGTCTCTGTGTTGCCGTTTCGTTCTCGCGCTATAACTATCGTTGATGTTTAAGGTCGCCTCCTCGCGGATTGTTAAGCCTTTGAAACAACTGAACTTCTCACATCGGATACGTCCCGGAACGGGCGGACGCGTAACAACAGCGCATAGCAGAAGATAGTTGCTGAGGCCATGGTCATGATGCATCACTTTGTTTTACCGGTTCTAGACGGCGACACCACCCCGAACATTGTGTGGAGAGCACTATGGAGCGGTGCCATCACCCTAAGCCGACCAAGAGTATATGTGAGGAGGAAGTGTGACATTAAAGGCACGTTTGTAAAGCCTTTATAGTTAGTAAGCGGGGCGCAGTGGATAATGTACCATCGTGAAGTTAAAAAAAAGGAGCACTTCGTGGCAGGAGTCACTTGCATTCTTTTCACTCGCTTAAGCACATCTTGCCCTTGACTTCCAGTGTACATGGCACGAT
>WOVY01004158.1:55000-83166 GCA_013436015.1 Rhipicephalus annulatus
CCGCGGCCCTTTTTTCGGGTGAACAACGCTCACCGCGGCCTCGCGAAATTCACAGGCCAGATACGCGACGACAGTCTCTGAGTATACGGCACTAGCCATAGAGTTTCCCACAATATTTACTAGAGGGAACTCTGGCGCTAGTGTCTATGGAAGCTGCAACACACGGCACTTCAGCGAGCATGGGAATGATGGGTAGTACACACATTTGTCTAATTTTCGTACTTCTGACCTGCTTCTGGCTGCGTGTGTATTCGTGTGGCTTGAAGCTGTTTTTTTTTATGAAAACATAAATTAGCAAATGTTCACCATTTGTGCTTCACAACCTTATTCTTTTAGGCTTACCATTTTGAATCAAGTCACTAAGTTCAAAAGGGTTCGTGCATTCTTTTAAAACGAATCCGTAACCAGCAATAAACGAAGCCGCAAGTACGATTTGCCGCCTGCAAGTACGAAGACTAGACAAATGTGTGTACTAATCATTCCCATGGTCGCTGAACGATCGCAGCGCCACAGTGCCCTCTAGTTAATTTTGGGAAACTCTATGGCGCCAGCGAGACGGAAGGGGCGTCCAGCTTGCCTCATTGTTGAGAGCCGCACTGTAGTTGTTAGATGATAGAACAGCTTCGGTAGCCCACTTGGCGGCGAACGTAAAGATATTTCCTGCATGCTATGTAAGAGTTGGAACTTTGCCCTGCTGCCAAATGTTACAACGTGCAAGATTCATCGCAAACGGTCGTGACGTGCCTGTAAGAGACGGAAGTGGAGTTCTCGATACGGGGACACAAGGCTCGAATTGTATCAGCAAACCAGCCATATTATTGCAGGATTAACTGTCGCTTTGGGTTGGTCATCGCTCATTGTGGAAATAAAGAGAAAATGTTTGCAAACTATCTTACAGAACATTGCTATCGTGGACATATCCGAGCCTTTGACGTTTGTGGTATATGGTGGTGAATGGGGCGCATATTCGAACGTTATTGTTGTGCTATCTATCTATCTATCTATCTATCTATCTATCTATCTATCTATCTATCTATCTATCTATCTATCTATCTATCTATCTATCTAGCTATCTATCTATCTATCTATCTATCTATCTATCTATCTATCTATCTATCTATCTATCTATCTATCTATCTATCTATCTATCTATCTCTCTATCTATCTATCTATCTATCTATCTATCTATCTCTCTATCTATCTATCTATCTATCTATCTATCTATCTATCTATCTATCTATCTATCTATCTATCTCTCTATCTATCTATCTATCTATCTATCTATCTGCCTGCCTGCCTGCCTGCCTGCCTGACTGCCCTGCCTGCCCGCCTGCCCGCCCGCCTGCCCGCCCGCCCGCCCGCCCGCCTGCCCGCCTGCCTGCCTGCCTGCCTGCCTGTCTGTCTGTCTGCCTGCCTGTCTGTCTGTCTGTCTGTCTGTCTGTCTGTCTGTCGTTTTAAAATTCAGAACCACAACATAATTGTGAAGCATATCCGTCGTAGTGTGTGAATTCCACAAATATAGATGTTCTGGCATTCTTACAAGTGCACGTAAATCAAAGTACAGAAAAATGTGGAACGTCGTGTACGATGAAATGCAACCTTTAATTGCATTCCGAATCACGCGAGTTCAGGGTCAATCTTTTCCGGTACCAAGTACATGCGGTACACCCAATATTGTCGTGCTTTAACAGCAATGTAAAAAATGGGTTTTTTTTTTCTTGTCTTAGTGGGAAAATTATATATATACGGGGCAAAGCTTTCGAAAACAAGTGGTGGGCGTTGCCTTCGCACACGGCAGTTTATCACGGGGCCCATCTCGAGAGCGTAAGCAGTGAGAAAATTATTCGCATGTGCACGGGGCATCATTAAGTATGAATGAAAATAGCTACTTCATGTGCACAATGGTGTTTTTGATTATATTTTTTTAGTCTCGAGAAGTTACCCCGACATGCATCGTATGCACTGCAGCATCTGCTTGAAGTAGGAAGTACGTTTGTTATAGCAAATAATAAATTAATACTCTTCAAAATGCGAATCATAGTACGAGAAGATGGACTGTACAGTGTATTCCACAGTTGAGCAAATAAATGGTTTAGGATTTTTGAATCATGTGAGTTTACCCGGCTGTGGCTGCAGAAGTGAAAGAAGAAAATATTTGTAGCTTTCGATAAAACATGATAAAGCATATCACATGGACGACAATAAAATGAAAAAAAAAGACGCTTTGTGTTACTCACAGCTCAATGTAAATTATTAGTGAATTCTTACAACACGAATTTCTCGTCTGCTTTCCTTGAAGTCTTTCAAGTATCTGTGGCTTATGGAGACTGCACAAATCAAAATGCAATCCGAAAAAAAAAACAAGAACAATAGTGGATGTGCAGCTTGAATTAGGTGGTAGAGTTCATTCATTACTGTTGTCGCAATTCATGGTGTATTTATTGGTAACTTCGCAAAAATGCATTTTAGTGTTCCCTGTCACCTTTAGAGCGGAAGTCATTCTGACTCAAACAACGGAGTTATGTTCTCCATTTATCCTTGCTGATTTCAATCCAGATCGAACGCAGTCCCGAATATTTAGTAAATGAGGCCGCTGATGGATGCAGGGACTACGGTACGATAGTTGGTTAACGAGTACTGCACTAGTTTTTATTGAGCGTTCTCACAGGTTCGCCACCACTTTAGGAAACAAGGGCCGAAGCTTGGGCTCGTTGGATATTCTGCAACAACTTACTTAAACTTCACGGACGAAAAACTATGTGGTCTTCTTTCCTATCCTTTCGTCTTTGCCATGAAAATCTGTCACTCTTATAGGCCACCAGGAGTCGAGATCAGAAGCTGGAAAAAATGGGAAAAAGATGCTGTAGCTTATCTATCTATACTCCTGCGTTATCACGCACCATGTCGCTACTTTGCAGGCTGGTATGTTCACACACCCCTTTCTTTTTCTAACAAACGAGACCACTCGTGCTCCTCAATGTCATGGTGTGCCCCCCCCCCCTTTTTTTTTGGTCTTTCGCTCGTTCTTTTTCTCGTTCCTTTTTTTCTCACCGAGTCATCTAGGCTTCCATCTGGAATGCCATTGTTCACAGAGCGGGCAGAAAGTGAGCAAGAAAAGCACGGTCAGGAACCCTTTGGTTCCCGCGCCTGCAGCAGGCCTGTCTGGCGTCGTTTTACAAGGGACGGAGGCGAAGAGTAGGGCCCATCGCCGCACACAGCAGCAGCAGCCGACAACGTCCGTCGCCGCGACAGAAAAGCGTGCGGTGGGTTTCTTTCAATCGCGCACCATCATAATTTAAAGCTGTCAAGGAGTGGAGAGGCTGTGGCTCGCTCGTTGATTCCCCATGCTCAGGCGAACAAAAAAAGAATAAAATAAAACGTGAGCAAAAACAAAATGTAGAGAGGGTGCCTGGCGCCGAGCTCGTTCTTGCTCCCCAGAAGTGCATGCTCTCATTCGCAAAACGAGCAGCGGCGCCATGGCAGTTTTTTCCAATTCGCACGCACCACAACGGCACAGAAGCCAGCCGCAAGTTGTAGTACTAGGCGAGATCTCCCCGGTCCCCACCGAGGAAAGGGTCCCGTGGCATCTTCTCGGAACTGCGGCCACTTGACGGCGGAGTCACCGCCGTCGGTGACGACTTGTGTCGTTTGCGGTTTTGGGGAAGTCCGGGAAACGTTCTACCCGAAGTCGCCTTCTGGAAGCACGCATCCTAGCTCGTTCGGACTCAACAAAAGGGTAAGGAGCGAGGCGGAGGGGGGTATACGTTTGAAGGGGTTAAACCTGCTGTGTAGAAGTCACCTTTCGGATTACACGACCTTCACAATGAGACCCCCAGCGCCTGCAGAACGACCCCCCACCCGCACGTAGCCGTTCTGCTCGTTAAGACAAGGATTTTTGCAGCCGCCGAGCAGGTATACAGGTAAGCAAATGGCGTTGCAATCGGCACGAGAAGCCGTGGGCAGATGCCTTTTATTTGTAATGTTGTTGTTCGTGGTGGCGGCGGCGACTTTGGCCGAAGGAAACGAGCTTGGCTGTGCATGTCGGCTCTTGATGCTTAAGGCAATTGCCTCTCGAAGCCAGCATACCGCTCTGTACGTTCTTTTTTCTTCTCCTTCTTCTTCCTCTTTTGTCGTCGTTGTCAACGGGCAATCCTTTCGTTTCGGCTGGGCCTAACGACTTCTGCGCCACCCTCCTCCACCCTGCCTCCTTTTGTACACGTTGTTTACCGGACGACCGAGCGCCAAAAGACTTGCGAGCAGGGACAAGGTTTTCCCTTGGTTCGGCTCCTTCCTGGTGCGTTAAAAAAAGGCTTGCCCTTAAGAAGCCGTCGCAAATACTTAAGAGGATGCGTGTACTTGCCCTGATGTAAGAAGCGGCTAATGCGTTGAGGAAAACGGTGGTTTCATAGCCGACCGAATCTGCATCACGCTGCAAGGTTTCCTTCATTCATTGGCTTTAACGGGGAATTCTTATTTTGTCTACTTTTGTTTCTCTGACTCTTCATTCCTTTCTTTTCTTTACCTCTTTCCTTTACGAGGCTAAGCATCGCTTATAAGACGGATCTGCGCCACGGAAAGCCGTCCAGACAAGTTATTAAAATGTTAAAAAAATAAAGAAATGGACGTTGTCAGACTCTCTCACGTAGTCTTTAGTTTCAACCTACAAGCTTATATAGAATATTTCTAAAAAAGCGATAACTCTAGGTTGCCTTGGAGGTGAGCCTTCCCTGCATTCAAATCGCTGCTTCAACTTCAGTTTCTCATACAAAAAAATTTCTCGGTAACACGGTGCATCTGGTATATCCTTCGGGAGTTATAACGCTGCATTGGTGATGCCGCGTTTTAACTCGCATAGTGTTCGCGATGGTGCTGCTTTGCTAAGTGCACCCACTCAATCCCACAGTAAGGTCGCACAAACGGCGTGGGAGGCACGGGCTTCATTGGGGGCGCAGGCCCTGTATACGGGACGGCTCAGATAAGGGTCCTTTGACTGTTTTCTGGTAGTCCATGACATGCTACGTATGCGACACTTACTAAAGAGGCACCTATACTCTATTTGCAGGTCACTATATATATATATATATATATATATATATATATATATATATATATATATATATATATATATATATATATATATATGCACGGCAATTGAAGGAGAATTAAGGCCTAAGCCGTACACTTGTTGCGTGGCCTCTACGAGTTGTTTCGGCAGTGCACATGAGACAAATTGAAACTAATAAATACAGCAGGGTATATTATTGTTTTACACTACACACCTGAGCACACGAACACCAACATACGTGTGCCATTGCCAGACGCCAAAGACAGGGATTGGAGTAATTAACCACAGGAATTGGTCAGTTTATCATTCAATAGCGTATAAGTAGAACTTCGCGGGAATACGCACCCCTAGGTTCAGAAATGAAGAGTAATTATCATTCTGTTCCGCAGCATACAGAAATGTTGCGTCAGCAACTTAGACAAAAAGCGGTGCAGGAAGACGCTTCTTTCAGCTCAATATGTCGCTCGAGTTCTCATTATTATTGCTATGAAAAAAAAATAGGAATGCTTGACCAAGGCTCTGATAGGCTCTTCGTAGACGGCTTTCAGCTCTCCCATAGTAAAGAACCAAGTGCTCTGAATCGTTAACCACTTTCTCTAAACACATACGGGTCTTCTGACTCCGCCTTTGGGATGACTTCCTGCTTTTCCACAGTGGAGTACTATGCACTCTAAATTGTTAAACGATTTTTGTAAACTCATCTACATGGAATGCTGAGTGGCTTTTCTTGACTGTCCTTGTAAAGCTTTCTTTTTTTGTCCGAACTCTCGCTCAAGCTTCTCCTACCTGCTTTCTTTACACGTAATGTTATCGTTAACAAACTGTGTAAGGAACAAAAATTGCCGTGTATATCCATGCTTTGATTCCAAAGACGCCAAACACTTCTGTGTGGAAGCGCTACGTGACATATGGCGCCATCTAGCAGTAATGTGAAGAAACGAACTTTTTTTTTTAACACGCGAAGCAACTGCTAGGTGCCAGCCATCGACGAAAAAAAAAGAATCACCACGCAGCACCCGGTAAAAGCTTGCTTCCTTGCGTGAAGAGTCTTACGGAACATAGTTTCTTCTATATCTATCAGCACGGTTTTTCTTCGTGGTCGTTCTTGCGAAACGCAACAGTTCGAATTAACTAACGATTTGCATCATTCTGTTCACTGCTTGCATCAAACTGACGCTATATTTGTTGACTTCGCGAAAGCCTTTGACAAGGTCCCTCTCTTGCGGCTTGTTCATAAACTTACACGTCCTAAGATAAATACGAAAATTCTTAATTGAATTACCAACTTTTTACCTAAACGGTGCCGATCTGTCTTCGTTATTGATCATTCGTTTCCGTTAATGCACGTTAAACCTGGCGCACCGGAGGGTTCCGTGCTCGGGCCTATCTTCTTTTTTGTTTATTTAAAAGATATCAGTAGTGGTATGCATTCCACAGTCAGATTACTTGCGGGTAACTGCGCGATTTACAGACAAATTACTAACCCTCAGGATACCTGCTTCTTTAAGTCCGACCTATAGAAAATCTGAATAAATGATGTAATTAGTGGCAAATGCAAATTAGCGTAAATAAAGCAAAAGCTATCAGGTTCGGAACAATGGTCAACCCCGTGTTACACGACTACACGTTGCACAACCTACCCATAGATTCTGTATCCACGATAAAGTACCTTGGTGTTGATTTATCATCAGTGCTATAATGAATAGCTCGTATAGACGCGATTGTTAGTACAGCATCCAGAGATCTCTTGCCTTCATAAGAAGAAATTTGCATCCGGCGAGCTCCGAGACAAAGCTTCTTGCTTATAAGGCCCTATAGAACGCTCACAAATTGAATACGCCTCCTTAGTATGGAATACGCATCAGGCCTACCTCATGCATAAGTTGGCGTCAGTACAAAACAAGGCTGCTCACTTTATATATATATAAAAAAAAAACTACCCGCGCACATTAAGCATAACTGACATCAAATCTTCACTGCACTTAGCTCCGCTAGAAAAGCGCAGAACGCTGACACTGTTGCCATTTTTTTATAAGCTACACTACATATATATAATCAGTCATCCCCAAGGAGGTTCTATACTACTATATGTCTTCTGGTCTTCTGGAGTGGAGGTGCACCCCAATAAGTGACGCCGGTCGCCGCCATATTGGAAAAGGAAAGACTCGGAAGCAGACGACTAAGTGCGCTTCGCAGCTCCGCCTTTACAGTGGCCTTTGGAGACTGTGACACGCTTTTGTAAAACAGTTGAAGATTTTAAAACGGCATTGTGACTTCGTGCGCCACTTATGTGTGCACAAATCGCATCAAGAAGACGCCAGTGATCACTTTTCACGTGTAAGTATTCTCGCTTGGTTCGCTGACGATCGCCTGTTTTTTCGCGTATTTTGTGAAATTAGAAACAATATCAAAGGTGCGCATGCGTGTAATACATGCGTAAAACTGTATGGAAGGTAACTTGAAGCTTTAAATTCCTCGCTGACACGACGTTGTCCCTGAGTTTTAAGTTTAGAGACGAAGACTTGTGGTCCGTGACTGCACGTATCAAACATTGGAACGAGTAATAGGACGTCTGAATGCTCTTTGAATTCCAAGTTTCCTGGTGTTGTCTTACAAGGCAAGACTGACGGCGTGCAGGAATAATTTTTTGGCGAGTGAATATCGAATTTGGTGCATGTTTATTGAGGAATTTGCAAACGTAGAGAACAATTCCATGCCGTGATTATCCGTGTTACAGGTTTCCGAAAGACAGTGCGCTGCGTTCTGCCTAGGAACGTGCTGTTCGAAGAAATAGTTGGAGGGCTACGAACGGTGACGACCTCTGTTCTATTCACTTCGAAGAATGCTGCTTCGTCAGAACGGGGCAGACAACCAGACGGCAGCCTGGCAGTGCGTTTTCGATTTTTCCTGCTTTCCGAGCGCATCTGCAAAAACCTGTTAGTTTCTACCTCCTTAATGTAGCTTCAATAAAATGTAGTGGCAAAAATAAACAATTGCGTCTAAAACAAGATGAGACTCCTTTGAAATCCGTTCTTATCTTGCCGACCAAACCGAAACCAAAATATAGACGAAGTTGCCAAAATGAGTGAGTGGCGTCATATATAACATCGAGGTATACCTCGTTTTTAGGCTCTGAAGGCTGCGCTTGCCATGACAACACACATTGCCAACGGAAGTTGATAAATATTATGCATAACTAACGCCACTACAATCGTTCTTATAAATGGTTCATTTGGGGTATGTCTCCTTGAGTTTGTCTGTTGCACGTGACATCGGTGATTCGGTTTTGGTTCCACCTATAAAGTCGTTAGAACTCGATAACTCTAGAATAATTACTGCTGACTCCCAGTTTACTTCTTGGGAGTCACCAGTTTAATTACTGGTGACTAGCACGTTTACCTCTCTTTTACCAAAAACTGGTGACTGCCAGTTTACCTCTCTTTTCTAACTTTACCTGTGATTATTTCAACTTGCTTATGTATGTTCTCTGGTAATCTGCCGACACACACACAAGCACATATATCAAAGAAGCGAGCAAATGTGGCGTTCCCCTTGATCTGGAGTATCTGCAGGCGCATTCCTTAAAACACCCGAAATATACTACAACCCTTTTGTGCCGCAATAGTGCGCAACGCACGTATTCTATTGCGGTCTATGGCGGTTCCACCCTGTCTTTCCTGTTGCAATATGACCGCCGGCGGCTTCACTTGCTCCCGTTGGCGGCGACCCGGACTGCCACTCCCGAGGTTCTATAGAACATCCTTGGTAATCCCACAACACCTTCAATATCAGGCCATGGGTCGTCATATATATATAGGGACCGGTCCAAATCCTACCTGAGCCTATTTTTTTCGTTTCATTTTTTTAATATATATATTTTGTGCTATGGGGTACGGTGGCAGCGGCAGACAACTTCATACGGCGCCACTAACGGCTGTTGTCACCTTATGACAGCCTTCGCTGTAAAACTAGGTATAGCGCCTTTGCATGCAAGAGCACCAATTTCATTCTTTCTCTCGCTCTCTCCCTCAATTACGTGACGGTCGCATTTTTATGGAGGCCTGTGTGTAGTGTGTGATGTCAGTGCTCGTTGTAGAACACAACGTCGTGTAAATTTCCGGAGCCATTCACTATACGGCATCTCTCATAATTTGGTTTTGTGGCATGAAACCTCTGATATTACTAATATCTCCCTGAATTCTTCGTATTTACAGTCTCTCAACTGGAAACATCCATTTCGTGTTATAGCCAATTATGTATGCACGCTCTTCTCGTCCACATCTCCATCTCCTCCTTCTCTTTCCTGCCTCTATTTCTTTGCATAGAATTTGAAATCGCTGACGCATTCGATGTCACAGCGCATGCTCTCTGATATCGCGTCAAAACACTTTATCCTGACTCCTCATCCGCGCTTGAGTGACACAGCTGGGTTCAAATGAATTTGCATGCAATCAACGCGCGGCAAAACACCGCAACCGTCTGCTCAGCACACACCGTATACATATACGTCACCCAGTGAGCTTGAAGGGGGAGTTTGCACGTACAAGCCTTGGCGGGCGAGTCACTCACTGCAGCCGGCTTCGCCATGACCGGCGCATTCGTTAATAACAGTGGCGTCGCTCATTTGAATAAGGTTTAATTTGCCCACCCATGGCGGGGTCATTAGCAAGTGCACCAGTATACGGTACAGGGTAAAGGTGCGCGGTGCAGGTCACAATTTCCAAAGAGACAGCGTGACAACCGCCACGGTGTACACACTAGCGCTTCAGAGCCAATGCCGCGCGCGTGAAGAGTGGGCCGAACAGCTTGAATACGGGGAGGCAAGGCGCGGAATGCGAGATTGTGAAATGCGTCGCATTTTCGCGTCACACAATCAGGCCACGCGTTCGGCCATGATTACCCCGTTTTTGCAACGGACTCCTGCGGCTAAAGGGAGCACAAGTCTGAGTCACCGCGCGAAGTGAAACACCGCTTGCACGGCCCAACTCTGTCGTCGCCTCGACTTGCTTGGCACAACGCGGGCGCTGTGTGGGATATATGCCCGTGATTACGCAGAGATTAGTCATCATAGCTGGCCCGCACAGGGGAGCGCACTGCTCTTGCAGCGTTCCTGCGCAAGACACGCGCAGGTTGGCCTTTATGGCGCTAACCGGCGTACCGCATTAATGTGAAATCACAAATCCGTGTTATCCGCCATACGAGTCGCATTGAAATAATGCCACAAATTTTTGCGTGTATGAAAGATTTTCTTCTTTTTTTCTCAAGCTGGAAGCCTTATACGTGACACACCGAAAGCGAGAAGGGACCGTCGGCGTCATGACGGCTGCTAATTGCAAAACGTTACGTGATTGAGGAAGACGTCATTATGACGCCATCTGTGACGTCATTGCAACATCACCAATCTTCATAACTTGCGATGTCATTATGGCATTCACATAACGTGATATCGCATCATGACGTAACATTGTCGCTTGCAAGGGCGAATGAGGGCAGAAAAAATTCGGCGGATTGACAAAAAAAGTTACGTACAAAAATAAAAAAATCGTGTACGTTTTTCACCACGTTTGTTACAAGGTTGCAGTTCGCGAACGTAGGTTACAAGCAAAAAAAAAAAAATCACGGCATATCCACGGAGTGAATATGTGGGGCGAAGTGTCTATGTGTTCGTCTGTGCGACCGTCCATACATCCATCCGTCCATGCGTATGCCCGTGCTCCCGTCAATCCGTGCTACCATCCATCCATCCATCCGTCTGTCTGCCTGCCCACCTGTCTGTCTATATATATATATATATGTCTGTCTTTCCGCACATCCGTCCATCTATATAGTGAACACTCGCATCTTTTCATCATATATTCCTCATATATTCTTCATATAAAAGTACCGCTATCCAGCGGACGTTCCAAGGACTAAACAAGAGGTGGCATGGCCGGACTAGAGCAGCGGCACGCGCACACTCTCTTACGGTCTGCGCTTCGTGTCTAGTTCCCACCTTTCATCGCCACTTTCATGGCACTGCAGCCCAATTCTCGCTAAACCTTGCTAGAACTAAAAAGGTTACGCCGAGCGAGTTTAACGTGGCAACATTTTCTGGTCCTATGGTGCTGGTACTATACACTAGTACTACATACATCAGGGACGGACGACCGTGATGTATGTACGTCCTCCTGACGAAGGCCGTCCTACGGCCGAAACGTAAAGTAAAAAAAGTGTCCAATTTTCCTGAGGTTGCACCATTAGAAAAACTGAATAGTTCAAGGCAACACACACACACACACACACACACACACACACACACACACACACACACACACACATATATATATATATATATATATATATATATATATATATATATATATATATATATATATATATATATATATATATATATATATATATATATATATATAAGGGAGGAAAGAAGTGTATACTTAAGGGCTCGTTTTTCCGCGTTTCAACACAATATTAATGAGATCTAACAGACAGTAATGCCAAGGAATGTACAGGGGCAAGTTATTAGAACCAATGGAATGTAAATAAGAAGAAAGAAAACTGGATGAAAAAATAACCAGCCGTGAGCAGAAATCGAACCTACGACCTTCGAATAACGCGTTCGATGCTCTAATCACTGAGCTACCACAGCGGCCTTCCCTCCATCCACTTTTTTGGGTTTATATGTGAATTTAGAAGTAGGAGTGACAGTCAGCGCCATCTATAAGCCAAACGATGAGTGTGAAACCACTCTTATGCGCATGTTTGGCGTCACGCAGCACGTGAACTTATTATGAGCGGGCAGCTGATTAATTGTCCCTCTTATACAACCTAAACACACCAAGTCTGCCATTACGAGACCCTCGCTCAATAACCATAAGGGAAAGAAGTGTATACCTAAGGGCTCGTTTTTCCGTGTTTTAACACAATATTAATGAGATCTAACAGACAGTAATGCCAAGGAATGTACAGGGGAAGTTATTAGAACCAATGGAATGTAAATAAGAAGAAAGAAAAGTGGGTGAAAAAATAACCACCCGTGAGCAGGAATCGAACCTACGACCTTCGAATAAGCTACCACAGCGGCCTTCCCTCCATCCACTTTGTTGGGTTTATATGTGAATTTAGAAGTAGGAGTGACAGTCAGCGCCATATATAAGCCCTTATATATATATATATATATATATATATATATATATATATATATATATATATGTGTGTGTGTGTGTGTGTGTGTGTGTGTGTGTGTGTGTGTGTGTGTGTGTGATGACCGTAGTGGACACTCTCTGGCATGGGAAAATCATTTATTATGTTTATTAAATGAACTGCGTTATTGCGTTATTTCGTTCAAATTAGCCATACGCGGAATTATAGCCTTGCCTAGGTGTATGTTATAACAAGTGTCAATGAGTTCACCAGCACTTCAGAGAGAGAAGCTGTGATAAAAATAACGAGAGGCAAACGGCCAAGTTAAAGAAATGAAAACATTATGTTAGTTGCCTTGCAATAATTAGCTAGCCAAAGAAAGATTATTGGAGGAGATACACTTTATTGCCAATGGTGGGTTTTAAAAAAAGCAATATGCGAGTGGCATGAAAACCCACTCCCACATACACAGAAAAGGTCAGCTGAACTTTATTTAATACATTACCATAAGAAAAATTCGGCGGATTCCACGTACCTGGAAATCGACGTTACGCGAAGCATGCGAAGGGAAGGTGACCGCGTTGCAATCTTTTTATTGGGCGACACTCCATGAAAGGACGCTAAATATATGCAAAAAATGTTGCACGCATAGACATATGTTGAAGAGTTGCACATGTTTATATAACCAGTTGTTTGCACTTGCCCAACGATGCCAACTCTACTGTCGTAGGCCCGTGTGCTCAGGTTTGGGTGCACGTTAAAGAACCCCAGGTGGTCAAAATTTCCGGAGCCCTCAACTAAGGCGTCTCTCATAATCATATTGGAGGTTTTGGGACGTTAAACCCCACATATAAAAAAAAACGATGTTAACTTGAACATGCGCATTAGCAACACCAGAAGCTGATATGAAGCGCTGACCCTCGCGAGGATGCTGGCCCTGAACCCTGCTACATAAATCAACTTCAGAACATGGCAACTAACCAAATACTTGGGTTCGATTCCAGCTGGGACACTGAAATTTATTCTTTGCATTCGTCAGGACGACGCTACCGAGATAGGGTATTTCTTAACGCTCGCACGCTATATTTGCCCATGTGTGTTCTCGTCGTTCCTGGGTAGATACTAAGTGTCAATGACCTGTGGCACACACCCCGCATACCAGCGGCACATATCCGCACGTGGGTATGTGCCACTGCCTGGTGGGAAGTGTTTGACGACGTACGCGACGGGATTGTGACATTAGTCATGCCTTGACCAGCGTGTCATATTCGTCAATCTATCTTACCCTCTCACGCTAATTTTAGTTCACGCCATGATAAAGGGGTGACCATGAGAGCTCCGAAAAGCAAGCGGCTAGATAGATAAATAGATAGATGCGCTCAAAGTCGCCGAAGTTCGTTAAGAAATGCTTCGTATTTAATATGCGCCTATGCTGTAACCATTACACCGATTCCCTCTGTGCAGGTTATTAGCTGGAAGAAGTATCGCTTAGCTTTGGTGAGCCATTTTCGCAGCATTACCATTAATCCCAATGAGAACACTAAGTGAGTCCTAAGTGCATTCAACTGGCAGTGTTTACAACGTGTCTAACATAAACAATCTTTCCGGGCTGTATACGCCGCTTATTAGCGGATCTAGAAACACCGACCAGCGCTGTCGTCATTAACACTTAATGACGAATTTTCTGTAGCAAAGGGGAAACAAGATTACGTCGCTCCTACGGCTACGATTTACACTTGTTTGTGAGAGTCATCAAGGGGGAATGAGTGAAACCACGAAGAAAGAAAAAAAAAGAACAATTATTAACCACGTTGCTATAAGAATATATACCCGTATACGTGCCCCTAAACTCCACGCTTTCGCATACGCTTGCCATCAGGCGGTGGAATATTTCGAGTCTCAAAAGACTTGGCGCAGCCAGCTTGCATTTATAGACCCACGCAGCTGAGAAGGCAAAAAAAAGTAACTTAAAAAAAAGGCCTCTCCGAAGACGACGCACAGAGGAAACCGCCACTCTGAGGGAATGGCTATTTAATTACGTCGCGCGGAGGAAGTCAGTTATTAATTACAGTGCGGTGGGCCCTCGGCGAAATCTAAATAGACGACTTAATCTTTGTTTACACGTGCTTCAGAGGGCGGCAGCACCTGTTAGCGTGCGCCGCCGGGGAGAGTAATCCGATCATTTGGAGGCTGCGCCGAGCGATTCTTCACGGCGCCCAACAGCGGCGCGTGCCTGGCCCTAATGGCAGTAATGAGCGCCATTTGTTCGCGGCCGCTGGCCCGAAACGCCGTTATACAGGCGCGCGCTGAAAGCGCGGCGCGGTTTGTTATTCTTCTTTTTTTCTTTAATAATGCGAGCGTGAAGAAGACGCGGTGATCGACAGGTCGCCGTCACCACTGCGCCGCCGTGAAATCCGCGCACATCAGCTCCGTGCGTGAACACCGGCGGATCTCACCGACGCTCGTAGTTTCTGCATGCGATTGACCTGCCTGTTTTTTTGGCTACTAATGCCAACTGGAGTGGCAAGCCGGGCTACAAACTAGGCTAACACTTTCGCAGTTATCTATAAAATTGCTATGTATGTGCAATTCTAAAGACATAACTACGAAAGAGAAAGAGAAAGAGAGAGAGAGAGAGCTAGTCCCCTGTTACAACGACGTCGTAGTAATAGGGGACTAGCTAAGTGACATTAGCACGCATTAGCTAAATGTGGCGAAGATTAGCTTGAAATGCCGTTGTTATGAGGCAGCACATGCCAGCGGCTATAATTTGGCTAAATTGCAGCGTAGGCACTGAACTGAATCTGTACTGTACTGAATAGACAGCATTAGCCAGTGCCGGAAGTATGCCAGTAAATGCGATAGCATAATTGGGAATATGTGTGGCACGTCATCACAATAAAGAAAAAAATATAGAGAGAGGGGTAAAGGAATATGTATATGTTGACTTAGTGAAATGAAAAAAGAGAGCCACAGGAGATAGACTGACCGGAACGTTATACTCAGTTTCTTACCCTGCACTGGCGGAGGAAGAAATGGGAACATGACAAATAATGGAACAGAGAGAGGACAAAAAAATTGCCCGCAGCTTCCCTCGGGGGAACACTGAGGAGGATGCGGAGCATATAATTGGTTAACGGGGTGTTAAAGTGCGACTTACTTGGGTAGATGGCTAAATTGGTTAACGTGGTTGTGAAATGGGGTGTTAAATTGCGACTTACTTGGGTCGATGGCTAAATTGGTTAATGTGGTTGTAGGAGGGGGTGTTAAATGAGTGAACACGTACACACGTATGCGAAAGGGCGGCGCTGGTCGAAGGGACGTCGATCATTCTGTTTGTGGATTCGTTGGCATTCATTTCACGGCGACTTCGGACGTCGACGCGCCGTACAAACAAACGGACGAGCGGCAACTGAGCGAGCGAGCGCCGACCTTGAGTATATATACAGCGCGACGGCGCATGCGCTGTCAGCTGTCGAATGTTCTCGAAGGAGAAGCGCGCGCGCGGCACAGATGGCGACGGCGCAACGGCGCATGCGCTGTCAGCTGTCGAATGTTCTCGAAGGAGAAGCGCGCGCGGCACAGATGGTGGGCGACGGCGCGACGGCGCATGCGCGCGCGTCAGCTGTCGAATGTTCGAGAAGCGGTGCGGACGGCGCGGACGGCGCACTACAAGGCGCGAGTATAAGATGCTTCCGCATCTAAAATACAGGCATGAACATGTATATTTAAGGTGATCAAAGCCCACAGAACCACCGCTGCGCTCTGCCCAACCTGGGAACTATGGTTGCTTTTACCGCACAGCATGTTCGTACTACAGCAAAGTAACCTTTCACGAGCTCAGTGGCCAAGGGTGATGTACGGAACCCCCTCTATGCTTACAGGAACCTCGCGCAAACAAAAGAAATATCGTGATTAAAATATGGTTCAATTCATGTTGACCTGCAAGTAGAAATAATTAAGGTAACAGAATTACGTGAGTAGCCTAATACGCACAGCGCACGCATAGATAGTTAGCACGGGGCGGTTATATCAAAAGTGGCAGTAAAGAAAAATATATCGTACATGTATTGCATGTTCTGGCTATTTTCCAAATGCTGTGGTGATGCTAATAATCATTGCTTTGGTAATATTACATCGGTATTCCCAGCTTTACATGACCGCCCGAGAAAACAACACTACAAACTATATTGTGAACGGCATAATTTTTCTCCCTTCTCAATCCGGACGAGTGCTGAGAAGTCAGAAAGTGCAGATATTTAGGGACGTTAAGCTCACCAATCAATCAATCAATCAATCAATCAATCAATCAATCAAGTACAGATTTCAGAGGACGTGCATACAATTAGGCACGTGCATAAATCAATGGAGGCGGAAATGTTGTAGGCCCGTGTGCTCAGATTTGGGTGCACGTTAAAGAACCCCAGGTGGTCGAAATTTCCGGAGCACTCCACTACGGCGTCTCTCATAATCATATAGTGGTTTTGGGACGTTAAACCCCACATATCAATCAATCAACGTGCATAAATCAACAACAAACCCCTGCTGCTGGCACAGTAGTGCACACATTACGCAAAACACTTACCGCAAAATCAGAGGCACGATGTACGCATTAAAGGAAAAGCATGCAGTCAGAATAGATGATTGCTGGTTGCCCTCGAGTGAAATGAATACACAAAGAACACCGTTTTTTTTTCACCGTGACGAAATAAAATCTCAGCGCAATGGAAGCCCCACACTTCGCAAAGAAAAGCGACGAGTAAGCTGGCCAAGCTCGATTGCTTACTAAAATTGCTACGGATAATAATCGTAAACCAATACGCGAGCAGGCAAGCCGGGAGATCGAGGGATCGAGAAACCGGTATATTTGCGAACGCGCAATACCGCGTCGCCGATGCACGATGCGCGCTAGTGCATAGCCGAGTCGATAGCATGCGCCTACATTATTAATAACGCCGCGCATGATCGCTGAAATCGGTGGCCACTGGCAACGTCGAACGGCCGCTATCTTTCGCTCACCGCTTCTTTGCCGTTTCGCGATACGACCATTTTAAAAGCTTTTTTTGTCGTTTTATTTTGTACGATGCAATCAATTAGGCCCCACGAATCGCACACAGTTCGTCACGTAAGCGAGCGGCGACCGAGTTTGATTCCGATGAAGTTGCCCCGCACGACAGCACGAACTATCGGCCACAACATGCAGGCACAATGGAATGACACATATGAATAGAAGTGACAAGCAGAAAAAAAACTTAAAGGAGACAAAAAAAGGAATTAGGACAAATGCAAAAAAGCAGCCCCCCCCCCCGGCCACCACATACACTTACACACAAGGAAGGAAGTTGTGGAAATCGAGCGGGGGACGCATTGATCCCCACGCATTGTTTTCGTCGCAACCCGGGCGATACGACGAGGCAGTCGGTTGGCCCAACATTTGGTGCTGGCGCACGTCCCCCCCCCCCCCCTCCCTTGCTTCCTCCCTCCACAACCTCACGGCACGAAGTTCTTTTGCGGCGTTGGCCAAGAGAGAAAACTCGGCGTGGGTGAAGGCACACGGTGACGTTAGAGAACATGAAAGAATAAAGAAAGAGAGGGGCAGCACTGAAAAGGAACTCCGCTGCTGGCAGTAGTGGTGGCAAAACAATCGAAGCGGACCGAGCTGGCGCCGCTGGACGAAAGAGAAACACTTGCGCTCGCGCCCAGTCGAACACGACAAAAAGCAAAACGCAGGGCTAAGTTCGAAGGGGAAGGTAGAGGGTGAGAGAGAACGTTCAGCGAGAGGAGCGAGGCCGCTGGAAAGGTTGGGTGAGAGGAGACAGAGTCGTAGAGAGGGTTTAACCTTTCCTTTCTTTCTTTTTTCTACTCCTAGGCGGAGGGAGGCTTGACTCTATGCAAATCCTCGCGTTTGAGTGACAGGCGATCCATCCATTCAAGAGTGGTCAATGCTCCTCCCAGGCGAGGGGCGAGCGAGTCCCGGCTTGCTTCTGGAAGGTCGTAGGAGCTCCACTCTCCCACAGCCGTAGGAGGCACGCCAGCGACGGAGAGAAGACGAGAAAGAAACAAAAGATCAGAAAAAAAAATATGCACGAAGGATAGCGTGCCTGTTGCGGGGAGAGCAAAAGAAAAAAAAAGAGAGAGAAACGAGGAGAGAGGAAGAGGGTTCTAGAAAACAACAAAGAGCGGCGTTACGAAGGAGAGCTGTACTGGGAATGAGAAAGAAGGAGTGAGAGTGAAAATGAGAAAGAAGGAAACGAAAGGCTGCGCTGAGCCGCCACGAAAGACGACGACGAAGGGCAGACAAGCCTCTGACGGACAACGGTCGAACTTCCTTGGTAGATTGATCGCCCGGAATGGAGCTTTTGCTCTCGGCAACCTATAGGAGACTGCTGGATCGCGGGAACGGAAATTTTGTTGTTTATGCGCGGAATTAGTTCTTTCGTCATCACCCCCCCCCCCCCCTACCAAGAAAAAAACTGTGTTTCGTCGGTTCGCTCTTGGTCAACCACTCGCAATTGTTTTACTTTACCATAAGGAATATTTCTCGATACCTTCAGGTCGAACTGCCACTATCTGGTGTATGAAGCGCTCCTTTGTAGCTTAATTTTCTCCCTGTCAGTTGCGGGTAAAAAAACTCTGCCTGATAAAGAAATTTCGAAACGCAGCCTATCTCTTACAGCACATTTTGAGAGCTTAATGGCCACACGTAAGCGAACCAATAATAATCAATGTAACACAAAATCAGACTGCCAGTGTGTAATAGTGGAGATTCCTCTTTAGTGATAGAGATAATGCTGTGAAGTGCCCCAAAGACCAATGCATTCCTATAGAATTCACTTCTCGTCTGTAAATTAACATATTACATTGCCTACGAGGCGAAATTTGCCTCACCGTACGAATAACGCATGGCGAATCGAATCCTTGCACATAGACTGTGTTAGTAACAATGATATAGCGCTTAAACAGATCTTTTAGGGGGCGAGCGTGGTCGGTCGTCACCTAGCTGTATGTATGCATATATATGTAGTAACCACCTCGCAGCATATCCACGGAGTGAATGACGATGATGGGTGGGACGAAGCTTCGGAGTGTTTTACTGGCAAACCGTGAATCATCCGCTGGTCGTGTCTGTCTGTCTGTTTGACGCACGGACGGACGGACGAACGCAGGGACGGATGCACGAATGGACGGATGTATGCACAGATGGACGTACGGGCGGATGGTTGAACGAACGGACGCACGAACGGATGGATGGACGAACGCACGAATGGACAGGCGCACGAACGGACGGATGGATGGATGGACGCACGGAAGCAAGAACGAACGGACGGATGGAAGCGCGGGCGGACAGATGGACATCTCGCCCCACTCTTCATAATTCACTCCGTGCATATGCTGTGATTTTTTTTCTCGAAGCATTAGGTTTCAGTGACATTTCCTCTTCAATTAAATATGGATGCAAGCAGTACCTCGAAAGTGGTGCGCTAGAACATGTGCATTCAGTGCTCAACAATATGCGGTGTCCTTCAGTGGTCGGCAGCTGACCCGACCGTGACTATATAGGTATGTATGTGTCAACTGTCGAAATCCAGTCACGAGAACCGCAATGAAAGCGAAATACGAGAGGTTCTGTTGCAGTGTTTCCGCTAAAATCTCTAGTTGCGTCCTGTTCCATTTGTAACCTGCATTTTTATCATCAGTGAAATCGAACGTGTGGTATTCATATTGCGGGTATGCCATCACTCAAAAGTACATCGGGCTGGCCGTTGACGTTGCGTGACATTTACCAAAGCCATAATTTGAATTAAAATGTTGCGTATAGATACTGACATGTTCGCGTATACCATCGCAGTTGATCCTACATTATTGGAACACGGAATGGAACAAGAAGTCGTCAGCGAATGTTATAGAGAGATGGGAACAAAGATTCTGTTTCTATCCAAATGGTTGTTTCCCGAACTGTTGCCGCGTAATAACGCATTCTCGCTAGCGAGAAGGAAAGTGTTCTTTTATATCGGCGGTATTAAATAATAATATATGCGATGTATTCCCAGGTGACACAGTAATCTTTTTAAGTTTTTATTTAGAGCAATATTGCAACAATATTTAAGCTTTGTGTCAGTATTCCTTTCAGCATGATGATAACAATTATGATAATATCTAATGGTTTACATACCAAAACCACGATGCCATTATGAGGCATGCTTATCGGTGTGCTGCCGTTGTTCCGACCACATGGGGTTCTTTTACGTGCGATTAGATGCATAGCTACGTGAGGCTCAAGCATTTCAGTTACATAAAAAAATGTGACCACCATGGCTGGGATCGAACCCACGAATTTCGAGTACGAACATGACACCCGAAGCGATTGTAGAACTAAAACAGGCATGAAGATGGCATTTTCAGATCGTAAAGCGATCCTTTTTTCAGGATTTGAAAGTTTTCAGGCGGCAAAAACAAAAAAAAACATCACGGGCAGACGTAATCAGTCAACCTAACGATTAGATAGATAGATAGATAGATAGATAGATAGATAGATAGATAGATAGATAGATAGATAGATAGATAGATAGATAGATAGATAGATAGATAAGTAGATAGCTAAGTAGATAAATGTCAACAAGGGGCATTATTTATGTCGGCAGCATCGTGGGTCCTCAGGCTACACTGCAGCCATTGACGTCGCTGAAGAACCCCCCCCCCCCCCTTTTTTTGGGGGGGGGGGGGGAGTAGCCACACTTCTCGCGAATCGGTATGCCAGAGTCCCCCTTCCCACCAAAGATGCATAGAAAGTCTCCACCGCAACCGCCGTTCGAGAGAGTAAAGAAAATTCGACGACCCGAATACTTGGCGGTGGCATGGCGTTCCTGTGGTTTTGGTGGCATGCGCACGCCCGTGAGGCCTGGGGGGTGGGGGCTGAGGGGGGTGGTGGCGTTGGCTCTCTGAAATCATCGGTCGCTAAAATCACTCGCAAGACCTTTCGCTTTGCGGCGCGCTTCACAACGCTGCCTGCTATGCCCTTGCTGCTGCTGTTTCTGCTGCTATGTGGGCAGTCCCTCTCAGGCGGCAGCCGCACTCTGCATCAGCGGCAGCAGAAGGAACGCCGAGACACCGGTGAGGTGCATGGAGGAGGGGAGACACTACGCTGCACAGGCAGCTGATAGGAAAGAGAGGGGAGAGGGTAGGAGGGGGGGGTCGCCGCGACGTGATGCGCTGGCCCGCGAGGCGAAGAACGCCGCCGCCGCCGCGGCCGTCCCCGAAATGATGGATTGCAGGCAGCCCCATTTTTCCGCGATTTAATGAGATGGCCCTCGCGTGCAAGCAAAGGCGCGTACTCTCGCCCTCCGCTGTCTTCTTGCTCATGCTGCGCGTCTCCCTCTCCTCCTTCTTCCACCTCGCTGCCAGAAGGCTTGCCCCTGTTATTATCCGTGCGCCTGCGCGGTGCCCATCTGGTTCTGGCCGCGTGTATCAGCCGTGCCTGCCTCTTCTACTTCGGCGTGGTTTTGTGCGAATCGTCGTTCTCCCCCTCGGCGGCAGGCGTCGTCTTCCTGCGCTCGCTCGCCGCGTCCTGTCCGCGCCGCTGATCACACGGTACGACGCCCCAGCCACCCCTAATTCGTTTCGTCTGCCCGTGTGAGAGCGTGCGCGTATAGACATTCGGTTGAATCGGCGCGTGCACGTTCTTGTTATTGAGGAAAAAAAGAAAAAGAAGGTGCGCAGATAAGCTTCGCGCTATGTTTCAGTCTTTCGAATGCACTCGGCTGTAATCTGCGGAGTCCGCTGCAGCGGCCCGGCTAACGCAACTGGAGCGACGCGAATTCCTCCCGTTTTGCGAGATGTTTTCACCGCAGATGTCACTCGGCGGATATGAGTGTAAAGTAATCCCGCTTAAGTCTTTTAAGCTCATCCATGGTTTGAAGGATACCTTGTCTGTATACCAGCGTGCACACTCGTTATTCGCACCCTGCCACAGATGAATCACTAACATGAATAAAACGACGAAGACAGTGCTATATAGTTTTGGCACTGTACACAGCTCCCGTTCCCCCGGTGCGCTTTCCAGTCCGTGACAGTTGCGGCACTGGTGCCTATAGTAGCGCGTACAGTAAGAGTTGCGTATAACGGCCATAAATCTTCGTGGGTACTGTCACGTCGCGCTGACCGACCACATAATCGCATCAAGCATTTCGAGTTCGCCGGTAAAACTATAGCGTAACGCGCGTCGTGTAAGGAAACTCAGGCACAGGCCAGCAAGAAAGAGCGTGGTCTTATCTTGCCAGAGCTCTATCGCTGCAGCATGCGGAAGATACGAGGAGCAACTCCAATAGCCAGCAGGTCCGCGCGCACGAGGCGCGAAGGCGAAGAGGAAAGCTTCTCGGCACGCGGCGCAGCGAAGGAGCAAGGGTAGTGGAGAGAGAGAGAGGAAGCGAATAGAGAAAGAAAAAACACGAAGTGCGCCGCCACAGTGACGCGAAATAGAAAAGGGAGCAAAAGCGATAAAGTTGCGCTTCGGAAGAAAAATACAAAGAAAACGGGTATTAGCGTGCACAAGAAACAAAGAAAAGAAAACGGCCGAGGGGCCCTAGGGAGCCGGATTCGGCGCCGACCGCCCTCGCGGGTGGAGCTTCTCATCGAGCAGATGGAGTCTCTCCTTTTGTGCGCCAGAGCACCGCCCAGGTTGGGCCCAGCACGCCGCCGACGGCTCGGCCTTTAGCGCGCGCCCACAACCGGCGCGGCGCGCCGATAACGCTGCACGCCGACGCCGAGCGACGGCAGAGACCCGTCGACGCCCTTGTGAGCGCGCGCCGGCTCCACGTTGGTGAAAACAGCTGCGAAAACAAACGAGGCGTGTGTACGTGGTGACGAGTGTACGGACCTTTTTGTTAGTTTTTTCTCCTCCCTCAGGCTTAACGAAACACACACACAAAAGGAAAGGGAGAAAATAGAGCAAAAGAATGCTACCACAAAAAGTGGCCGCAGTAAAAAGTGCGATAAACTTCACAATAACCGTACGTCCTCGCGAACAGTGCGAAATTTGCCTTTTCGTGGGAGCGTAAGATCCTATTTTCATATTTTCGTTCTCGTAGGAAGGAAGGAAGGAAGGAAGGAAGGAAGGAAGGAAGGAAGGAAGGAAGGAAGGAAAATAGGGGAAAAGAACGGCAGGGAGGTTAACCTGCCTAAAGGCAGCCGGTTTGCTACCCTGCGCATGGGAGAAAGATGGGGGAGATGAAAGATAGTGAGCAGAAAGGGAAGAGAGAAACACAGCACATTAGGCAGCACACGCGCGCACACTCAGTCATAGTTTCGTTCTCCAAACGTTTTGTGCAATCTGCCGTCTCCTCTTCATTTCGTATGCTAATGGTACCACGAAATCAAAGTGCTGTGATCGTCCGTAGTATAGGAGTGGCTTCTCCACAGTTCAGCGGTTGACTGCTGTAAATAAGTCAATTCCCATAATGCGAAGAAGTCTGATTAATCAACAGCTGTTAGCACGCGTTTATTGGTCAATAGACGCACAGGTTGAGCCTTTGGCTCGACCGCAGCATACGCCTAAGGCAACTGTGTATACGTGCCGCCTATTTTCCCCGGCGAAAAAATTATCATCGCGCGTGCGTTGTGCTGATGGCGTTACGTAATACGGGATGGGTTCCGAGCACGTTATCGCTTATAAAGGGCGCGGAGGTCTTGAGCTACGCTCACATTGTGAACACAGTTACGAACGACGAAAAATGGCTGCTTTAATAAAACACGGCTCAGTTTACAAAAAAAGAAATACATATATACTGAACTTGCGGATCCAACAAAATAAAATGAATATTTATACATTCATGGACAGTCCTTTATTGTTTTCTTGATACGTTCAATAAGTATAATAGGCAGTAACTTGCTTCGGACATTTGTTTTTGCCAGCCCCGTGTAATTGGAGGTAATCAGGCTTTACTAACAACTTAATATTTTGCGCTATAGACCGTGTTCTTTTATGTCACTGTTCCAGTTGTGTTTTCAAGGCGTCCAACATATACGCACCCTGTTATATGAAATTGGTCGACGTGAATAAGAAACGGTGATTAATTAGAATTAATAAAAACATGCCCGTCACCAGAAAAAAAATGTTCATAAAAAACCTTAGTTTGCTAACAACTTTTTGTTTACTTAGAAGATCTGGCCCATGGGACCCCGATTGCATTAGGCGTCTATTTTTGAACAGGACCTGCAAAAAAAGTGTAAGGAAGAGGTTTGCTGTATACCTTCGCCGACTCATCGATGAATGCGGAAGCAGGTCTATCATTCCAAAAGAATAAAAAAAAAGAATAAAACGTGACGACGCTTGCTATACGTAAGCAGAATTATAGGTCAAAAACAGATACTTCATTCACACGTGACCACCGACACGCAATGTGACACAAGAACGCGTGAGACGACCTCGCTTTTTAAGGACAAGTCGTTCATCATTTTCAGCACGCCGTCCCGAACGATGAAACATTGGTGCACGTACAAACCTCCTTGCTTCGCGTTCACAGAGACGAGTTACACAGAGGGCGGCGATGGGCTGCGGCACTTTCGGGCGTGGTGCACGTGTACAGTAAACCCCTTCCTCGGTCGGCTCAACCAAGTATGCACAAAGGACAACCTATAGTCTGGACTCCATCCCTGAATTCCGCTCTCGAAGTGTTGCCCGGGTAAAAACAGAGAAGAGTGCAGGGAAGAGGGGTTCTCCTAATAAACCTTCTGCACACCGCCCGAGCACATCTGCCTCACTCCGTTTCGTTTTCTCGTCGCGCCAGGATAGAAAGGGCTAAAAGCAGCGTATACGCACAAAGTCGCATGCAACGCCATTCGAAAACGCCGATTACTCCCCCCAAAAAAGAGCAAACGCACCACGCGCCATGGCGCGCGAGGCATCTCCCCCTCGCCCCGGGTGCGGGGAGAGATAATTAGGGCGCGTTACACAGCGTGTAACAAGGAAGCCACGGTAAACTGCTGCCGCCGCCGCGGCATGATTCATGATAGCCGAGCTGAACAGGCGGCAGAAATTTTCCTTTCGCTCGTTATTAATAACCTGGCGCAGAAACTGAGTGACGGCTGGGACCCGGCTGTTTTCTTCGAGCGAACGGAGCCGCACCGCCCGCGGGCAGCATGCATGCATGTAGCTCGTCGGCCTGAGTGTGCTGCACGTCGCGGTGTATACACAAATCCGAGCCCGAGATTAGAAACAAGCGTCTCGGTGATGTTTTCGCATCGTGCACTAGATTAGAAAAAAGAGAGAAATAAAAACGCACTGCTCGTCATTCATTAGCCCATCCGACGGTAACTTCCTATTGCTTTCTTTGTTTGCAAATAGGCACCTGTACGTATACCTCCCTTCGTCCACCTCGGAGAGTCGTGGACGCAGGGAGGCACGAGTCAGAGGTCAACGTGCGCTGTTTTTTGTTCCAGGTGCATATAAGGGCATCTCAGGTGAGGATGGGGTCATTGTCCCTTAACCAACGCTTCGAGGTCCCGATATTTTGGCGTCGTGATCGTTGGTGTTGTAGCGCCACTCTAGATTTGGCCTGCTGGCTGCGCAGAAGAACAAGAGAGCCGCTTGGCACGTGATGCGCGAGCCACGAGAAATTCTGACCGGCTGAGCTCCTGGCTCGGCTGGACGCTGCAGCTGCAACTCCACGTATACGCCTGCGTCCTAAATAAAGCTGTGAACTCGGCACGGGTTCATCGTCTCGTCACATGTTCCTCAACAGGTTGGTCACCACGGACTAGGACCCTACCACGGACCAACGGACAAGCAACTGGCGCTGCACCCGCTGCCTGTGAGCTTCGCGGCCATGTTCCAGCCTGCTTAAGGCTTGCATGCAGCCGCACTTTGACCCGCCTCTACCACCGTTCCACACCACCGACATCATGTCATGGTTCGAAGAGTACGAGGATGCCTTGCAGCTCAACAGCATCTGGCTCCAAGGATTCATGTGATGTCCTGGAGTACCTTCTTTCACCTGACCTCAAACGAACGCCTCACCTGTTTCTCTCGGAGCCCCGCCCATATGATGGAGTGCGGGACGCCGTCCTATGTATATATACGCTTTTGCGGCACTGAACACCGCCTCCAACAAAGGACGGACCACGCGGAAGGTGCTTCATCTACGCTGATCAAGGCTTCTTCGCCGTTCCCCTCGACGGCATCTCGTCGAGCGCTAGGGCACAACAACGAGGCAGGCGACCGTCCTTCGACAAACGACTCCGCGGACGTGTCGCAGCACAAGCCATCCGAAGATTGGTCTTTGGTTAAGCGATCGACGCCTGTGGACACATCGGTGAACAACGACTTCAGCACCTAATGACTGTGTGTGCCACTCCCAAACGAGTGGAACCTGTTACTTTTTCGCTTACACCATAACCGAACCAGCAGCCACCTCCCAGGCCAGCAGCAAAGCTACCACCAGCATGGCAACGACTGTGGGCGACGCTCCAGTTATGCCCGTGGGGAGAGACCTGATTATGTCCCACAGGCACCGCAAGCATGTGGCCAGCATGCCGTCCCGATCCCAAGATCTCCTGTGGCGGCTGCAATAGGTGGTGACGTAGCCACATACGTGGCGTGCCATGGTCTAGTGCAGCACAAGTCTCCTGTGGATCCAGATTTGCTGCCGACCACATATGCGGACAGCGTTGAAGAGCTTGAAACCGATCAGCACTTTCCGCACGACATTCGACGTCACAGCGGTTCTGATTAGCGCTGCTCGAGTCCAGGCTCTTTTCCTTCAGCACGCGACAAAATTGTAGCAGCGTCCCTGCCATCCACGTACACCTTGCGCTCGTGCCACCAGCCCGTCGCTGTTCAACACACTTGCTTACTACTCGGGCCTGCCCAGCAACGAGGCGGCGAACGCCGCTGCCCGCTCTTCTCTCATCCGGGCCGTTGCACCTCCATGTCCCGAGTCGGCATCTAGCAATACAAACCTGACGCATTTTCGCGCAATTCTTGCCTATTACCGGGCTTAGCGCTGCCTGTACCTGGACCCCGCAAGTGTTCTGGAGCAAGCGGACGAGCGAATACTATACGCCGCCTCCAGACGAACACCTATCCCAGTCCGGCGGTTGCCATGGCGAATCATATCGATGTTTTGGAACGTTAAACCCCACAAATAAGCATCATCAAAACCTCCTGTAAGCACGCGGTAAATAGCATTGGAGAGATTCTGTCCCCCTGCCTTACCCTTCTTGATTGGTATTCCGTTGCTTTCTTTATAAAGCACTATGATAGCAGTTGATCCCCTGTAGATTCTTCCAGGATGTTTATATATACTTTATCGACGCCCTGATTCCGCAATGTCTGCATGGCGGCTGATATTTCTACTGAATCAAACGCCTTCTCATAATCTATGAAGGCTATGTATAGTGGTTGGTTATACTCTGAGCATTTTTGTATTACCTGATTGATAGTATGAATGTAATCAATTGTTGAGTAGCCTGTTCGAAATCCTGCTTGTTCATTTGGTTGATTGAATTCTAATGTTTTCTAACTGTGTAGCGATTCCCTTTGTAACAGCTTGTATACGGAGAGAAAGCTGATCGGCCTGTACTTCTTCAAGTCATTGTCATCTCCTTTCTTATATATTAAGTTGATGTTAGCATTCTTCCAAGACTCTGGTACTCTTCCCGTCAGGAGGCACCTCGTAAACAGGGTGGCTAGTTCTTCTAACACAATCTTTCCTCCATCTTTTCAGCAGATCTGATGATACCTGGCCCTCACCAGCAGCTTCACCTCTTGGTGTGCTCTCCGACGCCTCATGTTCTGTTTGAATAGCCGGTGCCAACAGCGAGTATCATGAGAGCGAGAGTGAATAGAATGAACTGATAATATTGTTACGGAAATGAAGTAAAGGAAGAGGAAGGACACTATCAGCTGAGAGGCGCGCGAGGGGGCGAATCAGCCATTGTGACTCTTCCCTGTGGGTTTTCCTTTGTT
>WOVY01004159.1:0-55437 GCA_013436015.1 Rhipicephalus annulatus
CGATTTCAACTACCCGCTCATTGATTGGTCTACCATGACTACCAAATGTCACGCCTCATCAATTTTTCTCGAAGTAACCCTCGATTACAACTTATCACAAGTTGTTCACCAATGCACCCGTGGTACTAACATACTTGACCTTGTTTTCACTAATGCACCAGAAACCACTGGAGCGATTTCTTACATAGAAGGATTTAGCGACCACAAGCTCCTTAACTTCCAAATCAACCTACCTGTAACTCTCACAGGCTCAGTGAGAAAAACAATCCGGGATTATAACCGTGCGAATTTTCATCAATTCAGGACGGAGCTAGAAGACTTTTATCAGGAACTTTTTTTGCCGTCATTTGCCTCTCGAACCGTGAACGAAAACTGGATTCTTTTTAAAGTAAAATTATTAGAGTTAGTTGACCAGCTTGTGCCGCTGATCTCTGCTTCCAACGATAAAACTAACCCTTGGTTTACTAAACATCTTCGAACATTGCGCAATAAAAAGAAACGTTTCTATGATACCGCAAAACGCATTGGCTCTGTGTCCTACTGGGATAAATACAAGGTCTGCTTACAAGACTATTGTAAAGCCTTAGACACAGCGAAGAAGAAATATTATTCGCAGGACTTGCCGTCACTTCTCAAAAATAACCCCAAAAAGTTCTGGCAAATAATTTCACCCTACAACAAGTCTCCTAATCACATTACAATACACGATAGTGAACTAACGCCGCTTTCTGATGAAGCTTCCGCTATTGCTTTCAATGAATACTTTGCGTCTGTTTTTACACAGGAAGATTGTTCCAATGTGCCATTTATTCCAGATCACCCTTTCGCTTTAATGGCCCCAATCATTGTCACTTGCCGAAGGTATAGCCCAACTCATCACGAATCTTAAGGTTTCTACTTCATCAGGTATTGATAACACAAACTCTAAAATACTGAAGAACACCACAGATATTTCCAGCCGCTTCCTCTGTCTCCTATTTAACCAGTCGCTATCATCAGGCGAACTGCCCAAGGATTGGAAGATTGGTAAGGTGATTCCCGTATTTAAGTCCGGTGACAGGCACTCGCCCCGTAATTATCGACCCATTTCACTTACATGCATCTCTTGCAAACTACTAGAACATATCGTGGCTTCTCATATCTACGATCACCTTGAATCGCGCAACTTCTTCTTCTCCCATCAGCATGGCTTTAGAAAAGGCTACTCATGTGACACCCAGTTATTCGAATTCACGACTGACCTTCACTTTAATATGAACGCTAACGAACAAACTGATTGCCTCTTCCTTGATTTCGCCAAGGCATTCGATACTGTCCCTCATTGTCGTTTAATCTCTAAATTGGCCGCACTCCGTATTGATTCATTAATCCTGTCTTGGCTACGAAGCTTCCTGTCTTCACGTCAGCAGCTTACGGTGATCAACGACATTTCATCTAACCTTTGCGACGTCACATCCGGTGTTCCCCAAGGCAGTGTAATAGGTCCGTTACTTTTTCTAATATACATTAATGATTGCCCGATAACCTTTCATCCACAGTTAGGCTGTTCGCTGACGATTGCGCCTTATACCGCAACATTAAATGTTTTAATGATCATTCCGCTCTCCAAAATGACCTTGACCTAACCTTCCGGTGGTGCGAAACTTGGCAGATGTCCCTTAACGCCTCTAAATGCAAGTTAATCTCGTTCACTCGAAAGCATAACAATTCAGCGTTTCACTATAAGATTAATAATGCCGTTGTGTCAGCTACACCATCTTACAAATATTTAGGCGTTCACCTTACATCGGATCTATCCTGGACTACGCATATAGCAGCTGTCTCATCGAAAGCATCTCAATCTCTCGGATATCTCCGCAGAAACTTGCGCAACGCTCCTTCTAACATACGCGCATTATCATATATTACTTATGTTCGCCCACAGCTAGAGTATGCATCATCCACATGGTCACCATATCAAGATTACTTGGTACGTATGTTGGAAGCCGTCCCAGAATAGGGCAGCGAGATTCATCTCCGGAAACTACGACTATCATTCAAGTATTACCCTAATAAAACAAGACCTTGCATTTCAGTCACTAGAAATACGCCGCAACATTGCTCTTTTATGTCTGTTTCATAGGTACATTTATAGTAACGAAATTCACTGTTTGCCACTTTATTCTCCTGCGCGCACTTCCCAGCGCATTCACAATGCCCGTAGTTTTATGCGCATTCATGGTCACACGCAGGCATTTAACTTATCATCACTACCTCGAGCCATTGCATATTGGAACGGTCTTCCGGATCATGTTGTATCCATTTGTAACCGTGAAATCTTTCGTGACAACCTGAATTCGTTGCACTCTAGCATTGTATAACGCTGTTGCGCCTTGACTTTTTATTTTTGTAATCTTTTATATATGTATATATTTTTTCGCCTGCTTTTCTCCTTTATTGTTATTTCGTTTGTATACTGATGCCCCCCTTACTCAATGCCCTTCAGTGGGCCTGTAAGGTATTTTGAATAAATAAATAAATAAATAAATAAATAGTCAAAATAGCGGAGGTGTTTTACAGAAATCTGTACAGTAGCCGAGACAACCACGACCTTAATACGATAAGAACTAGCAGTAACCCAGATGACACCCCGCCAGAAATGATAGAAGAAGTCAGAAAAGCTTTGAAGACCATGCAAAGAGGCAAAGCTGCTGGTGAGGATCAGGTAACATCAGATCTGCTGAAAGATGGAGGACAGATTGTGTTAGAAAAACTAACCACCCTGTTTACGAGGTGTCTCCTGACGGGAAGGGCACCAGAGTCTTGGAAGAACGCTAACATCATCTCAATACATAAGAAAGGAGATGACAAGGACTTGAAGAATTACAGGCCGATCAGCTTGCTCTCTGTAGTGTACAAGCTATTTACAAAGATAATTGCTAACAGAGTAAAGAAAACATTACAATTCAATCAACCAAAGGAACAAGCAGGATTTCGAACAGGCTACTCAACAATTGACCACATTCATACTATCAATCAGGTAATGGAGAAATGGCTCAGAGTATAACCAACCACTATACATAGCCTTCATAGATTAGGAGAAGGCGTTTGATTCAGTAGAAGTATCAGCCGTCATGCAGACACTGCGGAATCAGTGCGTAGATGAAGTATATATAAACATTCTGGAAGAAATCTACAGGGGATCAACTTCTACCATAGTGCTTCATAAAGAAAGCAACAGAATACCAATCAAGAAGGGTGTAAGGCAGGCGAACACAATCTCCCCAATGCTATTTACCGCGTGCTTACAGGAGGTTTTCGGAAGCCTAGAATGGGAATAGTTAGGGATAAGAGTTAATGGAGAATACCTTAGTAACCTGCGCTTCGCCGATGACATTGCATTGCTGAGTAACTCAGGGGACGAATTGCAACTCATGATTACGAAGTTACACAAGGAGAGCAGAAAGGTGGGTCTTAAAATTAATCTGCAGAAAACGAAAGTAATGTACAGCAACCTCAGAAAGGAACAGCGCTTCGAGATATGTAATAGTGCACTTGATGTTGTAAAAGACTATGTCTACTAAGGGCAGGTAATAACTGCAGAGCGTAACCACGAGATTGAAGTAACTAGAAGAATAAGAATGGGGTGGAGCACATTCGGCAAGCACTCTCAAATTATGACAGGTAGATTGCCATTATCCCTTAAGAGGAAGGTATATAACAGCTGTATCTTGCCGGTACTTAGCTACGGAGCAAAAACTGGAGACTCACAAAGAGGCTTCAGCTTAAATTGAGGACGACGCAGCGAGCAATGTAAAGAAAATTGTAGGTTTAATTTTGAGAGACAAGAAGAGAGCGGAGTGAATTAGGGGACAAACGGGGGTTAAGGATATCATAGTTGAAATAAAGAAGAGGAAATGGACATGGCTGCCGGGCATGTAGCGCGTAGACAGGATAGCCACTGGTCATTAAGAGTAACTAACTGGATTCCTAGAGAAGGAAAGCGGGTTAGGGGGAAACAGAAGGTTAGGTGGGCAGAAGAAATTAATAAGTTTGCGGGTATAAATTGGCAGCAGCAAGCACAGGACCAGGTTAACTGGCGGAGCATGGGAGAGGCATTTGTCCTGCAGTGAACGTAGCCAGGCTGATGATGATGATGATGATGTTTATTCCAACATCTATGTTATTCTCTATGTTATTCTATGTTATTCATCAGCGGACTTTCTGCACCTACAGTTCCTTTAGAGCAGGAAATGGTGTGAAGCAAGACGAGCTAATGTTGCAATAACCAGAATGCATTGTGGAGTTCCAAATCTAAATTTTTACGTTCAAACAGCGGGTTTGGCAGTCCTCCCCTTGTTGCCCATATTGAAACAACTTCGAAACTATCAAACACTTTTTGTTGAGCCGCCGACGTTTTTCTTTACACAAAAAAACATATTGTTACGTGATTTCGGCTGACAGAAACAGGCCATAGTGGGACATAACCAAAAAAGATGCCTCAGACTTAGGGTGAAAAAAGTGGACGTTGTAGGTGAACTGCGTTGTGGCTGCGAACTGAATACTGTTATTTTCCACGTAGCATCTTGGTTGAAGTGCGTGGTACCCTTTTGTCGACAGAGCTACGCAGTGGACGCCTCCTTAAGTCTGTACCATGGCTCCGGGTGAGTGTAAAAATTTCGCCACCTACCTCGGCAATGACAGCGACCCGGTACGTCGCCCTAACACAACCCCGTGATTCCAGTATCTTTACTGGAGAGGACAACGCGATTTTGACAAGGGGCTTAGTTTATACGAGCGCGTCAGCAAGCACAATGGCTGGGACCCAACCGTTTGTGCTTGCGAATGTCATTTTTTATCTTGTCAAGACCTCTCGCATTTAGTTTGAGGCCCAAGAGCACAAAATCACAAGCTGGGAAATGTTTAAACAACAGCTTCGTGACCACTTTGGCAACCCGTTCGGTCAACAGCTTGATGCCCGAAAGCAATTGGCCGTACGTCCACATACGTCCACTAAGCCCTACTTGATTTATATTCAAGACGTCTTGGCGTTGTGTCAAAGGGCTTATCCCAGCATGACTGAAGCCGACAAGAATCGCAACGTTTTAAAAGGAACCACTGACGATGCGTTCAGCCTGCTTGTATTTAAGAAACGTAACGACTATTGACGCAGTGATCAAATAGTGCCGCCGTCTCGAGCAGGCGAAGAGTCGCCGCTTTTGCACAAGTTCCAGTGCCTACCCAACACCGATGCAACGTCGTCTTGCGAATTTACTTCTTGTCAGCCGTCTACAACCGAAGACGTGACGCGCATCGTCCAACGTGAACTTAAGGCCGCTTACCTGGCTGCCAACAAACCAACGTTGCCCGACGCCTCAACGCCAGCTGTCTCCTTGATCTAGGCTGTTGTCCACCAGGAATTCACTAACCTGGGTATCCTGTCCACTGCACCCACCCTGGATAATACTGATCCCACGATAGCTTCTGTGGACATGAGACGTCGCCGCCCGTACTCTATTTGAACCAGAAACACGTCTGATTGGCGAACAGCTGATTATAAGGCAATCTGCTTCCGCTGTGGTCGCACGGGAGACATCGCTCGTTACTGCCGCAGCCACTTGCCATCCGTGCCTTCTGGCTCGTACCCCACTTACAGTAACTCATTCTGTCCACCAAACCATTGTTATCTGACCCCCACCGAGTCTACAGCATTTACTGCCCCTGAAGACTTCGGCCACCATGTCCCGTCGTCGCCGCCGCCTCAAAGCCGCTCTTCTCTTTCAAATAGGCGTCGCCGCTCAACCTCGCAATCGTTTAACCGCCGCACGTCCCCGGTAAACTAGGCTGCGCAGCTTCTGTAGGGGGAGCTACCATGTCAACCTTACTCGAAAATCCTCTGTTTCACTTACGTTTGCACTGGAACACCCTAGAAGTATATGTTAATAGCGCACCTGTTGAAGCTTTGATTGATACAGGCGCTCGCGTCTCTATGATGAGTTCACATTTTCGTCGTCACATGAAGAAGGTCCTGACCAGTGTTTTAACCCTTGACCAGTGTTGTCCAAGTTGCAGATGGCGCAACACTCCCTGTCGTCGGTATGTGCACAGCTCAACTTACCGTAGCCGCTCATCATGTGCTCACTCTTTTTACCGTGCTTGCAACATGTCCCCACGACCTCATACTAGGCCTCGATTTTCTTGCCGCCAATGCTGCCGTGATTGATTGCTTCACTGGTGTGCTCCGCCTTGAACTGCCACAAATCAGTGACGCACCGTACCAACCTACATGCGAATTACAAAGCAGCAACTTGTTGACCTGCCCTCCAAAGCTTTGACGTACGTCGATGTTCTGTGCTCACCAGCTGTGCCCGACGGGGACTATTACGCTACGCCTCTAACCGACGTACTACTCGCACACAATGTTACAGTGCCCTGCACGGGTTCAGCATCATAGGTAACAAAACTTGTCTACCACTTGTAAATTTGGGCTACATCTATCATGTACTGCCCCGAGGCATATCTGTCGCCCACCTGTGTTCGTTACTCGATTCACAAACTGAAATGCTTACCTTAGCTACCCTTGTTTCAACGCAGCGCACACCACTCGCAACACATTTGGGCAGCCGTCAAATTGTAGACATGACCGCCACTGATCTTCTGCCTCCACAAGTTGAAGCCCTACAGTGTCTTCTCGAGGCCTACCAAGATATTTTCGATTTGGCGACTGACCTCTAGGGCAGACGTCCTTTGTCCAGCATCGCATACACACAGGTGATGCCAACCCTGTCCACCGCCGTCCCTACAGAGTGTCTGCTTTTTAGCGGAGGATCATTCAGAAGGAGGTGAACAAGATACTAGCAAATGACATAATTTAACTATCCTCCAGTCCCTGAGCATCCTTTGTGGTATTAGTTAAAAAGAAGGACGGATCATGGCAATTTTGTGTGGACTATCGCCACCTTACCAACATCACCAAGAATGACGCATACCCTCTGCTACGAATTGACGACGCCCTTGATTGCCTCCATGGTGCCGCCTACTTTTCTTCAATTGATCTTCGTTCTGGTTATTGGCAGATTGCCGTGGACCTCAAGGACGGAGAAAAGACGGCTTTTGTAACACCTGATAGCCTTTTTCAATTCCAGTTCACGCCTTTCGTCTTATGTAATGCCCCCGCCACCTTTGAACAAGTGATCGACTCCCTGCTTCATGGATTCAGTGGTCTACGTGTCTTTGTTATCTGGTTGACGTGATTTGCTAACTTTCATTGTGCTGACGTGATTTGCCTCAGTTTGTTCACTTGCTCTCTTGCTCTGGCTTACTTCGACCCTAAGGCACCGACCGAAGTCCGCACCGATGCCAGTGGTTACGGAATATGCGCTGTATTGGCTCAGCGACAACATGGGCAGAATCGCGTGATAGCTTATGCCAGCAGGCTGCTGTCCCCCTCGGAGCGTAATTATTCCATCACAGAGAGCAAATGCCTAGTTCTGGTGTGGGCAGTCGTGAAATTTTGCTCTTACTTATACGGCCGACGATTTACAGTTCTCGCCGACTACCATGCTCTTTGCTGGCTCGCCTGCCTCAAAGATCCCACAGGTCGTCTCGCCTGCTGGCCACTCCGCCTCCAAGAGTATTGTGACACCGTAGTGTATATATCAGGAAAACTGCAAAAAGATGTGGATTGTATGTCACGCTACCCTGTGGCCGACTGCGATCCTACGAGCACTGATTCTGTGGGTTGCGTCCTTTCCATCTCCCAGCTGCTTCATCTCGGGGACGAGCAGCGTCGCGATCCGGATATCAGTCGCCTAATACAACAGCTCGAATCTTCGCCGCAATAAGGTTCTGTTCGCATGTTTACCTTAAAGGACCACACCTTATAGTGGCGTAATTTATCGCCCAATGGTGATGACCTACTTGTGGTAATACCAAAGCACCTGCGCTTCACAATTCAACGCGAGCTCAATGTCGCGCCAACCGCGGATCACCTTGGTATCTCTCGCACATATGACCGTGTGCGCCGCCTCTTCTACTGGCCTGACCTTTCACGCTCTGTACTTCATTATGTCAACGCTTGAGAAATTGGCCAGTGCCGCAAAAGGCCATGGGGGCTTCCTTGCGGGTATATTCAGCCCATCGACATCCCATCGGAACCATTCTTCCGTGTTGGTTTGTACCTTCTCGGTTCCTTCCCAAAGTCCTCCTTCAGAAACAAATGGGTCGCGTTTGCTACAGATTATGCAACCCGCTATGCAGTTACGCGAGCCATGCCAACAAGCTACGCTACAGACGTCGCTGATTTTCTACTAAGTGATCTCATTTTAGTGCAAGGAGACCGAGGCCATACGTTCCTCTCGAAAGTGGTTGACGATATCCTGCGTTCCTTCTCTACCCAACTTAAGCTCACGACATCGTACCACCCCCAGACAAACGGGCTTACAGAATGTTTCAACCGTACCCTGACAGACATGCTATCGAAATACGTCTCGACCGACCATTGTGTTTCGGACCTTGCACTACCCTACGTGACGTTCGCATAGAATTCCTCCCGGCATGACACTGCTGCGTACTCGCCATTTTACCTTCTGTTTGGACGCGAACCAACATTGCCATTGGATACTTTCCTGCCAGCCGCTGCGCAATCTACTTCTGAATATGCACGCGACGCTATTACCCGAGCTGACCATGCTCGTCAGCTTGCCCGCAGCAGATTACTGGCGTCTCAAGACTCGCACAAACATCGTTACGACGAGCGGCATCGTGACAAACACTTTCCGACAGGTTCTCTCGTTCTTCTTTGGTCCCCTACGTGACATGCAGGTCTTTCAGAAAAGCTTCTCTCTCGTTTCACGGGCCCATACCGCGTGCCTAGACGAGTGACCGACCCTGCATATGATGCTGATGACCTCTGATGGATGGCGCTCACCCACAGAGGGGGGATTGACCAAGAACTTGGCGGCAGGATACATAAATAAAACTAAAATGAAAATGAAGCTAATCTGAAAAAGTAGTTTAAAAATAATACTACCAAAAGCAAAAATGTTTGCTGAGCAAGTGGTTAAACCATCTCTTGTTTTTTATAGACATAGCAACGAATTATAAAACTAAAGATCTGAAAAGGTTAGGGTTCACTAGCACGGTAATCTTTTAGTTGCGTTGATGTAATCAAACACAGTTGAGCATATATCCCTGTGGCAGTAACCAAATAAAGTTCCACCAAGTGATAAAATTACTAGTAGATTTACTTGTATTCCTAGCTTTTGTACTAGGGCTACTAAAGATCTTTTTTTCTGATAAGAATAACGAAGACAGAATAAAAAGAAATGTTCAATTGTTTCAAATTCGTTGCACCAAACGCATGGTAGTGACGCCTTGAGTCGAGCTTTGTTAAGGTATTAATTTAATTGTGGAACTGCACAGCGTAATTTGGTATAAGTGACATCTAACTGGCGAGATACACACCACTGTTAATTCCAGTAATTGCCCAAATGCTTGAAATTTTTGAATTTATCCAAATTACCTTTTCCCCATTGTAGGCAAGCATTTCAGAACCTTAGCGCTCTCACGTAAGCCGTCTCTAGCAAAACTGGGATGGTGGGCCCACCCAGGGATACTGCTGCTGAAGAGTCCGCCATTTCGTTAAAATATAATGCGTAGTTGCCCGGTACCCATAGCAAATGCAGTTTTTTTTACATTTTTAGGTACTAAATGCTGAAACGTATTCATCAGCTCTGCAATTAATGCCGCAAAAAGTGCATTACAAACTGATAACGAATCTGTAATGATAACTGCTAATGAATCACTTGAGGGCAATTCGCGTAGTGCAAGAACAATGGCCAACATTTCTGCAATGAATACTAGGGTATAATCTGGGAGTCGAATCTGAAAGGACCAGTCCAAAAAAGGAGAGAAGATGCCAACCCCAGCCTTTTCTTTTGACACAGATGCATCAGTCGCATTGATAATGCTTATCTCTAGGTGAGCTAGATTATCTTCTAACTGGTCATTTAAATACCTATGTGCCAATTGTTCGCGTTATGAGGGAATATATCATCAAATTGTATGCTAAGCATTGACTTTAGGTTGTGTGTTAGACCAATATGTTTAATTTTTACATTCAGTTGCTGTAGTAGCGCTTGTGCAAATACTATTGGCGGGGTGTGTAGTTGCGACTAATGGGTTTCGAAAAATAAACCGATTCTTGAATGAAAGCGTAAAATTAGAATCTTTAGTGTGAACTGTATATCTTTGAGAATGCTCGCACAGTCAGAATTTTAAACCTATTTAGCATAGAAGGTAGGCGAGCTTCCATATACAACACGTTATTTGCAACAAATTTTAGTAGACCCGGACACCACCGCAACGCTTCTCTCTCCAGCCGTATGAGGGATCTCATTTTATTAGCTGCGCTGCCTGAAAATAATACACATCTGAATTCCATCATGGGCCGCATTTAAAGTTTATATATCATTATTAGCACATCTCTTCTTAAACCCACTTTACGATTTGCGAGCTTCCGTAGCCACCCCATGGCCTGTGTTGCCTTGGAGTACATATCATCAATGTGACTTCTCCAATTTAATGTGTCAATATATATGAAATTGTCCCTGATAATATATCAACCTTTTCTTCTCTCCTATCCTGGGACATCGTCCACGTGTGAAGCCTCAAGCGTTACCACACTTCACCTGCTGTGGCCCCGTAAGCTCGCCGGGTCGGCGCTTTTGCCACCGGGGGTTGTGTTACGTGATTTCGGCTGACAGAAACAGGGCATAGTGAGACATACCCGAAAAATTGCCTCAGATTGAGGGTGAAGAAGTGGACGTTGTCGGTGTGCTGCGTTGTGGCTGCAGAGACTACAGTTATTTTCCACGTAACAATAACAAAATTACTTTTTGGCAATGTGGTCTACCGGTTACGTCGGCCGTTTTGCTATCATTTGGGGCCTTTGCGCTGGGGCACTCAGACAGGAATATTTTCAAAGCTGTTGAAAAGTTTTTATGTGCCTCAAATAGATTTGGTAGGTGTATCAACTACAAAGAATTCTTTTTCAGCCTTCCTAGTAAAAAGATCTTCAGTGTCTGGCATACTAAAAGAATTGAGCGACCTAAAATTACAAATATTCATAACTATCGTTAGGTTAAAATTATCTCAAAATTATTTTAGCTCTAACTAAATATAATCATAAATTCAGTATATATGATCCGCGCGACTGATGGCCGATCTCCCAGAGGGGGTAGGTGTCAATGATTCTAGGAGCATCATCATCATCGAATGCCGCGCCATTCATGACCGATCCCCCCCGATGGGTCGAGCCAATCCCCTTGAGTCCAGCCAACTAACCAACCAGCGTATTTGTTCATCGTTCTTTGTATGCTCATCGATCCCACGTCATGATACTGGTAGAGGTGCTGGGAAGTACATATGCCTGGCACCCCCTCGCGGAGCGGACAATCGAGCCCGGAATTGCTACCGCGCGTCGACACACTGTTCTACCATCTCAGTCGCCTGGCGCGGCAGTAGGCTTGGCGCTCTAGCTCAATCACCTGCGAGAAAGTGTCAACAATTCCTAGTGTTCTTCAGCCCCCGTAAGCACTGCAGCTTCATCACACATGACACTTCAGAATTTTATGATTCCTGATTGTTTCCAAGGTGAGACTTTTGAAAACATCCAAGTATGGCTGGACCAGCTCGAACGCTGAGCGAAGTAAACCAGTGGGACAAGCTTGCGAATGTGTACTTTTACCTGAAAGAGAGTGCCCAGACTTGGTACATAAAGAGGGAGGAAGGCTCGGCTACGTGGGACTAGTTTCGCAGCCAGCTGCTTGAACCTTTACTAGTCCCGACGAGAAGGAAAATGCGCAACACCTCTTAGAAGCTCGAATTCAAAAAAAACAAGAGCGATGATGTTCGCCGAGGACATTACCCGTCTTTTTTTTTAGGGCAGACGCCGAGATGCCGGAATAGAGGAAGCTATGGTATATCATGCAAGGCGTGAAGGAGCAACTGTTTGCTGGGCTTGTGAGAAATCCAACAACCCTAGTGGCTGAGTTCACAAAAGAAGCCACAACGATCGAACGGGCCCTACAGCAATGGTACCGCGAGCATAACCCAGTCATCTTTGTAGCGAATAGTTCCGTTACGGCTGCGGCAAGCCTCTGCGAAAACGAGAAGCCTCTGCAGGCAGCCACTTGGGAGATTCTGAGAGAGGAACCTCGGCAGGTCGGCTAAATTTCAGCAACCGAACTGACGCAGGCACTGCATTTGTCGCCGATGTCGTCCAAGATCAGGTCCGTCAGGCTCTATTTTCATCCAGCTGTGGTTATGTGCCAAGGCATCTTACTGACGCTGATAAAGTCCGACGCTCAGTCTTCGCACCTTCACCCTCGCAGAATCCAATGACAGGACCAACACCAATCCTTTAAACACAACCGCTCTCAGCACCGGCTACTTTCCCAATCTCTTTGATTCGACCTAACCGACGTTATCAGCACTGATGTCGTCATTGACATTGGCGGCCACCAACTGACGGCTCTTATGAACACGAGCTCTCACTTCACTATAATAAGTCTACTGCTAGCCGACAGATTAAGAAAGGTCAAGGTGTCATGGCATGGACCAATTAAAAAAAAACTGCAGGAGGTCAGTTATTGACACTGGTTGGAAAGTGCACGGCCCGAATTGTTATTGCAGGTTCTACCAGTGTACCTACCCTCATCATTCTTCACGAGTGCTTTAAACAACCTATATTGGGAATGCATTTCTTGCGCGAATACGGGGCTGTGATGAACACCCGCGACAGGAGTGTAACGTTCGCTATAAACTTAGACACAGCTACACCAGTCACCTCGCTTCCGTATCGGCAGTGACGACCTCATACTGCCGCCACAAAGTTGCTTCCTCGTATCCGTGCACTAAGACAACTCGTGAAATGGTACTGGCGTGGCTGAACACATCATAGAGCTCGCATTCACTTGAGGCATTTTAGTTTCCAGGGCTGTCATCACTGTTAGTGAAGAATGCACTTAAAATGTTAGTGAAAATTTCAGCAGAGAACGCCGACACATCGTTAAAGGCGTGGCTATAAGGAAGACAGCCTCAAATTTGCGCAGCGTAATTGCGCGCCTTAGCGGAAAGAGGGCAAAGCTCCGGTCGCTCGGACGGGTCGCGCTTGCTGGGTTTTTCCTAGAACCCCTTGATCTCGGGTAAGTAAAGACACTCTCCTCCACTCGTGCGTTTCCTCCTCGACTCTCGTCGCCCACTTGTCGTACGCGCGGCGCGCGGCGCCAGTTTTCGCCTATGCTCCCGCTGGCGTGCCGCTGAATTCAAGGAGGGTGGTTTATATGCAACAGCTTGCGCGCCGCAGTAATGTTGAATTTTCGCTCAATGGGGTTAATAAATAAATTATAACTGTGGCAAGCGTTTATTATAGGGTTAGCTTCTTCCAAAAGACGTTTAATTTGGGCATGCTCAGCAGCAGTGACACCGAATGGCCTGTTCGCACTATCCCTAACGTGACCATCTGCCAACTTGCAGGAATCGATGCGCAACGGCTTCGGTGGAGCAAGATACGAAATACCACACGACGGCCAAGGGACCACGTGCTGACTTAAGTCATCAAGAACCATCTGCAAAGCAGTGAACATCGGAGGCAACACACACACGCTCAGCAGCAGTGGCATCGAATGGCATGTTCGCAGTATCGCTAACGTGACCGTCTTCCAACTTGCAGGTTGGAGCTCGATCCTATTTTTTACATTGTGTAATCATTAGTGAGAAACTTGGTTGCCACTGCTGCTCAGTGAAATGGCGACAACCTGTGTTGCCTATCACAAGCCTATGTCAACTGATGGTGTGTACTCATGATGTTTAGAGTGAACCTATGAGTATCATCTTGGTTCATGCTCAGGCGTTACAGAGAGCGCATACATAAAGAAATCGTCTGAGGCCACAACTTCTTGTAAATGTGCGACTTGTATATCCTGAAATGTTCGAGGTGGCCAGAATCGCACAAAAGAAAGGATGGATCATGAGGTAGACCTTGCAAATGAAATTGCGGAAATGTATCAAAATCTCTACACACTGCTCACTATCAAAGAGAAAGTTGACGCACTTGAAGACGTCTTTGCCACTGTTAAAGCCATCGAAAAGTCTGTACAAGCAATGTCTGAGAAGTACAATGAAGTAATGGTCTAAATGAAAAGACAAGGTACAGACATAGACTGCTCAAAGACGCCAGTGAAAAAGCTTGAGGAACGCACAGATGAACGGGTAATTGAAAAACTTCAGCAAGATGTGAATAATCCGTACCAATACAGCAGACGACTAAATCTCGAAATTCACGGGCTTTCGCAACAAGTAATGAAAATGTTCTTGAAAAATTGAACATACTGGCAAATGACTAAGCTGCCAAGGCTGACAAAATTTTATATAAAAGCCACCCACAGGCTCACGAAGAAAACAGATCAAGACGAGGTTGACAAGCCCGCCCTTATCTTTGATAATCCCGCCCCTATCTTGGTACACTTCTCATCTCGACTGACGCGAGATAATTGGCTGGAACAGCTACAAAAAACTATGGAAATTAAAAATCCAAGATCTTCTTCAATGAAAACTTAACTGCGCAGATAAAATGCCTGTTCTGGCAGATGAGGTGTGAAGCCCACGAATTGCAGTATCAGTTTTTCGAGGTGAAAAGTGGTAAAATGTTTATGCAACAAAGTCCACGTCATCACATTGTGAGAATAGGAACAACTGAAGATCCGGAAAGTTTCCAATAACTCATAAAAGTAGCCTTTTTTTACCAACCTAACCTATGGCTTTATTTGAATATTCACATAGCTATTATCATGCTTGTTCTTTTCGGCAATTGAAAGATACACGCACGTAAAACATCTGTCCTTGGTAAATCTGAACGCACAAAATGTAAGGCAGAAAGAAGAATCTGTAAGCCTTTTTTCAAAACACTCGAACATAATTTCGATATTTTCACATTCACGGAAACCTGGTTTTTTGACGATAGCCCCATGTACATTTCACTGAATACAAGTTTGTTCAGATATCGCGACAAAACAGAAGAGGGGGTGGTCTGGCTATTTATATTAAAAACTTTCTACAATAAAAAAATACCTTATAATACTCCAATATTGATCGTGACTATGAAAGTTTAATGATGAAATGCATGGACACAAATATTGTCCGTATGTACAGACCCCCTTCTGGTCAGATTAGTGCGTTTCTAGCTTGTCTTGAAAGAATTCAATGATATTGTTGTCAAACTGGACTTTCTGCATTTTTCTGCGATGACTTTATTAATGACTTATTAAAAACAAAAGCAAATAGGCAAAACCTCCTTAATATTTTTTGCTCTTATTGGTATCAAAACGTAAATAACATGCCAACAAAAATGACAGGTATATCTGAGACGCTACTCGACTTATGTTTCACAAACCATCAGCCACGTCAATGCGATGCAGGTGTACTGATAGCAGATTTAAGTGACCACTTGCTTTTGTTTATTTTCTTTTCGCCCTAATTATCCAGACATAACCAAACTCTTCAGAATACACCCAAAAATGCAAAATATCTGCTAAAAACATTGTTACTTTTCAACATTTCGTAGAAGGTACTAATTGGAACCCCGTAGTGGAAATTGAAGATGCCGTTGCCTCTTACTGCCTCTTTCTAAATATCAACAAAGGTCTTTCTAACAAAGCATTTCCTATAGCAGAAATTAGGAAAACCCTTCAGTGAAGGAAACCGTGGATAGATTCAGATCTTTTAAAAGAATAAACGAGCACGATAAGCTGTTTGGTGTATTTATCAGAACAAACAATCTAGACACATTAGCTACGTATAAAAATTAGAAACAAACTCGGCTTTGATAATAAACAAGCGCATGCAGCGTTCTACGAAAATATGTTTACTGGCATATCGAATGATCAGAAAAAAGTCTGGAAAAAGTGAAGGACCTTATGGGCAAGGACGATAAATCAGTTATATCAGAGCTCCTGATAGACGGTGAACCATGCTCAGATGCGCCACTTGCCAATAAGTTCAATGGATACTTCCATAGTGTTGGTGGTTCTGGGACTGCTGTTGAGGACATTAGCAATCATACTTCTTAGGTAGCTGCCTAAATTTCATCATTTGTTTTCTGGTTCCCACATCCGATTCGTCAACTATACAAACTGTTGGAAAAATTTTAAAGGTAACTGTGCTTGTGGCGTGGATCACCTAAAACCTCAGCCTAATAAAGCAGTTGCCCATATCATAAGTAAGCCGCTGCCGCATACCGCTAATGCAATTATTAGTTCAGGTATTGCCCCGCCGCGGTGGTCTAGTGGCTAAGGCACTCGGCTGCTGACCCGCAGGGCGCGGGTTCGAATCCCGGCTGCGGCGGCTGCATTTCCGATGGAGGCGGAAATGTTGTAGGCCCGTGTGCTCAGATTCGGGTGCACGTTAAAGAACCCCAGGTGGTCTAAATTTCCGGAGCCCTCCACTACGGCGTCTCTCATAATCATAGAGTGGTTTTGGGACGTTAAACCCCACATATCAATCAATCAATTAGTTCAGGTATTTTTTCTGATGAACTAAAAATTGCGAAGGTATCTGTCATCTTTAAAAACGGTAATAAAAACGACGTTATTATCTATAGGTCCATTTCATTGTTTCCCATAATCTCTCAAAAACTTTTCAGCAGGTTATAAACCTACGGCTTTCTAATTACTTATTACAAGAAATGTGAACGTACAATAACAGTGTGGTTTCCACAAAAATGTGCTCAAACGGCGCTGTGGGTTAACAAAGAAAAAATACGTAATAGTTTTGAACATAAGTTATTTACTTAGAAATTTTTCTTGACTTAAAAGCGTTCGATTCGGTTAAGGGCGATATTGTATAACTGAAACTTCCTCAACACGGAATTATACGAAAGGTTATAGATCTTATCAAACGCTAACTATGTAACCATCAGAAGTTCACTAGTCTCGGTGACACTATATCTAACATACGTTATATCACTTGTGGCGTCCTACAAGGATCAATCTTAGGGCATTCGCTTTTCTTAATTCACATCAATGATCTACCTAATATACCACTAACACCCGGTGTAGTTCTATACGCTGATGATACCAATATATTCTTCGCTGGCAACTCCCTCAATCACCTTGAACAACAAGCAAGCATGTGGCTTATAACATCTGTCCGAATGGCTTGACAGTAATAGATTAGAACTAGACACCAAAAATAAATATGTTTTTTTGTGACCATGCAACAAACTATCGCAAGCGAGCATACAATATCTCTGTAGGACAAAATATTGAAAGTATCACAGCGCATAAGTTGCTTGGTATTTTTTTCAGGAATACTTATATTGGTCTTTACAATGCAACTGTGTCTTTACCAAGATGTGCAAACCCACGGGTATCATCTGCAAATTGCGACAACTTCTCCCTCTGTGGTTAAAAAACAACTATAATTCTCAATTGTTCAGTCAAATATTCATTACTGTCTTCTGGTAAGGGAAATGCGACTAAGGCAAACACTGATGAAATTCACATCTTACAAAAAAGCTGTACGACTACTAGTATCAGGGGTATCATTCAGGCATCATACCACGCCGCTCTTCAGGGAACATAAAATACTAACAATAATCAACGTCATGAAACAAAAATTGGCTTTGATTTTTTAGAAACAGGTACGATTTGATTGTTCAGGGTTATATCAAAGGCATTTCCCGAGAAATTGGTCACAATCTACGGCATAGGGCATGCACATATGAAAAACCGCGTATCAATTCCAGCACAAAAAGCTATTGTACAAATTTCGCATTTTTTTGAACGAACACCCAACTCAAGCTATTCTTATTGACGATACTGGCTCATATGGCATTTTTAAAAGGAAGATACAGGCTGACTTACTGATTAAAAAAACGTAATCACCATCATCACTATTTTTGTTTGCTTTTATTTTTGTACTTCTGTATTAAAATTTTATGTGCTGTGTTTTATGTATGCTATTGTAAATCACATTAGCGTTTGTGTATATTCTATTAACTCTTTGTCATTATGTGTTCGCGTAGATGCTTTGTGAATGTCATGACCTAAGCGAATTTCTCTCATATATTCTATTTGTCTTTGCACAGATGTGATTTGTATTTAGCGACACGTCTATGTAAAATTTTACACTGAGCCTAGTTATTTTCGTGGGTTTTGGGTTCACAAGGGGCCAGTGCTTTGTCAGGCTTTAAGGCCTTTTCACCGGTCCCATAGGCACAAAGGCAATTTGTACATCTCCTTCTTTTATCGTACCACTTTTCCCTTTGCCTAAAATAAACTTCAACTTCAAATCAATACTTTTATGGGGAGGTCTATGATGTGGATGTTTTCTCCCGCATGATAACATGCTGTACGCTTGCATCTGATACAGTTCCGCTTTTGGCATGTCCGTCTGTGTTCGCATTATTTTTCGTGCTTGTGCGCCAATATACGACACAGCTACTTACAGCATCAGATATCTAACTTCGTAGATAGGAAATTGTTTAGCCTTGTGTTCTTCTTCTCGGCGTGAAAGTAGCTTTGCGCAGTGGTCTCCAAAGTGTAGAAGGCGTTTGAGCAATGTCAATACCATAAGGTGTCACCAACAGTGACCCAGCCACCACAATAACAGAAATATAAGAAAATGAATAATTAAAACAATAGTTTGACGCTTTTATGAAAGAAACTAGTGATCGGGTTACTTGTGAGAGGAGAAACTCTGCACCGGGAATGTCTCCTTCATATGCGTGTCGATAGTGGCCAAAAATCCTATCTCGACTGCTGATCGCGGTCAGAAGTATGCATGTGACACTGGTATCAAAGATAATAGTTTCTTATTCGGGAATGGAAGATATGCTAATGCAGGCATGACCTTATAGATTGAGGCCACGATCTTCCAGAAAATAACTGAATCGCTATCACCGTGCTATAGCTTTTTTTTCGTTGCGCTTCTGTATTTCTTTATTTTTTTCATGGACCACGTCTCTTTCACAATTTTACTGTGTTTACTCCCTGTCCAGAAAAAACAATTAACAAAATAAATACTCATATATTAAGGAGCGCCAATTAGAGTTGTCTTTATTCACCCATTCATTTGCTTTGTCCAACAAACGTTCCCGTAAACGAATCCTAAGAGTTACAAAAAAGCATGATCGAAAAGCTGTGTCATCTCACGGAATGGTTCACAGCGAAACAAGACAACAATGGTGCATTTTCGATGATAGCCTAGGTGCGTGCGAGGGGAAGGAGTATGAGCTGAATATTTTTATTTATGGTATTTATTTATTTCGACATACTGCAGACCAGTCTTTTGGTGCAGACAGGAGGGGCATAAGAAATATCAATTGATTCACAACAGCAAAAAAAAGAAACATAAATCAAAATGCTAACAGAGGTCACATGTCTGTGAAACAGCAACAAAAATCACAACACATTTGATTACTCTAATTACCACTGACACACTCTAATTACTCTGACACCCTTCTGTTATATTATGCAGGTTAGTTCACCGGTTTCCCTCTATGCTAAAAAAACAAACAACGTTTGTTTGCTGATGCTTCCATGCCCACAAGTTTTGCTTATGACCATTTGCGAGTGCGTTTATTTCGTTAGGCTTCTGGCTATGTCCGGTGATGTTGAGGAAAACCCGGGCCCGCCAAAAGAAGATACGGGGAAGCAATACAACGAGTTAATCTCGTTGATTAAGGGGCTGCACTCTAAGATAGACGCAAAACACGAAGAACTTATGGAATCCATTAATGAAGTTAGAGAGGCGCAAGTGTCTCTTGAACAAAAAGTGGCAGAATTAGACAACCGATTATGCGCAGTTGAGGAATGTGTCCGGGTCTCAGACAGCGAGCCGAATCGTCAACGGGTACCAGAGGTACTTTCGGTTAACAAGCGCCTTGACGAATTTGAAGATCGCTTTCGCCGAGAAAACTTGATTTTTTATGGAATAGAAGATTGTGATTCGGAAACGTGGGCGCAATCAGAAAAAAAAAGTTTGCCAAATCCTCAATGAAGCTCTGAAGCTAAACTTGGGAAGTAGCGACAACCCCATATCCCGCGCGCACAGGCTAGGCAGATTCGTAGTTGGCAAATCTCGACCAGTGATCGTAAAATTTGCTTCTTTTAAGCTCCGAGAAAGCATACTGCAGTCTAGAAGTAGTTTTCGCGAGTCTCATGTGTCAATCAGTAAGGATTTCTGCCGCGCAACAAGAAGCGTGCGCAAGAAGCTTTTTGAATTCGGCAGGGCGAGTGGCGAGAAGTATACCGTCAAGTACAATAAGCTTTACATCAACAAAAAGTGCTTTGTGTACTCTCCGGTGACAGACAGCGTTTGTGAGCAGCATACACATGCGCAGAACTCATCAGAAGCTTCGTCCTCCGCTACGCGTGCCGACGAAAATACGCTCTTATCCTAACAAAGTTCACCCCTCGGCCACTTATCGTAACTACTCAGTTTTATATTCTAACGTACGAAGTGTTCTTAACAAACGGGATGCATTATCTTCAATTTTTGATGACTGCGCCACCGATGTTGTAGTGTTAACGGAAACCTGGCTTACCGCTAACATTGCAAGTGTAGAGCTGTTCGATTGTGAAAATAATTATACCATTTACAGATGTGATAGAGAAGAATCGCCAGGAGGTGGTGTACTTATAGCCGTAGCTGATTATATAGTTTCTAGCCAAGTAGTAATAGCATCACCTTTAGAACTTGTCTGTGTTTCCCTCCATGTCAACTATCAAAATGTCATAATTTGTGGCTGTTACCGCCCTCCGAGTGCGACGCCGGTGTTTTGCGAGCAACTGCATGATGTTTTGAATGATATTGTCAAAAGGCACCCGCATACACCTGTTTTTCTTCTAGGCGATTTCAACTACCCGAAAATAAACTGGTCACTTCCGTCTTGTTCATTAAGCTCACTTTCAGCTGACAGTTTACATTTCGTGGAACTGTGCGAAGACTTTAACCTTACCCAACTCATAACGCAACCAACAAGAATGGGCCCCACTTCATAAAATGTTCTTGATCTGAATCTCACCACTGTACCAGACCTTGTCCATTTTATTTCATATATCCCAGGCATAAGTGACCATTGTTTCGTGCACTTCAATCTAACAGGTTGTTTAAGGCGTCGGTCAAACAATCGGAAAACAATAAGAGACTACTCACGCGGTGAATATGACTCAATCAACAGTGAACTCGAATCGAATTTTGAGAGCTTTGCTAATGCCTTCTTTGATCGCAGTGTTCAACAAAACTGGAACTTGTTCAAAATGAAATTTGAATCTTTAATCACGCGATACATTCCCACATACGTTATCAAGGGTCGCCAACGCCCCCCTTGGTTCTCAACTGACATAAAAAATTGCGGAATAAAAAGAAACGGTTGTTCCGTCAGGCAAGGCAGACTAATTCGTTCGCCCGTTGGCACGTGTACAAATCTGTCCTTTCCGAGTACAGAGCAGCTATCAAGGAAGCCAAGCGCGTTTTTCCTAATAATACCCTTCCCTCAATTCTTGTAACCAACCCTTCTAAGTTATGGAAAACTGTTAAACCTAGGGAAAAGAAAAACATTTCGCTTATAAACTCAGACGGGCAGCCTGTTCGCTGTGAAGAGTGTTGCATTGCATTAAATGATTTTTTTGTTACTTCCTTTTCAAGTTGTTCTGCTTCTGCGTTGCTACAAATGCCTAGTCGTCATTTTTTACCCATGTATCCTGTTACCGTTGATGCCGTTGGAGTGCAAAAATTAATTCACAAGCTTAAGTTATCCTCTTCTTGTGGCGTAGATGAAATCAACTCAAAGTTTCTGAAAAACACTGCATTGTATTCATCAATTTACTTGTCCCTAATCTTTTCGCAATCTATTCAGACCTCCACTTTGGCGCTTGACTGTAAAGTGGGGAAGGTGGTCCCTCTGCACAAGTCTGGTAACACACAGTCTCCTCTCAATTACAGACCAATATCCCTAACCAGTGTTCCTTGTAAAATGTTAGAACATATAATTTACTCCAACTTTGTCTCATTCCTAGAGTCGAACTCTTTTTTTACTCCCTACCAGCATGGATTCCGAAAAAGTTACTCATGTGAAACCCAACTTCTTTATTTTACTAATGACATAGCATCGGTTTTAGATCGCGGCTCACATGTGCATTGCATTTTTCTTGACTTTCAAAAAGCTTTCGATAAAGTACCTCACCAATTACTCCTCCTGAAAATTAGTGCCTTAAACATTGACCCGAACATTCTTAAATGGATTGTATGCTTTCTGACTAATCACACTCAGTTTGTAAGAACTAATGACTATAACTCACCTCTTTCTAAAGTAACATCCGGCGTACCCCAAGGTTCCGTATTAGGCCCTTTACTTTTTCTTACATATATTAATGATCTCCCCGACAGCATTAACTCATTATAAGGCCATTTGCAGACGATTGTGTAATTTACCGCGAAATAAACAATGAACCAGATAACCGATTTCTACAGTCAGACCTTGACACTGTCTTAACCTAGTGCAATAAATGGCTTATGACTCTCAACTCTAACAAATCTAGATGCATGTCAATAACCCGGCGATCTATTTCTCCCCCCTGTACCTACAGAATTAACGCAGTTCTCCTCCAGCATTTCTCTTCATATAGGTACCTCGGCGTTTACATTACCAACAATCTATCTTGGCACACGCATGTTACCTACATCTGTAATAACGCTAGCCGAACGCTAGGATACTTAGGCCGCAACTTTTCTCGCGCTCCGCTGTCCCTCAAAATTCTACTATACCGATCACTAATTCGCCCAAAGCTTGAGTACGCGTCCGCTATATGGGATCTCGTGCAGCAAAATTTAATCAACGCGTTAGAATCTGTTCAGAACCGCTCAGCTTGGTTCATTTGTTCTAATTATTCCCGTACTGCTAGCATATCAGAAATGAAATCTAACCTTGACCTGCCCGATTTAACTGTCCGGAGGAAACTGGTGCGACTGCATTTTTTTTCATAAGATATTTTTTCACAATCCATCAATGAAGCGAGACATCAATTCACAACCGTCATACCACTCATCGCGCATTGATCACCAGCATAAGGTTGCCATTCCGTTTTGCCGCACCAAATTCTTTTCAGCAGCCTTCTTACCGAAAACAGCCGCCGATTGGAACCACCTTCTCTCTTCCGTTGTAACAATAACAGACCCTTTGTTATGCAAGACTGCAATTTCTCAGCCATGCTTGTAACTATACGCAGTTTCCATTATCTATCTTTGTCTTGTACGTGCTTGAATTCTTACTTATACATTTTTAGTTGACTTATGTTGCCTTCGTGATTTGCGCATCTGACACTTGTTTCTTTTTTTGTCTTTTTTTCTTGTGTGTTATAAAATGTTGTACCCACCCCCTCTGTAATGCCCTACGGGCTCTGAGGGTATTTTAATAAATAAATAAATAAACCATGTAACGTTCCAGGAACATAGCGAAATTATCAGCCAAAAAAATTGCATGAGGGAGGAAATAGCATTTACCGACTGCTCTGGAAAAATAACTGCATTTGTAAGCATTAGTACAAATATGGGTGCGAGAATGGATCATGTTTACGACGGGTATTCCTAGCAGTGGTTGGCTGAGCGCAACAGGGTACAATAAAGGCAATTTTCCCTGACATGGTTTTGTGTAAAAACGTTAAACGATTCTAATTTCTTCTTGTTTCTAACAAAGGAACTCCAATTCTTCGTGTTTCTAACAAAGGAACTCAGCATATTGATGACAACTCCAATTCGAAGCAACGCACAAATAGCCGAGAAGAAAAATCGCAGAATATTCACGATGATAATGATGACGAGTCAGTCGAAGCGTGAGGATGAATCGATGCACAGACGGAAGAATCGATGCATACACGGACACACGAGTGCATGGACGCACTGAAGGGCGCTTCGTCCCACTCGTCAGCTGGAGCGAGCGGACGCGCGTCGCATGCGCTCCGCCGAACATGTGCTCTCGTTGACCGGATTACTCCAATATCGTCGCGGGCACTGTGTCGGATCATAGAGTTTTAACTGTCCGCGGAACCACACACCCTTCCCGAGGCTGTAGAGCATCTCCATTTTCTCTATCGCCTTCAAAAGAACCCATGTTAGCGCTGGGCCGCTGGGCCTAAGCGTCGACCCAGCTCGCCTGTGCGAGTACGGGTGACTTGGCCTAACGGCGCGACCCCTTCCACAACAATATGGACGCTAGCACTACGTCAACTGCTGACGCGTCTGCTACTGTATGCGTTAAACCCACATTCAGACCCAAGACACCCATGTTAACGCGCACTCTCTCGACCTCGAGGAGCTCACTACGGCAAGCGAAGATGAAGTTGCCGTGCACCATCCCACATCGTCTGAATCGCTGGGACTGGCGAGCGACACCGACGCCAACTGGAAACTGGCAATTTCCTGTCGCCAGCGTCAACGCCAGAAAAAGTCGACAAAGCTCGAGCGGAATTGATGCAGCCGGCCGGTCCTGCAAGCACTCCGCCCGGCCATGTCAAAGCTGAGGCTGCTGTGGCTGCGAACGCTCCTGCTGCGCAGGCAGACGCAGCTGGCGTCGCACCAGCGCAAACACCACCACCCGTAACGAAGCCGTGCCAGCTACGACGGAAGGCGCCGCCGCTTAAACGCACGGACATAAAGATCATCATGCGCCCTAAAAAGGGCCTGGCCATTGGGAACTTCACTACGCATCAAATCTACCGAGCCGTAGCAGTGGTGGGCAATTCTCGACAACATTGTACAGGTGAGCATTTCATTACACGTACTCGCCCCGGGTAGAACATCATTATTGCCAGCACGCCACATGTTGAGACGGGCGAAATTATCCGTCAGATCACCACCCTCACGCTTGAGAGGAAGACCTACGAATTCAATACCTCTGTGGTGGCCCCTGAGGGCACCTTGCTAGGAGTTCATCATAGGATAGACTCCAGCACAACTCCTGAAGAACTCACCGCCAACCTCCGCCTGTGCACGCAGGGAGTGACAGTGCACAGTGGACGAATGCTTGGTGCTACCAAATCTTCCATGATCATTTTTGAGGGCCCCCTTCTGCCCCATTATGTACTGTATTACGGTGGGGAGGTAGCCTGCCACCCGTATAAGCCAACGCGACAAGCCTGCCAAGTCTGCTTACAACCGGGCCATCGCTCAAACGTATGCCCCACGCCAAACGCTCCCGTGTGTCGGCAGTGCGGTATCCTCGACCCCGTTGACGGTCATTCCTGTGCTCCCAAATGTCACTTGTTTAGAGATGCCTACTTAACGGACGCCAAAGAGTGCTATCAGAGACTGAAGTCCCCGCTGAATTGAAGAGGCTGAATTAACCATGGACAGCACAGGCGCATTCAATGGCGAACATTTAGAAGTCTGGCTATGGAACTGCCGCGGCTTCCGCCGAAAGCGGGTCCTTCTCCAACAGTACATTAACACACACCTTGCTCGGCCAGATGTCATAGCGCTTCAGGAGCCCGGAACGAGAAGCATACTTTCAGGTTATGAGATCTATAATAGTCAAACAGAAGGCCATGCGGCCATCCTGATTGACAAAGCGCTAACCCCAGATGGCTTAGACAATACCCAGACACCAACATAGAACATGTGATTGTGGAGCTAGTTCTCAGGCAAAAAAAAAGAAAGGAGAAAAGCGAAGTCTCCAATAATGTCAACGTATATAACGCCCCAAAGCTAAAAGCCTCTGATTTCCATGCCCTCGTCCCGGGTGCCTGCAGATTGGCCCAGGGAAAAGAACTCTTACTGCTCGGCGGCTTTAATGCTCTCGACGAACGCTGGGGTTACAACCGTAAGAATGTCAAAGGCAAAGGGCTTGCGGCTGCCACTGAAAAATTTCAGCTTCAGACTGCTTATAGAACCCGCGTTTCCTACCCGGATCGGCAACAGTGTGTGCAGGGACACTTTCCCCGATCTCAACTTTGCCCGTGGCCGTGCAAACTATAACTGAGAGAACCTGCAGGAATCCTTGGGCAGCGACCGCTTCATTCTCCGCACAAAAATTACAGAGAGTGCAGTGCGTCAGTCTATTGGCGAAGCACGCATCACAAACTGGAACGCCTTTCGTCGTGAGAGCGAACATTCACTCGACAGCCTCACAAGCCTCACCGGCTGGTGCACCCAACTTAAAGAAATTCGAGAGTGTTGACCATTACCATTAACAGAACACCTGCACTGCCTGAAGTGGACGGCCATCTGCAACATCTGTAGGAAGCCCGAAGTAGTCTCATCCTCAGATGGAGGACGCAAAAACATAACCGACGCCTCGAACTAAGGATCGCCGCACTCACCACTCAGGCAGAGCAGTAAGCTACAGAATTGGCGCGACACGATTGGGCCCAATTTATCGACTCTCTTCGAGGCTCATTTGGCACGGCCCGCACGTGGCACATTTTGTGCGCTTTGATGGACCTCACTCGAACGAAAATTGAGACGAATAAGTCAGTCATGCACCTTATACACGCCTTTGAGGGTACAGACAATGAGCTGCTGGGTCAAGTCCAGCGAAAATGCTTTGGCGATTTCTACCTACCCGCATCTCAGGCTGCATATTGTGGACGTGCCAATGACACTCTCAACCGCCCAATAACGGTGGACGAAGTTTACACTGCCATTCGCAGCAGCGACCGCTACACAGCTGCTGGGGCAGACGTAATCGCGTACTCCCATATCAGGAACATCAACTGCAGCAACGTACATGAAATCACGCCATTTTTCAATGATCATTGGAAACGTGGCACGCTTCCTACTGAATTGACGCACGCGGAGGTCATAATAATACCAAAGCGGGGCAAAAACAAAACTTCATATCAAAAACCTCAGACCAATATACCTCACTTCTTGCCTTGGTAAACTCTTCGAGCGTGTCATCACTAATCGCGCGCAAGATTATCGCGAGGACAATGACCTTTTTCCGCACTCAATGTACGGGTTCCAGGCACATCTTTTAACGCAGGATGTACTGCTACTATCAAAAGAAGTCATTATTAACGCCCCTAGCAAAGAGAAAACACTATCTTGACTTTAGACATTAAGGACGCAATTGATAACGTTAGCCACAAGGCCATACTTGAGGGCCTCGAGGCTCTTCATTGTGGGCAGTGCGTGTACAGTTGTGTTCAGGTCTTCTTGTCGGACCGCACTGCCACAGTCGGCCTCAGCTCCATCCGATCACATGTAATCAGGGTTTCGATCAAGGGCACCCCACAGGGCTCAGTGATTTCCCCGCTACTCTTTAATGTAGCAATGGTTGGCCTGGCCCATGAGCTCCACCGCATCGATGGCATTCATCACGCAATGTATGCGGACGATATCACCGTCTGGGTCACGCGGGGGTCCCTTAGAGAAAACGAATACAACCTGCATCAGACAGCCACATGCGTCGAATAATACGCGCAGGCACGAGGCCTGGCCTGTGCAACAAAAAATTCTGGGCTTCTGCAAATTCATCGATGCAAGCTCCCACTATCGGCGCAGAACAACCAAGGCTCCCGCCTCCAGGTCGTCCTTGCTGGCAAACAAATCACAGAGAAATCTACCATTCGTATATTAGGCATGTGGGTACAGTCGAACCGTCATGTGAATCACATACTTTCCCTCTTCCGCACCACTACACTGCAAGTGGCCCGAATAATATCTAGGGTAGCCACTCGTCATCATGGCATGTGCGAGGAGGACACCCTGAAAGTCATACGTAGCCTCGTGGTCAGTAGGCTGACATAGAATTGGCCCTACCAACGCCTCACCAAAAACGAACAGGGCCAAGTAGACGCAATGCTCCGCGAGGCCTACAAAGCGGCACTCAAGCTACCACCGGGCACTCCTTCTAGGAAGCTCCTCGCATTGGGCCTACACAACACCTTTGAAGAACTTTGTTACACGCAACTCGCCACACAACTGCAGCGGCTCACGCAAACACCTACAGGCCGTGACTTGCTCCTACGCCTTGGCTACATCAGCCAGTTTCACGACACAGCTCGTCGCAAGCCCAGTCCGGACCAACTTTATGCCACTTATAAGGTCGCTCCCATCCCCCGCAATATGAATCTTAGACTACATTAGGGCCGGCGGGAAGCCAGAGTGGAAGCCCTCGAGCGAACCAATGCACACAAGAACACTACGTACTATGTTGACGCCGCCAACTACGACCATGCAAACAATAAGGCTGTAGCCACAGTCGTGGACCACACACTCACAGAACGTACCAGCGGTTCCGTGTGGTGCCACAACATCACCGTGGCTGAAGAAACTGCCATCGCGCTCGCTCTCGTTCTCGGCTACAGACAACGAAGGTCGCTGACAGTTCTCACGGACTCTCAAGCAGCTTGCCGCAACTACCTACAGGGGCGCATCAGCCAACCCGCTTTCAACGTCATCCTGAGCGCTACAGACATTGGCGAGCATTCCATTACACATCCACTCAGAATTTGGCATCAGATTGTATGGACTCCAGGCCACATGGGACTGGAGGGGAATCAGGCAACGGATAGGGTAGCTCGAGGGTATGCGAGCCGAGCACCTTCCAACTCCACCCCTGAGGAACTCGTTCCGGTCCCTCGTGACTATTAGGCCATCCTAAACCAGTACAGAGGACTTAGGAAAGCCTATTCACTACCACACCGAAAACTAAAGAGGAATTGGTCAGCTGGAGGCAAATTCAAGCCAGCACGTTTTTAAATTTGCACATTCTGAGTAAATTGCACCCCTCGGCATACTCTCCTGTCTGCTCGTGGTGTTCAGCTAAAGCCACTTTGTACCACGTCACGTGGGAGTGTCAGGCCATTACAACCTCAAAACCAGTACAAAATGCAACAGTGGTGCGATGGGAGGAGCTGCTAGCCAGCGAGAACTTGGAAGATCAGTTGAGTCTGATCAACTGGGCCCACAGAGCGGCTGCTGCAAAAGCCCTGGACTAAAGCCCCCCCCCCCCCCCCCGCAGCCAAGCATCTCCGACTACTCGGAGCTTCTCCGCAGAAAATTTCCTGTAAATAAATAAATAAATACGTTTTCATCACCACCGTCCCACTCGTCATCATTCACTCCGTTGATATGCTGTGACACCGTTTGTATTGATATCCAATGGTTTGCAACTAGCTACTACGACGACTACGATGACACGGGATATACGACCCGTGTCGTAAGAAGCTCGCCCCTGAAAAACATATATGTTGATGAGCAGCCCGAAACAATATTTTAAAGCAGCATTCGGTGATGCTTTAATACGAGCGATAAGAAAGGCGCCTCACCTCGCAAAGTACACTGTTCTTTGTCGGAACGAAGTTTTTTCGGCCGATGTTGAGCAGCTACTGCTGCTTGCACAAGCCATAGCGTTTACCTTGGGGTATCATAAAAAGTGTGTAACCAATATTACTGTGGTTGCTGCAGTCATAGGCGCAACAGCACGGCATAGCACCCGCACAAAGCACAGAAAACAAAGCGCGAGCTACGTTTGTTACGCAGAGTGTCAGCGAGAAATGGGGCGAGTAAAGAAGAAAAACTCAAGCAAAGCACAAGACCCACGAGTATCCAAAGGCAACTGCGAAGAAGACCAATCATCGCGCAGAAGTAGTGTCGGAAACCGGGAGGACGCGAAGGGGGTGAGGAGGGAGAGAGGAAGTCGAGCGCGTGGCGGAGAGTACAGTGGATGGCGGTACTTTCTCAAAATCAAGAGGTTTTAGTTTTTCCATTGCGCGCACTGAAAACGAGTTCCTTAGGGCGCTTATCTCGCATATTGCATTTTATGGGCACCACTTCTTTGTCATCCTAAAAACATGACACGCAGTACTGCTGCATTTTTATCTGCTACACAAGATTGTTTGTGACGAACAGCTGAAAACTGCCCGTCAAGCTTCATCTTTTCCAATGCGAGCAGTGCAAGAAGCAAAGGCGTCAAGAGTGGATTATGGCAGTTCGCCGATACTCCGCAGTCTCGTTGCTTTAAAATATTTTTTGTCGTGTACAGTACTACAAACAGTTACCTGAAACACACGCGATGACCCTTCCCTACTAAAAGAAAGCTCGTTTGTAAACTGAAACTACAGCAAATAGACAACCGCTGTGCAATACATGATTGCGCTTTAGCTTTCCGAGACAACAAGTGGTAGTATTAAAGCGGCCGGGCTTGCTAGCCTAATGCACGACTGTTAAAATACCGTACTTTGAGGATAGTTAGAGCACGAGAACAAAACGACGACACAGAGACACGAAGAACACCAAAGACACGAGCGCTAACTTCCAACTGAGTTTATTGCGCAGAGCACGAAAATATATAAAGGAGACAGTAACCATGTGTTAAAAACCATGTGGCGCAAAGAGCGGAACATGAGTAAGAGGAAAACAAAGACAAAAAACACAAAACAAAAGCACAAAAAAACGGCAAAGAAAGCACTATAAGAAAACGAAACAGAAAGATGAAGATAATATAACTACCTGCGCGCACCGAAACCTTCGAGGAACCTGAGTTCCTTCTCAGACAGAGCCACGGAGGGCTTGCTAATACAAGGCACCTGTTCGCGTGCCATCCGCGTGGCCTCAACAATGACTCGGGTGCGCTCACCTCTGTGCTTGTACAGCGTCGCTGTGTCCTTGAAGTGGGGAACACAATTGCACTCACTGCAGTACTGAGCAAGAAATCCATCTTTCCCGTTTCTAACATTGTTAGCGTGTTTTCTGAGCTGATCGTTCAGACACCTTCCGGTCGTTCCGACATAACAAGCACCGCATGAAACGGGGGTTCTATAGACAACTTCCCGGGAGCAGGCCGCATACCTGTTCCTATGTTCAACTCAGCATTCTGTTAATGACAGCGTTTTCAGGGGGTTTGTAGATTTGGCGAGGCTGATTAATTTGAACGGTGCTGAGAACGGGACACAAACTCCAACACGTTTTCCGATTTTCTTGAGCCTGTGTGATATCTGGTGTTTGTATGGATTCACGGCTATCGTTTCACGTTCTGTATCCGTGTTGCTCAGATTCTGTCGCTGCCTCTGCTCTGCCTTATTAGTCCGCAGGATCGTCTAAGCAACGGAAGCGATAATTGCCTCGGCAAAACCCGAAGCCTTAAGCCGGGAAAATTGAGCTTTGAAGCTCGCAGAGTTATTTTGGGCGCACGAGCTATTTAAGGCATTCTCAAGACAGGTTAGTGCTGTGCTTCGCCTAACGAACTTGCTGTGAGCGGAAGAAAAGGGTAGTAGAGATTTCTGCACACGTGGTTCATAACACCAAAAAATGTGCTGTGAGCTGAAAACCAGTTTTAAATACAAAAAGCGTAACTTGTCATTCTCGGGCATTTCATGTGTCAACACAAGAGGTTTTAAACAATCTTCGAAAACACCTATCATTTGAGTCGCAAACTAGTGGAACATAGAAGAGTTACAATTTAGAAGAACCAAGAAATCATCCACGTATCTGAATATTTTGACGACATGCGAGCCTTTTACCTTTTCCTGCAGAATTCGCCCATTTTTGCCAATATAAGATCACTGATTAGAGGTGCTATGCATGAGCCGATCGAAACACCTTTATTCTGCAGATAAATGCAATCTTTTATTTGAACGAAAGTAGACTTAAGATACAGCAAAACCAGGTCAAGAAAATCTCGCGAACTCATGCAAGTTTTGAAGTGGAAGTTCGATTCCCCGAAAATTTCTATGTTTCCCCTTATAAATTCTAATACCTCATCGTGAGGCAGAGAGTAGTATAGGTCTTTTATGTCAATTGAAAAACCGGAAAGATTAGATTGATTTGACTGTTTAAAAATTCCATGAGAGCCTGCGATTTTTTGATCAAAAATGGGTCATCAATCTTTGGACACTTTAGATTGGTCTGAATAAACAAGCCGAGTTGCTTTTGCCACGTACCGCTTTCTGTCACAATGACACGGAAGGGCATGTCAATCTTATGTGTTATGGCAGAAAAAAACATGCTGAGCCCATTTTTGTCACTTTTGCTAATGTGCTGCGCTAACTGTTTGAACTCTAGTTTACGAAACATTTCCTTGGCCTGCGTTTTTACTCTATCTAGACGAATGTCGGTACAACATTTGAAAACAGAGTCGGTAGCTGTGACCGCCTTTTCCAGATACAAGCAAATAGGAAGAACGGCAAAACCACCCTCCTTATCTGACGGCACGACACAAAGTTCATTGTCTCTAAGAAACTTGGTCGTCTTCCGCACCGGAAGGCTGTTGCTGGTAGGCTTACTCAGTAGGAGCACGTCGACGCCTTCTGAGATGCACCTGTCCGAATCCTCTGGTGAAGCACGGCCAGCCACAGAGTGCACCATTGAAAGAAGCTCGGGTGCGGACCTCTCTCGGTCGACGGCGAAGTTCGGACTTCGGGCAAGGGTGTTGTGGACATAGTCTTGGAGGACGACGTCACTGCATGAGTGGACCACACCTGATTGCCGGGGCTTGGTTGGGCGCTGCGCACGAAGGCTAGTGAGCTCACGTGACCACAGGCAGTTTGCAGTGTACTCGATTCGGTCGCAGTACTCTCGCCATCTTCTTTTCTTCACTCCCAGTGTTAGATCTGTTTGTTGAAGCTGGACATGCAGGGCGTCCCGGTACGTGAGCTCTTGTCGGTGCCATTCAGACCAAAGAGTTTTGCACACACGTATGCCATGGTTGATAGAGGAGTTGTAACCTTCAAACAATGCTTTAACGTCCAAAGGAAGCTGCTTGGTGCGTATGCAGAAGAAAAAGTTGCGCCCACGGCAAATGGAGACTGCGATGAGAGTTACGAGGACTGAATGACGACGAGAAACACACAAAAAAAGCCCGAATAACTAGAAATGTAACTTAGAAGTGTCTGTGTCGTCGTTTTGCTCTCGCGCTATAACTATCATCATGCCATACCAACCAGCACAAGCTGCCTCACTTCTAACGTACTGTGAGCCCTGCAAGTGTTTTATACAGATGATGGCTAGCTGTTGACCTCTCAGCGCCACTCAATGTAAACACATTTATGCGGCGGGTTCACGCTGAGCGTTTAACTGACAAGTCTTGCAAGCAACACTCACCGACAAGTTAGCAAGATGAGGTGTTGCGATGCTAAGATCGACGTCATAACTTTGATTCCCGAATACACCAACTGCAGTTCAAAGGGAGCAAAAAAGCAGTAACAATGCGCTCAGATTTTGTTGCAAGAATAGAAGACAGGACGTGTTGGTGTTGCATATTTCAGGTGTACACTGGTATCACGCTCGATGTACACAGGAGTGCCGCTCGGTGTGTCCGCTCTACGTCCTTTGTCTACACGCCTTACTATTCAAATAGATTCAGGTGCACGTTAAAAAAAACTTAGGTGGCCGGACCACCTAAGTTAAGTCTGACACCATGGCGTGCCTCCTAATGATATGACGGTTTTGGCACGTAAAATATTATAACTTTGCATGCGCTCGAGCCGCGCGGATATGCAGCTGCCGCTTTGAAAAAGATTTGAAAAAAAAGAAACAAGGCAGATATCAAATTTTGATGAGTTTGAGAAATTTTACGTGGTTATTAGGGACAAATCTCGGCCTAACTAAAAAACATACTTGATCCTGGTGGGTATTGTACGTTATGGCGAAGACCAAGCGAGCTGCCCCGCCACGGTGGTCTAGTGGCTAAGGTACTTGGCTGCTGACCCGCAGGGTGCGGGTTCGAATCCCGGCTGCAGCGGCTGTGTTTTCGACGGAGGCGGAAATGTTGTAGGCCCGTGTGCTCAGATTTGCGTGCACGTTAAAGAACGCCAGGTGGTCAAAATTTCCGGAGCTCTCCACTTCGGCGTCTCATAATCATATCGTGGTTTTGGGACGTTAAACCCGACAAATCAATCAAGACCAAGCCAGCTGTCAAAATAACCAAATAAATATTCGAATAGTGAACATGCTGCGTTTTTAGACGTCGATATTATCCGAAACTAAACACGCGCTGCAGGAAACATGCATAGTGTAAGTGGACATAAAGTACTTTTTTGTTCGCATCTTTATATTTTCCAAGAAGTTGCAAAAAACTCCAACGTGTCATTGAAGTTACGAAACAACCTTGTCAAAATCAGATGAATACCTCAGAAAAAGTGAAACTCTTATGAAATTGAACACTCCACATTGAAATGCTGCCAGGCACTCGACAGAGCAGACGTAAGTTTAGTCTCTTCACACTGACCTCCACACAAATTTAGAGCCGCGTGACAAACTTCGCAATCAAGCAATCGAAATTCGAACGCTATATGCAAAGGCACGCAAAAGCGTGGTAGTGGTTTTCCGACAGCTCAGAGAAAACACGAATGCCGCCGCAAATGCGCGGGTTACCGGTAACATACATAAAAAATTCATGCCGTCACCTCACTTTTAATGCCATAGAAATGCGGCTGTTCACCATCGACACGCACATAGAACTTGCTCAAAGACATCGATTTGACTTGCTTGGTCCCGCAAAGGTTGTCAAAGAATCACTCTCGGTTCTGATAAGAATCACTCCGTAAAAAAAGTTTTTACATTGTTAAACCTTCGGAGCAAGTCAGAGGTGACGCAGCACGTGCAGGGAGACCAGACAACAGCGCGTGAAGAGCGTGTGAACATGCTGAGACAGAGCAGGCAGAAGGCGGGAGCTTTGTACCGAGCGACCAGTTCTCGCTAGAAAGGAAGCCAAACACGCGCGGCACAGTGCCCCCTGGCTGAGGTAGGCAGGCCTGTTGCCTATTTTGACGAACTCTCTTAAACAGAACATTGCCATTACTGGAGGTGGCAGCAGCGTCTACTATCATCACTACACCGATACCTGTCGGCGTTATCTATCATTGAGCGAAATAGCCTTCTAACACCGATTAACAAGTTCTACAGCTGCGTCGCATTCACTTCAAGAGTTGGTGGAACGCCACTGACGAAACACCGCATCATCACCTATTTCCACGCCAGACCCATCCAGCGAAAACCTGATCGCATCTTCGCAAAGGAGCGCGAGGCAATTCAAAAACAAGTGAAACTTTGCTGGAAGATAGAGTTATTAGACAATCTAACAGTTTTTGGGCATCACTCGTACTACTCGTCAAAAAATGGCAGCATATCTACGGAGTGAATGATAAATAGTGGGGCCAAGCATCCGTCCGTCCATTCGTTCTTGCTTCCGTCCATCCATGCGTGCATCTGTGTGGCTGCGCGTGCGCGCGTCTGTTCGTGCGTCCGCACGTCCATCTGTGCGTCCGTTTTCTGCTTTCATCCATGGATCTGCTCCTGCGTCCGTCCATGCGTCCGTCCATCCGGGCAGTCATTCGTGCATTCGTCCATGCATCTGTCTGTGCGTCTGTTCGTCCACCTACTCAACACTCCAAGTACCACCATCTCGCATCTTTTCATCATATATTCTTCATATAGAACCACCGCCATCCAGCGGGCACTCCAAGGACTGAATGAGAGGAGGCAGACGCACACTTTCTTACGGCTTGCGCTTCGTGTCTACCTTCAACCACCTCGAGTTCATGGTATATATTAGTTCACTGTATTCTTGGCTCTATGGACCAACGCTTGCTAAACATTTCTAAAGCCTAGGAGGTTAAGCCCAGCCAGTATAACGTAGCAACCCTTTCTTGTCTTCTGTGTGTTTCTAAACAATAAAAATTTCGCAGCGTGCGCGTTAACTAAAAGCCGAATTCTCCTGTCTCTCATTCCCTCTTAGCAGCCATTGGCATGCACGTTGAGCACTGTGTTGTATTGTTCAACAACGCACAGAAGAAATCTCTCCCCGGCACCACATTGGAGGTCAAAATGTAATACTGGTTACACACTACTACTACGACCACGAGGGACGAATGGGTGCCGCCACAGAACAGCTACCAGTTTAAAGAACGGAAACTGTTCCTTTCGGCTGTTGTATCAAAATAGCATGCCAATACGTAGCGGTGGCGTATGAACTGCAATACCGCGAGGCTAGATGGCGCTGGTAGTATTATCATCATCAATAAACAGACGCATTTTTTTTTGCTGCAGGTAGGGGCCCACGGCTGCTTTGCGCTGCTCGCTTCCTCTGTTTTTTTTGCATCATTTATTGCGAGTGTCCCAACCGGTACAATCTATACGATCGGTAGGAACAAAACAAGACACTCATACATACCGAAAGCTTTCAACCCATGTGTAAAAACTCTTGAAAGCTAACAAGCATATGCTTACAACTGAACATCGCGATCGCTGAATGAACGTTGCTATCATTGTGTTGCGGCGCTCGAGTTTAATAGCGTGGCTTCAGTACAAGGGTGAGATTCTGCCGTCATATGCGGCATTTGTCCCGTAATGCTGATCCTGAAGCGAAGTGAGTGCGTGATGTGGAATCGGGAAAGGAAACTTGCGCATTGTCGATAGATAGCTGGCGCAGTGAGATCAATGTAGTTTGGCTGAACTTCTTAAATAAGCGATTACGGATGCGTGAATTTTTGAATCTTTTTCGTTCTGCAATGCTACATTGAGTACTTCACAATTGTGCAATGTCGCGTCGTGTCGAGAGGATAGGCACTAGTTTGATTCTCAGCCGTGAGCCCATATCATAGGTATTATGTATTTAGGATATGGGACTAAAAATATTTCAAACTCGCCACATTTATTGTTAGAGTTAGGTTGCAGTTACCACAGCTTGAATTTCTCGTCGCAGGTAATGATTAATCTACGGAGTATGCAGTGAACATGTATGCCTAAGGGACACTTATGAGGTGTGCTTACACATCAAAAAGGCCCAATCATAAAAAATAGGCTTCAGGCATGCATTGTACAATTTTTTTGTCTGTACATCTTTGTTGGTGCTCTTACATCACACTATCTGCTCAGCCCTGAACACAGTAACGTTTTTGCATAGACATATCCCCAGAACTTGAGGATTCTCTTGCTACCAAGCACTCCTGAAATCAATTGGTGGTACATGATGTGAATCTGTCCGAATACTGGATCAATAAAGGTCACATTTATTTCACACTTGTTATTGTGTTTACTTTTTCAGTATACTTGTGCTTGAAAGCTGAAGCTATAGCGCAAGACCAAAACGACGACACAGAGACAAGAAGGACACGAAAGACACGAGCGCTCGTGTATTTCGTGTTCTTCTTGTCTCTGTGTCGTCGTTTTGTTCTCGCGCTATAACTATCGTCATGCCATATTAACTAGCCCCGAGCTGCCACACTTGAAATCTGAAGTTGTTTTCTACCTGCTATTTAGAGGTAACGACTTTAAATACGTCCTATATTGTAGTGTGGCTGTAGATAAGTGAAGATCATGTTTGTTTCAACTACCTGTGCGATTTTCTAGATTTTTTTCATGACCGTAGTGCACAGAATTTCACTTCCTAGTGGTAGGCACTATAGTTATGGCAGCCTCATTCAAACAGAAGCAGGTGTGCTCAAAGAAATATGGGACATTTCTCTGCCAAAAAAAACCGTACTTCATGCAATCAACACAGTCTTGTTCTTCATGACAGCATTCACGTCTTTGAGGAAGCTGTGCTGCAAGTGCTCATCAACTTTGTGATTTATTATTTTAAGAGCCCATTGAACATGTGTGCAAAGCTAAAGCAATTGAGTGCAGCCTTATGAGCTTTGGCGCGTCATTTTGTAAACGTGTATAAGCTAAACACAGGTAAATAGGACAAAACAGTTCTGGGTGTTGTTGGTAAACTGTCACAAGGCACAACTAAATGTCTGAAAACCTGTTAATGCCTATCACTATGGGGGTGTTCATTATGGTAGTGCAATTAATAATTTCTGACGATTCACATGCCAACTATGAAGTGATCGTGAGTCGTACAGTAGTGGGCAAATTTAGATTGATTCTGGCTCCCAGGCGTTCAAACAAATGACATTGTAGCCTCACAGGAGACAAGAATGCTTGTCGGAACATTTGCTTTGACACCTTACGTTAACAGATTTTTCATATTTTCAAGCTTCCATCTTTTAAGGATCAGTTTAGTTCACCTGCACCAATCCGAACTGGTTCACAACTGTGCACGAGAAGTTCAGCACTTGTTCAACAGGAGTTCAGAAGTGCGGCACCACAAGTGAATGACAAGGCGCCGACAAGGTAAAATCCTTATTTTTGTTCGCTTGATTTATTGAGGTGCAAACATCTTGGCAAAACACGCCGCATTTGTAGAGGTGGGCAGGGTACCTACGTCGAGTGCTATGGTGTTTGTTCAGCAGTGCGTGCGGCTGCACCAAACGAGCGCCATCAGAGCAGAAGGTACAGGAAAGTCATGAAATGGTTTTGGTGCTGCTGCTCTCCTGCGCTTTTTGAAATAAATGGCAAGATTTTTGAAATCAATGGCAAGTGTGCTATCATCCTACGCCGTTGTCAGTACGTAAGATGATAGCACACGCTTTAGGTTACAGTATACTGCGTTACGGAATAACCATTTACGGACACTGTGCTGTCCGTTGGCACAATAGAATAAACAGAATATTGCGTTCGATTTTAAAAAACATATCTTACGACCTGAACATTAATTCTGAGAAAGACGTTTTCAAAACGCTGTTTATGCCAAACTTCAATGATCTGTTAATTCAAACGGTTGTTTTAAAACATTTCTGGTCCAAAGAATTCCTGGTTCCGTATGTTACTTCTCGTTCTTTAAGGCCCAAAGTACGTTACTGGAGGCCGCGGTGTTCGACAAAGTTTGGAACTAGAATACGAGCCCATTATGTACCAACCTTCTTCAATGTACTTTCCCCCAGCATTTTTCGCACAAAAACAAAATACAAATTAAAGAAACTGCTACGGCATATCTGTCCACAATTGTAATGCATGTCGTGTGTTATTTCATATACACTCATTCGCAAGTATCATGCTGCACAATTATCCAGTGTGTTACTTTGCTTAAGAAGCATTTGCTCCAATTCTTTCTTTTTTTTCTTTACACCTTTTGACTTTCAATTGCTGTAAAATGCTTGTAACTATTGCCTATATGCCCGGTTGTTTCTAATCTAATATGCACGTTGTTTTTTGTCCTGTCATTCCTCTTAGGCCATAAGATACAATCTTGTAACGCGTCCGGTTTTTTTCGCTGTCTGCCAGGCTCTGCCACTCAAGCCACCAATTGGCTTTGGCAGGCCTAGTCACATGTACTGTTTTATTTGAAGAAATAAAAGGTATTATTATTATTATTATTAATATTATTATTATTATTATTATTATTATTATTTAGAAGACGTCATTGCTGGACCACTGAAACAAATGGCGAGTTGCAGCCCTTTATAAAATGAATCATGTGGTGCAGGCAAATCAAACAAACCTTTAAGCAGAAAAGTGTTTTAGTGTTTCACACCTATTGAAATATGGTCACAGTGGCTGAGATCAAACAGTGTGTTGTTGATCTCAGCAGCGCCACACAATCTACCTAATAGTGTGAGTGTTTCAACATTATTGAATTGTAGATTTCATGCCACGGTAGGCAGCCAATGCTTGTAGCCAATCTCAAGCACCTCTCCACGATATGCACGGTAAAAGATTCACAAATACAGCATTACTTGTGTGACGTTCCAGATGGCCTGTTGTAGTGGACATTCACATGTTTCAACGTGCTTGCAGAGTGGACATTCGGGAGTAGTCATCCTGTCGTTGCATGGCAGTCTGGAAAAACAAGTAACATCACCAGATATCAATGCATGAAATCAATGCATAATCAATGCATGAAATTTTCCAAAGTAAAGAAATTAATTCAGTTAATTAGTAAACAGCAATATTTTATGCATATATGTAGTGGTACCTCATAACACCTGTATCACTCAGGGCTGCTTCTTCACAAGGCATGTCATGTAGCAGGCTGCTTGCCCATTGTACACAGCTGCTTCCAAGTCAGGTGGGCCAAGAGGCTGTGGCAGAAAAGAAGTATTTCTCATTTATGTGATGCTTCCTTTTGTCACACTATAGCAAAACCAGACCCATAATTATCTGGTGTTTCTCAAACGTGACTGCAGTAAACTATTAACTAGTATGTTTTTTGCACTAATATATGGGCTAGCTAAGAAGACACATGCGAGGTGACAGTGATTTATTTGCCCTCTGTTATCGCAACGGCTTGGTTGGTGTTACCTAAGGATAGAATTTCAGAATTATCTATTGAGTCAGCGACTCGTTCTCACGTGAAGTCACGCCGCAAGTAACGCAGATTATTGTTAGCGCGGTAGCGCCAGCAGTGCCGTCCGGACAGTCTCGTCGCGACCGCCGAAGAGAGCAGACGTGTTTTTCGGTCGGTCCCCGACCGGTTTTCCTGGAGGAGCACGCGAGCGTCTAGTGCGGCGCCGTACCTTACGGGCGCTTCCATGCTTCCCTTTTTTTTCCCCCAGTTTTTTATTTTGATAGCTTTTGCGCACACCCGTGCGCCGTTTTAATTTTTTCTTCCCTCCCTTGTCCTATTGAGCCATTTTTTGTCTCAAGCCCTGTTCAGGGCTATCAAGATATTGAGGAAATGTAGAGCCCTCTCATCTCCCCTTAGTTCTTTTTTTTTAATCTGTAATGACCTCGCCTAGTACGGCCCATCGCCTCTACCAGTAATGACGGACACCCCTTCTAAGGACGCTCCTGACGAGATCACCCTCTGCGCGAGCCTGCATGCTACGGCAACGAGCCGCCCCAGCTCACCCAAACAATCGCCTGCGGCCCCGATGATGACCCGGGCTCGTAAACTGAAGGCTGCTGCCAATCGTCTTCAAAAGCACTCATCTACCAGCACCCCAACTTCTCGGCCCCATGTACGAAGGATCGGGAAACTGTTGTCACCACGCCGGCGTCAGGCACCAAAAATCAAGGCCGCCACCACGAAAAGCGCGAAGCTAACGGCCGCAGCCGAGGAGGCCGCCGCCGCCATTTCCTTAGTACCACAGCCTTCCCAACTACATCTTGTACCCACACTACAAGAGGGAAGCAAGGCTGAGCTGCAGGACTACCAAGAATCGGTCGCATCAACACCGGCAGACAGCGAGGAACAGGCCAGTACCGATTCCTCCTCGCCCACATCATCCTCCTCTTGGGAGCACAACACGCCTCCGTCCTCCTCTCCGTCCCTGTCGCCCTCCCCAAAGGGTCTGGCCCTTTTCAGAACCGGAATCTGCGCCGACGGACAAGGCCGCCAACGAGCAACACAACAGGCGTCGTTTGCAGCTCCCCCCAAGCGAGCGCGCGCTCACTCTGCGCCGCCGGCAACCACTTTCTGCCCTTGCCTGCTGGCTGTGCAAGCCTGCCGCGCCGGGCGTCAAGAAGACCTGTTCGGAGAGGGGTGTGCACCTAGTGCTGTCTCTCCCCTTTTTCCAGGCGAAGGAACGCGCATGACCTCTACTGGAAGGGCAACCGAGGCAACATTGGAGTCTCTTGCGCAAGCGGGAGCCTCCCAGACCGCCACAGGAAATCCCACCCTCCTCGAGCCTTCCCCACCTTCTTCCGGTCACGCAACCCGTCCGACCCGTCCTCCAGAGAGAGCGGCCTCTCCGGTGTCTGATGGGGTGGTTTGTTTACCTCCCACCTCCTCGCCACAAAACAGCACTCTCCTCCACTCTCCCGCTCAAAGGAGAGCACGGGCGCGTCGTCTGCTACGGCCGCAGCTCCTCCGAACTCTGCCGCTAGCACCGCGCCACACCCTCCTTCTGCTTTCGGCCCCATGCGCCCACTGACGGTGGACGCCTCTACCGAAGCAGATTATGAAGAGGCCCGACGCAAGCATCAGCAGAAAAACGGATTTCCGTGCCAGGCATCAACAGCTACAAATGCCCCTTCCAGTAGGCAGCCAGCCAGTGCAGCTCCCCCAAGCAAGGGAAAGGGGCCCCGCCAGAAACCAGGTCGCCGCCAGCACCAACTCGATATTATCGAACACCTGGTCGCGAATGAGCCCCGTCGCACCTCTGCCACCATCCTCTACCGCCCCAAGGGCAGGAAGAACAACTTCCTCTCCCTCAGCCGCGACGCAATTGCAGCACAGCTCTCGAAGGTGCCCGGCACGAAGCGTGTGCGCATTAACGTCAGCGGCAACGTTGTTGCGGTTGACACCACACCCGGAGCTGACACCTCCGCTCTCCTGGCAGTGGAAAGCATCGGGAAAGTGGCTGTCAACGCCAAGACCGCCAACAAAGGAACCTGTACCGGCGTACTTCACGGCGTTGACGCGGCTTTTGACGAGGAGGTCCTCAAAAACAACATAGAGAGCTCTGCTCCCATCCTCTCTTGTGCCCGTACCGGACGCAATGTCCTTCTCCGATTTGTGGGTAACGCACCGCCACCTGAGGTGGCGTTATTTAAGCAGACCCGCCCTGTACGTTGTCGTCGTCGCCGCCCTCTCCAGTGCGCTGGCTGTGGCGCTTTCGGACACACTCATGCGACGTGCACCAGCTCCCCACGCTGTTCGCGCTGTGGCGGCGACCACGCCCGCGCCGACTGCGTTGCACCCGGCCCCAAGTGCCTACACTGCGGCGGCCCACATCCCGCCACCGAGCCCCGATGCCCTCGCTGGCAACACGAGAGGAAGGTGCTAGAAATCATGGCCTCTGCGGACCCGCCCCTCTCTCGTCGTGAGGCCGAGAGGAACCTTAAGAGCGAGGGAAAAGCCGTGCCTGCTCGAGCACCGTGCAATGGTATTTCCTCGGTAGTGCAACCGGGCCGGACGTACAGCGCGGTTGTTTCGCCCCCGGCCGCCGAACCCTCGGCCCCCGACTGCGAGGTGCAAAAGGACATGGTGATTAGTGCCCTGGCCGCTGCCGTGCAGGCCCTCATCGGGACAATACCGCAATCCGGCCCTGTGTTCGAGCTGTGCAACGCGGCCCTGGCCGCCCACGCTGCCCTCAATCAACATGGCTAGCGGCAAGGTGTTTCGGCCGCGGATTCTTCAATGGAACGTTCGTCCTCTCCGCTGCCGTCACGCCGAGCTGTCTACCCAACTCCTCCGACGCGAGTACGACGTCTTGCTGCTGCAGGAAACCTACGCTCGCGTCGGAACACTCAACCTACCTGGTTTTGTCGGCTATCACAGCACCACGCAGTGCGAACTTGAAGAGTGTAGCGCAGTCCGGTGCAGCACTCCCTCGCATCCTCCCGGCACGTCGCGGGCTTCGGTTTATGTGCGTGCCGACCTCCCTCACGCTGCAGTGGACATCGAGGACATTCTCTGTGACACCCTCGAGGCCGTCGCCCTGACTGTGCGCATCGGGAGCACGGACACCAGTGTCGCGAGCGTGTACATGCGCACATCGAACTACTCGGCACGCTGGGACACCCAATTCGTGTGCCGCCTCGCAGACCGCCTAAATCGCGACGCGGTCATCGGTGGCGACTTTAACTCTCACCACACCTCGTGGGGCAGTGGCGTGACGAACCACCGTGGGCGCGACCTTCTCGATGCCGTGCAAAAGGCCGGACTGCTCGTTATAAACACGGGTAGCTGTACTCTCGCGTGCCGTGGTGTGTCCGACAGTGCCATCGACCTGACTCTCGTGGGTGGTACGTGTAAATATGAGTGGCAACGTGCACCGGACTCTCAGGGCTCCGACCACTACCCCATCGTGGTCACACCCCCCTCAGCTTACATCAGGTACACTCGGACCTACAGTGTTGTGAAGTGGACTCGCTTCAGAGAACTGTGTGCTAGAGTGCCAGTCTCTGCAGACTTCTTCACCGCGCTGGCCGAGTGTCACGACGCAGCTACCACCCACTGCACCGTGCCTGCGGGCACCCCCGCACCAGACATCAGCCTCCTCAACCTTCGCGCCGCGCGTCGCAGGGTGCAGATTGTGGCGGTGCGCTCGCAGAAGGCTGTTGTGCCTCGCCCAAGTTCCACGTGGTCTTCGCGGCCTGCTGGCACCTGGCAGCTGTTGATGAGTCAACCCTGCACCGGGACGGCGACGGACGCGGACAATCGGGAAAAACCACGTCGCCGGCTCCTCTTGACACAAAAGTCGTTGGCCAAGCTTTTGTCAGCAGCCGAGAGCAACACTCCGAAGCAGCGTCGACCCAGCAGCTGTACGGGGTATTCTGCATTGCTTGAGTCAACCTGGCTGCATCAAGGAGCGACTTTGCGCATGGGATTCCACGTCATCTCACTGTGGTGCCACGCTGGCGCGTGGGGTCTCCCTCACCAAACAGCGAACTGGGCATGCCTTGCCCCCTTTCCTAGGTTCAGAGGGAGGCGGTGTTTGGCTTTCCCTCTTCGGGGACGGAGAGGAAGACAACGATCTCATTGGAGTATCCTGCGCATAATTTTCCTTGCAAGGGATCTTGGGAAGGCGGACGATGTATAAAAACGCTAGCGCAGAGGCGCTCGTGGGTGATTCTCTTTTCATGTTGTACCACGCTACCATGTAAATACTGTATATAAACATTTTTTCTCCTTCTCCGGCTTCTCTACTCGTCCTCTCCGGGGACTCGGATGGCCCGAGTCCGCACCACGCTACCCAAAGGCGCAACAGTGGTGGCAGCGGTGGGATTCGCCTGCGTCGGCTGCATCGAAGTGGTGAGTGCCGCGTGTTTGCTCTTCTTTTCGCCAGACTCGTTAGCGCAGATGGTCGGTAACGTGGTAGGGTGATTTTGGTAAATTTTGATTCGCAGACCAAGAATTGGGTGGCTCGTGGGCAAAATTACCTTAGAAGAGAAACGGTGTGCATATCTAAGATGGAGAAGTTTAAGGTCCAAGAACTCCTCGAAATTTGTCAGGAGCTGAATATTTCGGTCGGCTCGGTTAAAAGAAAACAACAAATTTTGGAGCACTTGGGAAAAGAGGAAGTGAGTTTAGAAGAGGCCATTGAGGCCAGAGAAACCATTTTGGCAAAGAAAGAGGAGCGTGAGCGCTTAGCCCGTGAACAGAGAGAGGAGGAAATAAGGAGGGATCGCGAGAATAAAGAACATGAAATCCGTCTGAAAGAACTTGAGCTTCGTATGTCCGTGGGAAATCGAAATTCAGGGGGTGGAGAATCAAAGATAAAGGATCTAATCCACACCTTCAAGGCGGGTGACGACATTGCATTATACCTCGTGCATTTTGAGCGAGCATGCGAAAATGCAGGGTTTAGTAGGGAGACTTGGCCACAAAAACTGATATGCGTACTACCAGGCGAAGTATCCGATGTTATCGCAAGAATGAATAAAGAGGACTCCGAGGTGTATGACAGGGTAAAGGCTGCATTGCTACGAAAATATCGCCTATCGACAGAGGCTTTCCGCCTGCGGTTCAGGCACTCTAAGAGGGGCAACGAATCTCATTCAGACTATGCCTACCAAATTAGAGCCAACTTTGAAGAGTGGCTCAAAAGCGCGCAAGTCTATGGCAACCATGACAAGGTCATTGAGTTGATGGTACTTGAGCAGTTTTACCGGGGAATTCCCGAGGAGGTAAGGCTTTGGGTGCAGGATAGGATGAAAGACGTAGACATGAACAGGGCAGCAGAACTCGCCGAAGATTACTGCTCACGCCGTAGTCTCCGCAGTACACCACGAACTTCGGAAAAAAGTGAAAAGGTAGAAAGCTGGTGGGGAAACCAGGGACGCAAGAGGTTTGCAAGAAATAACTGGAAACCCGAGAATTCCAAGTTATTAGACAGTCAGCAGGGAAAGGACAGTGAGGGGACTAAGGCGGCACCTTCATCAGGTTCAAAGGCGCCTGGTGACATAGCGCATGCGTTAGAAGCGCGGAAGCCAGTTGTTTGCTACAGCTGCGGAGAAAAGGGCCACATGGCCAGGAGCTGTAAGAAGCACATGGCATTTGCCACAATTCAGGAGTCAGAGGATAGCTTAAAGCTGTTGAAGCCTTACATGAGGACACTCTCAGTGAACGGCCGAATGTGTAGGGTATTGAGGGACTCGGCGGCCACAATGGATGTAGCGCATCCAAGTTGCGTATCTTCCGAAGACTATATAGGAGAGTGTGCCTGGATTCGGCAAGTGGCAGAAAAGCAAAGCGTCTGCCTACCGATAGCGAGGGTTGTAATCGAGGGCCCTTTCGGCCAATTGTGTACGGAAGCAGCAATTTCAGCCAACCTTCCGGAGCACTTCCCTTACCTATTTTCAAATAAGTCTGAGGAAATGTTAAAAACACGTGGAGAATCATTTGCCACCGAAATAGCTTGCATGGCCCTTACCCGTTCGAAGGCGCGCGAGCTGACGCAACAGCTGAGCAGCTCACCCTCTGGGGAGCAGACGTCCGAGGGCAGTGTAGGAAAACCTGAGGTAGTTGCGACGGAAAATGAGTCTGCCATGCGAGTTGTCGAGACGGAAACTGGGGCTATGGTCGACAACAGCGAGGAAATATCTCTAACGCCCGAAAACGAGGACTTGGTGACAGGCTCGGTGTTAACACCCGCGTCCACTAGTTGGTGTCAGCTAGCCAGAACCGACCGTGCAACGCTAGTGGTCGATCAAAAGGCGGATCTCGCACTCTCTATGCTGCTAGATGCCATACATAAGGAAGGTAACTCTAGGAAGAACGTTTCGTTCTACACCCAAAACGAGGTGTTGCATCGCAGGTATGAGAACGCTAAAGGGCGGGTCTACAACCAAGTGGTAGTTCCACTAAAATACCGGCGGAACATTCTCGACCTGGCCCACAGCAACGCATGGGCGGGCCACTTAGGTATAAAGAAAACGAAAGCTAAGCTGGCTCAGGAGTTCTACTGGCCCGGGTGCTGGAAGGATGTAGAGATGTTTGTCCGTGAATGCGACACTTGTCAGCGGATAGGAAAATCAACAGACAAATGGAAGGCACCAATGAAACTAGTGCCAATAATCACAGAACCCTTCCGTCGGCTCGTGATTGACATCGTGGGGCCTCTGCCTCCATCTAAATCAGGATATCGGTACGTCCTGACCGCGCTGTGCGTTGCCACCAAGTTCCCGGAGGCAATCGCACTGAAAGAGTTGAGTTCAGTATGCGTGGTGGACGCATTGTTGTCTATTTTTTCTCGGGTGGGTTTTCCCTCGGAGATACAGTGTGACAACGGAAGTGTGTTCACAAGCTGCCTTACGACTACATTCCTAGAACGCTGCGGGATAAAAATCGCGCATAGCTCTATTCACCATCCACAGTCGAACCCTGTGGAACGCATGCACTCGGTCATGAAACGCGTTTTGCGAGCTTTGTGCTTTGAGCATAAAAGTGACTGGGAGGGGTGTATACCAGCTGCGATGTTTTCTCTGAGGTCGGCCCCACACGAGAGTACGGGTTTTAGTCCGGCTGAACTTGTCTACGGCAGGAACTTGAGAGGTCCGCTGCACTTGATACGAGAGTCATGGACTGGATATGGGGAGGACCCTAATGTGGTTTCCTATGTACTGGATTTATTGGGGCGACTGGGGACTACACGCGAAGTGGTGGAGAGCAACATGCGCGCAGCACAGGCGCTTTCCAAGGCCCGTTACGATAAGTCAGCTCGAAAGCGAGTCTTTAGAGTGGGCGATGAGGTGATGCTGTTGTGCCCTTCAAGAAAAAACAAGCTGGACGTACAATGGGAGGGACCAGCGACAGTGATGTCAGTGCTTTCAGACACCAACTACGAGGTAAAGTGGGGCCGGAAATGCCCCAAAGTGTATCACAGTAACCTAATGAAACCCTACATGCGACGAAAAGCAGTAGTAAACCTTGCACTCAATGTTCCTGAGGATGAGGGCGCGGAAATCCTTTGTCTTTCCGATGGCACGGTCAGCAGCACATTGTCAGATAGGGTAGACACAGGGAACACCCTAAGTAAGGCTCAAAAGGAAGATTTAGAGCTTTTAGTACAGGAATTCGCTACCGTTTTCTCCGAGAAGCCAGGCAAAACGGATGTGATTAAGCACGACATTGAGCTGACGGTTAACAAGCCGATCAGCTGTAAGCCGTATCGGGTGTCACCTAGACAGAGAGAGATACTAGAGGCCGAAATTCGCCGCATGATCGACCTAGGTGTTATCATCGAAGCAGACAGTGATTTCACCTCGCCTTTGATTTTGGTTGAGATTCCGGGCCGTGATCCAAGGCCATGCGTGGACTATCGCCGCTTGAACTCTGTAACAGTCGACCAGACTTACCCTATTCCTAACATTGAAGAGAGGGTAGAGACAGTGTCTAAGGCGAAATACATTTCTACGTTAGACCTTGTTAGGGGGTATTGGCAGGTCCCTTTGACAGAGCGCGCGAGTCGATACGCTGCTTTTATCTCACCCCTGGGCACTTTTCGTCCTTTGATGATGAGCTTTGGGCTCAAGAACGCGCCGTATTGTTTCAGCCGCCTGATGGATAAGGTTCTCCACGGGCTCGAGAAATTTGCGCTGCCTTACCTAGACGATGTGGCGATATTTTCGGACAAATGGGAAGACCATGTTGAACACCTTCGGATGGTTTTGGAACGGATCAAAAATGCAGGTCTTACGGTAAAGAGAGAGAAATGTCATTTGGGCTGTGGTGAAGTAAGCTATTTAGGGCACATTGTAGGAAATGGGCGTCGTCGACCGTCCGAACTCAAGGTAGCCGCGGTGGTCGGTTATCGTCGTCCCAGCACTAAGACCGAGATGAGAGCATTCCTCGGCCTCACAGGTTACTATCAGCATTACGTCCCGAATTACTCCGAGATTGCCAGCCCTTTGACAGATAGTTTACGCAAGACCGAACCTGTGAACATTCAATGGGACTCTAAGAAGGAAGACGCTTTTCAGAAGCTGAAGCACGCATTGAGTGAGAAACCCGTCTTGAGGGCACCGGATTTTGCAAAACCTTTCACTATTCAGTGTGATGCAAGCGAACGCGGTTTAGGAGCAGTGCTATGTCAGACGGACCAGAGTGGAGAGGAGCGGCCGGTTTTGTATTTGAGTCGCAAATTGAGCAGCAGGGAAGAGGCTTATAGCACTTCGGAAAAAGAATGTGCTTGCATTGTTTGGGCCGTACAAAAACTAGGCTGCTATGTTGCTGGCTCTAAGTTTATTATAGAAACTGATCACTCTCCACTAACCTGGTTACACCAAATGTCACCTAAGAATGGTCGTTTGCTCAGATGGAGCATAGCACTGCAGCAGCACAATTTCGAGGTGCGCTACAAGAGAGGTGGCCTTCATACAAATGCAGACGCCCTAAGTCGAGCGTTTTGACTCGTCAAAAGACGCGGAAGGTTTGTTTGATTTTTTGTTTACCTTTACCTAGTTTACGTGTACTCTTTTTTTTTATTCCAATGTGTTACAGTGAGGGCGTAGAGAAATTTTTCACTGACTCCCTCGTTGTCCCGAGCTCTACAGTTTGCTTGTTTAGCTTGATTATAATGTTATCTCGATTCCAAATGGAATTACGTATGAAAGAGTTACTGGACACTTGTCCCGATTAGTATGCACATTGTTTCCTTGAGCTTAAGTTATTAAGATAAGATGTTTGCTTTGTAAAATCTGAGGCCTGGCGATGAGAGTGGCGTGCACGCGGTGCTTGTCGCATTGTGTGTGGCTGACAAAGGTCGTTTCTTGGAGCTTGTCACCCACTTTTCACCGAAGCGGTGCGCAGAGGCCAGCTCTTGGAGCATTCCAGTTTGACCAGGCCCTTCGAGAAAGCAAGAGCCTTGCCGGAACGTCGCCGACATCGATCCGGCCGAGCTGCATGGAACAACTCGACCTCCCGATGTATCATCTGGCGGCGGGGGTGCTGTTGTGCCTCGCCCAAGTTCCACGTGGTCTTCGCGGCCTGCTGGCACCTGGCAGCTGTTGATGAGTCAACCCTGCACCGGGACGGCGACGGACGCGGACAATCGGGAAAAACCACGTCGCCGGCTCCTCTTGACACAAAAGTCGTTGGCCAAGCTTTTGTCAGCAGCCGAGAGCAACACTCCGAAGCAGCGTCGACCCAGCAGCTGTACGGGGTATTCTGCATTGCTTGAGTCAACCTGGCTGCATCAAGGAGCGACTTTGCGCATGGGATTCCACGTCATCTCACTGTGGTGCCACGCTGGCGCGTGGGGTCTCCCTCACCAAACAGCGAACTGGGCATGCCTTGCCCCCTTTCCTAGGTTCAGAGGGAGGCGGTGTTTGGCTTTCCCTCTTCGGGGACGGAGAGGAAGACAACGATCTCATTGGAGTATCCTGCGCATAATTTTCCTTGCAAGGGATCTTGGGAAGGCGGACGATGTATAAAAACGCTAGCGCAGAGGCGCTCGTGGGTGATTCTCTTTTCATGTTGTACCACGCTACCATGTAAATACTGTATATAAACATTTTTTCTCCTTCTCCGGCTTCTCTACTCGTCCTCTCCGGGGACTCGGATGGCCCGAGTCCGCACCACGCTACCCAAAGGCGCAACAAGGCGGAACATTGGCGTGCCTATAACTGTATTGACGCGGTGTGCCGCAGGCACGCCAGACGCCGTCGCAACCAGAGCTGGGGGAGCCTCTGCTCGTCACTAGATGACCCTCAGAACCACGCCCAAGCCTGGCGCATTTTCGCTGCCGTTCTTCGCACCAGAGAGCCTCGCTGCCCGGTTCTCTGTGTTGCTGTTGCAATGAAGATCGCCACGCAGGAATTGGCTGAGCTGCCGGCAGACAAGTTTGCCCCTCCTGCTTGCCCACAGCCTCCACAGGGACTACCACCTGTGCCTGCACTCAACAGGCCTGAGCTGTTCGCTCCCGAGCGGTACTTTCCCACCGAGGGCATTCTGCTAGAGATCCGCGCATTGTGCACGGAGGAGTTTACTCTCAGCGAGCTGACCGCAGTGCTCAACAACCGCACGAAGCGGTCTGCCCCGGGAGTGGACGGCCTCACCTACCAGGTGCTGCGCAACATTGACCCCTCCACGCGGCCCCGGTTGCTGGAGGCCTACAACGAAGTGTGGCGCACAAGTCAGGTGCCTCCTGGCTGGAAAGAGGCGCTCGTGGTGCCCATCCTGAAGCCACGGAAGCCGGCCACGGAGCTTTCATCCTACCGGCCAGTGTCACTTACCTCGGCCGCAGGGAAAGTCATGGAAGCCATGGCATTGCGACGCCTTCGCTGGATTGCCACCGCAACCAACGCATTCCCTACCCGAACAGAGCGGATTTCGCCCAAGGCGCTGTACGTTCGACTCACTGGCCGACGTGATCGCCACCCTCGAGGAGGCCAAGTACCGCGGCGATTACGGCATCCTCGTGCTGCTCGACGTGAGAAGTGCGTTTACTGTTTGCCCCACGCATCGATTTTGGACGCACTTCGTGACCTCGGTGTGTGCGGGCGGATGTTTGACTACCTGGAGAGCTTCTTGGGCGACCGCACTCTTCGCGTTCGTGTTGGCTCCACAATCAGCGGTCCCCACTCCGTCACCGCAGGCGTACCCCAGGGCAGCATATTGAGCCCTTTTCTGTTCAATCTGGCTCTTGCCAAGCTGCCCGACTACATCCCGTGCAACACGGCGTGTGAAGTGCATGTGGCGATTTACGCCGATGACATTGCGCTGTTTGCCTGCGGCCCCGGTCGCCACCGGGCAGCCCTTCTCGAGTCCCTCCAGGTGGCCATCGACGCGGTTGACGCATTCCTGAACGGGGTTGGACTGGCGCTCGCCGCCTCCAAGACGGAGGCACTGCTCGTCCACCCGCGAGCGTCGACACGCCGCTCCACGCCTCGGCTCTCACTCCGGGGCCTCCCCATCGAGTGGAGCACGAAGGTGCGCTACTTGGGGGTGACCATAGACCACCGGCTCAGCTGGCGACCGGCCGTCAACGATCTGCGGACGAGCAACCGCAAGGTACTCGGCGCCGCACGCAGTCTCCTCGCGCGAGGTCACGGCTGCACCCCTGCCCTTGCCCTGCGAGTCTACAACGCAGTCGCATCGGCACGCGTGATCTACACTGCAGCAGTGGCTTCGTTGAGTGCTTGCCAGCTAGCTGCCTTGGACGCGGACCATCGCAACGCCGTGCGGGAGTACTACGGACTTCCCCAAACCTCCCAGGTGGGCCCCACGCTCGCCGAAGCGGGGGAAACTCCCATCTCCCTGCGGGTGACCCAGCGGACACTAAATCATGTACTGCGGCTGAAAACCACAAGGCAGGGGCAGCTCCTTGTGAACAGGCTATATGCTCTACCTCACTCATCCATGGGGCAGCGGGCGAGTGAGCTCTTGACGGTTGTGCCAGACATGCAGTACCCCAGCTGGCTGGCTATCCCACCCTACCGCCACACCCCTCTGGTGATCACCAAGACCATTGGCGGCATCAAAGCGAAGGCGCGCACCCCGCTGGCAGCGATGCAGCAGGAGTGCTTCGCCCTCCTTCACGAACAGCTGAACGGCCGGCTGCTTGTTTACGTCGACGGGTCAGTGCTTCGCGACGGCTCCGCGGCCGCCGCCTGCGTTGTGCCATCAGTCGGCGCGGTTCTCAAGTGCCGCCTCCCCTCCCTCGCCTCCTCCACTGTGGCGGAACTCGCCGCTATAAATTTGGCAGCCGATTTCCTGAGTGAGCGGGCACCCATGAGCGCTGCAGCCATCATCTGCGACTCCCGGGCGGCCTTGGCCGCGATCTCGCGCGAGGAAGACGGCAGCCTCCTTGCGCAGAGAGTTGCCCGGAAGCTACACGCCGTGCAGCAAACGGGCTGTGACCTTTCGCTGCACTGGGTGCCTTCGCACATCGGAATACCCGGCAACGAGGCGGCCGACTGTGCCGCGAGGGATGCGCACGACCCCGACACCGGCGTCACCAACTTCGTGTGCTCCGCGGATGCCGGCCGTCTCCTCACCGCCCGCTACGTGCGCGAGCGTCATCCCGACCCTCGCGTAGCAGCTGGAAAGCCGCCGCGGCGGCTCCCTCTCAAGGGACTCCCAAGACGAGACCACGGTTTCCTTCTCCGTCTCCGCACCGGAGACAACTACACCGCCGAGCGAAAACATCGGCACTCCGGGCGTGGCAGTCCATACTGCATGGACTGCGGCGACCTGGAGACTCTGGACCACCTTTTGCTTCATTGCCCGGCTGGTGACGCGAGCAGACAGGTGATGCTCGCAACGTACGGAGCTCTCGGCCTGCCTCGGACAACAACTGAGCACCTCGTGTTCCCGAACAGTGGCCGCGCGCATATCAAGCGTGCCCTTTCAGCGCTGCTCGACTTTGTAGACGGAAGCGGACTGCGTGAGCGAATTTAGAGAATTCGCGCCCCGTGATTTTGGTAGACGATCTGTGCGTCCCCCCCTTCCTTTGCTCGCTCTCTCCTTTCTCTTTCCTCTCTTCGCTCAAGTCTATTATCCCCCATTCCCCTTCCCATGTGAACCACTGCTGAGGTGTCGCACTTAGCTGCAGACAGTTGCGGGGTTCACTTTTCTTTTCTTTTCCAATTTTAAGAACCACTTCCCCCCCAAGTAACGTACGTTTTTCCGGTTACAGAGTCAGACGTTCAACAATTTTAAAATTCAATACTTCAATGCGCTGCCACCGTGTGACGCCTACGCAGCCATTGGCAAACAAACTACATATGTTGAAATGAACCAATTTGCCCCGCAAGCAACCGCCCATAAAAAAACTGAAGTGGTTTCTACTCACCGGCCTGGGCTTGCAACGGGTGTTCATCTGAAGAAAGCTTCAACGGTCGCTTCGTTCCCCGGAAGTCACTCGAATTCCCTTTGCGAAAGCATTCGAAAGAGTCAAAATAAACAGAACGAGAAAGAATGTGTCGGTCGGCAGAGGCTCGAAATATTTACAGCAAAACGGAACAGTCTGAGACACATCCGAACGTACCGCGATCCGCTACACGCCGTCGCAAAAGTTGGCCGCCGCAAACTTTGAAATGAGGATAATGATGTCGATAGGCTGCTACTGACCTCGAGTCAGCTGGAGCAAAAACTATTACCAAAACTGAGGACGCAGCACATGTTTAAGAAAAACTACTTACTAGAAGAATAAGTTGTTATATGTGTAGCGGTACGCAAAGGTGTAGTATTTGATCATTTTAAAATTAAAGCTTGGCCCCGACGACAGCGTCCCTACTAGAAAGTGCAATAGTGCGAGTGGCGAGAGAGGTTAGTAGATCCACTCTGGGTGTTTGAAGCAGAAACGCACCGTGGTTTATTTTTTCGGGCCCTAGAGGTGGTCGTTTGAATTTGAGAGTTTCCGGAGCCTGGTGCCGCGATAAGAAGCTGGGCCCCTAAAATAAGGACGGCAGCTTGCGTTTCTGCGTCTACTACCGGAAGATCAATCAGGTTACAAAGAAAAACGGCTGTCCTCTGACACATATTGAACATTCATTCGATGGACTAGGAAACGCACGCCACTTTTATTCCATGGACTTGAAAAGTTACTACTGGCAAATTGAAGTGAATAAGAGAGATAATGAGGAGACCACCTTTGTCACGCCCAACACCCTTTATGAATTTCAGGTACTTCCTTTCGGTTTGTGTTCGGCGCCAGCAACATTTCAGCGTCTGATGGACACGGTACTGTCAAGACTAACTTGGCAAACCCGCTTGGTATACCTCTATGATGTGATTGTCTTTTCTGTGACTTCCGAAGAACACTCACGAAGGCTCGAAGCAGTTTTTAAAGCCAAAGGCTTGGCCGGTCTTACACTGAAACCTGAAAATTGCCACTTCGGTTTCCACGAACTTCAATTCTTCAGTGACGTCGTGAGCAGCCTAGCGATCTGACCAGACCCGGATAAAATTGACCCCATGTCAGAAATCCCGACGCCACCGGACAAAAAAAAATCAGCGCGATGTTTTTTTTATTCTGTGCTTATTATCACAGTTTATTGTCAACTTCTCGCTAATCGCATGGCTATTGGCACTGCTAACTAAGGATGATAGCCCGTTCACATGTTCGCAGACCAGCAGAAGGCATTTTCACGAGCTTCATCAGCGCATGTAAACACATCCCATGCTCACCCACTTTGAAGTCAGGTTACGAAGAAGGACGCCATGCGCCACTAATACTGCGCCATGAACATGCGCCATCAATACTGCATACCGACCCTAGTAATGTGGGTCTTGGAGCAGTGCTGGTACAGTCGCAGGAAGGCAACTAAAAGGTGATCGCCTACGCCAGCAGCACACTGTCCACGAGCAGAAGACAACTACAATACGACGGCGGAGAATGTTTTGCGATGGCATGGGCAGTACTCAAGTTTTGTGTTAACTTGTGCGGCCACCGATTTACCGTTATCAGCGATCACTAGTTGTTGTGTCGGTTAGTCGCCTTGAAAGATTCATCTGACCCTCTGGTACTCCGGAGTCTTCGGCTCCAAGAATTCGACTTCGCAGTTGCCTACAACTTTAGAAAACGACACACGGAAGCTTGTTGTCTTTCTCGGTCTCCTGTGGAGATGGCATCCCAGTGTGATGACGCAGGATCGACGAGCGCCTGAAGAATCAAGAACAAATACTCTTCAGTTTTGTTTTCTCAACTAGAAGATGTTGGCTCATAGCCACAACGTACTTTGCTTGTTACCATTCCACCATGCTTGTTGACACCATGCTTGTAAACTAAGAAGAGATAT